>JAJHZJ010000177.1:11611729-12031600 GCA_023548195.1 Bettongia penicillata ogilbyi
CTTTTTTACTTATATTGTATTCAATCAACAATGATTTATTAACTACTTATTATTTGTTAGGCACTGTACTGATCGATAGGAATTGAACCTATCAGTTAAACTTTTGAATTAACTTTTCAGATGCTTTTTACTTTATGTGTTGAACCAGTTTGTAAAAATCCCTTGAAGACATAATTTTTTATTTTTCTTTGTTTTCTGCACAGTGCTCCAAAATAGTTACTGGATAGTTTGTCTTATAAAGGTATATTTTTCTCTGTTATAGCCTTCTAGAATAAAAGGAGATATTGGACACTTCACTGATTCTGATTTGGCACCTCTAGTCCATTGTGTTCGGTTGTTATCTGCTTCCTTTTTGCTTACAGGAGAGAAAGGTGGTAAGTTTAATTTTAAGTTGGTATGACAGAAGCCTTCTGTGATCCCTCTTTCTGGTGTGGAGGTGACTCTGGGCTTTCAAAGGTGTGCCAATAGCATAAGTTGTGTTAGGTGCCATGATGCTGGAGAGGTTTGAAGCATGTGTTCTCCTGGTGGAGACCACAAGTGGTATTCCAAGAATCTGTCTCATTAAGCATAGAGAGAGGCTCATCCAAGGCATAGGCCATGGTCACCCATGAAATGAAGAACCATATGGAATGGCCCTCAGTTCTGTATGTTCCCTTGAGCATCTTCATAGTGGTGGTACACTGGCAGGGAGAGGGAAGAAGACTTTTAGACCATCATCAACATTAACCTGATTATTCATAGTCAACACATGAGGTCTTATTAATATGACCAACAAGTGGACAAATTGTTGGAGAAGTGCAGTTATCTCAGTTTTGGCACAAATGAAACAACAACAGAAGATAGTTTGGCTCCATGGGAGTACAACTTACAGGTATTCCTTGTAGAAGCTAAGAAAGGGGTTGGTTGAGTTGCTTTTACTGTATGCCCAAAGACGACAACAAAAAAAAAATTATTCAGGGGGTCGTTTGATTATCTCATAAACAAACTAATGATAAATTTTTGGAAAAAGATCACCACAAAAACAGTTGCAGCTTAAATTGCTAGCAGCACTGGTTGCTGAGGATAAAGAAGTAGAGAAATTTTTTTTATTAAATTATTTTATTTGTTTTCGGTGTTCTACAATCACTTCTATATATCTTAGATTTTTTCCCCCTCTCTCTCCTTCCCCCCTCCCTCCCCATTCCCTCCCTGAGACGATGTACAGTCTTATATAGGTTCTACACATACATTCCTATTAAATACATTTTCACCTTAGTCATGTTGCATAGAAGAATTAAAATGAATAGAAGAAACCATAAAACAAAACAAAACGTGTAATACAAAAGAAAAACATCTGCTTCATTATGTGATCCAATTCCATAGTTCTTTCTCTGGATATGGAAGGCATTTTGCCTCAAGAACTCATTGGGAATTTTTTAAGTTCTTGCATTGCTATGAAGTACTAAGAAGAGGTAGAGAAATTTTATGAAGATCTTAAGACCCTCCAAATTAGGGTCCTTAACTTTTTTTTTGTCATGCTCTTTGACAGTTTTATGACGCCTATGGTCTTTTTCTCAGAATAATTTTTTCAAGAATTGGAGGGAAAAGTGCAAAGGCGACAGCATGTTAGAATGTAAACTTGTTTGCAGACTCTTATATTATGAAAATGGATGCAAAACCACTTTATAAAAAGCTTTGCAAGATATTCAGCTGATATGTCATCTTAAAGGCGCTGTAGCACAAAAATGGAGAGAGGACAAAACAATTAAAATGGAAAAGATTTGCAAAGTCGTTATAGCTCATTGTTTTTTTTCTGCCCTAAGGCAGTGGAACCAAAACCCTTGTCTGTAACTTCATAATCCCAGATATGTGTATACCTGAAGTAAAACGCTAGTTGAGACAACAATAGACAAAAGCTGATTTTGGACCATGTATGTGCAGGGTGGGTCTGTGCCAGAGGTGACTGTTTTTTGTTGTTGAAGGATCAATATATCAGTTATCTGAAATATGGTATGATACCATAGGTATGGAAAAACCTTAGAACTTATTAATACTTAAAAGGTGACTAAGAGGACATTGGTAACTACTGAGTACTGTGTAGCTACTTTTTCCATCTATAAAGAATCTTTATGGGGCATCTATTGAGAATATCTTAGATCAGGATATGTTTAGGGAACCTAGTTATCTTTCTTAAGTGATATTCAACTGTATTTTGTTGAGAATATAAAATCTTATGTTAATTGTTGATAATCAAAAAGGATTTGGTTCAAGGCTTAAAATGTTCTTTTTTGACAGGTTCTTTTTCTTCCCCCCCTCCATAAATTAAGATCATTTAGGATTCCTTAAAAGATATAACTTACGAAATAACCCTGTTCAGTTACAAATGATGATTAATGTCAGGCAGTGCACAAAACAGGGCGGTGTATGCTTTCTAGCGATGATAGGATAATAACTGTAGAAGATTCAGCTGCTGAGGTTTTCTAGGGGCTCCCATTTGTGGATTTCCCTAATCAAGTGATTTAGAGCATTTTTTGTATGACTATAGATGGCATTGATTACTTCATTTGAAAATTGCCTGTTCTTATCCTTTGGCTGTTTATCAATTTGAGAATGACTTGTAATCTTAAAATTTGACTCAGTTCTCTATATAGTTGAAAAATGTGGCCAAAGCCCATCTTTTGAATACCGACATTCTGTTGGTATTGCTATATGGCAGGGAAACATAGAATTCAGTTGTCTCTGGAGAATTATAAGTGAATATCACACAGAGCTCAATTGATATCCCCAAATGGATGGTATCAGTAGGCTGCAACATGTAACCATTGAGGCACTTTGAAGAATAGGCATAAAAGACATAAAACAATTATTCCATGGGAAGAGAGGAGATATTGGTCACATGCTGGCAGGTGACAAGTGGACAGCTGCAGTTGTTCTGTTGGTGCCCTTATGATGTGAGGAGAAAGCAAGGAAGGCCCCTAGCACATTGGGTGGGGGGGGTGGGGATCTGTCTGTCGGGAACTTATAGAAGAACAGAGGCAAGGATCACCCAGGATGGGCAAGCATGAATAGGTTGTGATCTGTGTCATTGAGAGGAACTTCCAGATCATTGAGATCACGGATCTGTTGACATACTTGAGAGTGTGGCAAATGTAGAGATGAAGGGAAATGAGCATCAGCTTCTCTTAGTGCAGTTATCCTTCATTCCCACTCCTTAAGAAATGTACATGTAGCATCAAAGGAGCTAGATTTTGGGGTTGAGTTTTATGTTTCCGTAGAGGGCTAGTACTGAGTCGACTTGTAACAGGTTTGTGAGGGGAGAAATACTAATTTAGTGGGTGTGATTTTGTTTCTTAAAATAAAATTAAAATTTTTAGAAAGAAAATTTTCTTAAGCTGAATGAGGTCCATTTTGTCTTTTTTGCAGCTTTGGTTCCAGATAGGGATGTGAGGGTAAGCGTGAAGGCTTTGGCAGTAAGTTGTGTTGGAGCAGCTGTGGCCCTTCATCCTGAATCTTTCTTTAGCAAACTTTACAAAACCCCTCTTGAGACCATGGAACACCCAGGTATGTCGAGAGTTCCTTTTTCTACTTTAATCCTTATTTCGTAAAATATTCAAAGTATCCTATTTCTACAAAATAATGTTTTATTTGGACAACAGGCACTTTATAGTTTGTATCCATGTGTTCTAGTCATATTGCAAGAATTGTAGGAATATTTTTAATAACTTGTAACTGGATAATATTCTAGCAGTCATATCTGCCTCTGAAAAATGTAAATGGTAGCAGTCTTAAATTTCTGCATTCATCCAAAATGTTTCTTGAAATATTGGAAAATATTAATAAAAGGAAATATATAGTAACAGATTCATATATAATTGCCTTAAAAATAATGAAGACTTGAAAAGAAAGGTAGAAAGATTATGTATTGTGTTTGAAATATGTAGTGTTTGGAATAGAGCAACTTTTGTGTGCTGCATTCTATAACTTAGAGAATGTAATTTAAATATATGTAACTTAAAACATCAATTATTTTAGGCCCTTCACATTCACATGCCTTTCTTATTCAGGTTTTCTTAGGTTTGGGCTAGTGTTCAAAGTAGACGAACCAGATGTAATAGATGTAATAGATTTTGGGCTAGTGTTCAAAAACTTTTTCTCTGAGTGTAAATGTTTTAAGTAGATTTGAGAATGTGATGGTAAAGAAACTTATATATAATAGGTGTGTGATTTATTTCTACAGAGGATCAGTATGTCTCAGATGTCTTGAACTATATTGATCATGGAGACCCACAGATTCGAGGAGCCACTGCTATCCTTTGTGGGACCATTATCTACTCCATTCTTAATAAATCTCGTTTCAGTGTGGAAAACTGGTTGGCAATTGTCAGAAGTTCAACAGGTAAAGGTTGACTTATAAAGTTATCTAGACCAAATTCTCATTTAAAAATTGCCCTGAATCTCTTTTATTTAAATGTGAAAAAAGATACTATTTTCATTTTTTTTTGTTTAGGTAATACCTTTTCCCTGGTAGACTGCATCCCTTTATTGCAGAAAACTTTGAAAGATGAGTCTTCTGTTACCTGCAAGCTGGCTTGCACTGCTGTGAGGGTGAGCATTATTCTTACTACCCTATCCTTTGCACATGAAGATACTCCATTGTGTATAGTAGGGCCTCATTTGAGTGTTTCTCAGTGCCTGATCACTCCTTGCTTTCTTTGGCGTGCAGCTTTGTTTATTAGAAAGAGCATTAGTTTCCATCCCAAAAGACATAGGTTTTGTTCCTATTTTTGCCTTTTCTTAGTTGTGACATTGAACAAATTGCTCAATTACTTTATATCTCAATTTTCTTTTGTATAAATGAGAATTTACTGAAAGAATTGTTTTGAGGGTCAAATGACATTTGTTTTTCCAGGGCAGAAGTGTCAAACCTGATTAAAATGTGATTAGGAAATGATTAGCAAAATAAGCAAAAATAAGCAATTTTAATTTGTCGTTTTCTAAGTATACATCTGGGATCTATTTCTATTTGATGAAACTAAGCATTGGTGCTGTAAGTTGATGTCATGTCAGTCTACTGAAACCTATGGACTTTTTCGCAGAATAATATTTTTAAATGCATAAAATATGATTATAAAGGAAACCAATTATGTTGAACTACAGTTATCAAAATACCAGAATAACAAGTTCACTGACTTCAAGTTAAGAACTCTTGGCTAGAGAATTCTTTGTTATTGTAAAACGTTATACAAATGTGAAGCTATGGTTGTTGGCCAGGATTAATAGCACATGATGAACCCTGAGGATGGGATGGAAAAAAAAACTTCTTGGACATAGCATAATTTTTTAATATTTCCTTTACTAAATTGACTTGTCAGTGTAGTTCTTAGTATATATTTTACTCATCCAAATGTGTGGTATATAAATTATCCCAATACATTGGTGTTTCGATTGATTGTGTTGTGAATATGACTATCCCACTGCTGATGTGTAGTATCATGAGTGGTGCTATATAAACAATGAAAACTCTTCTTTTTCAGCATTGTGTCATGAGTTTATGCAACAGTTGCTATAGTGAATTAGGATTACAATTGATCATTGATGTCTTGACTCTGAGAAATAGTTCCTACTGGTTGGTAAGGACAGAACTTTTGGATACTCTTGCAGAAATTGACTTTAGGTAAGTGAATATGCTTTAAGCATTCTGTTGATTTACTCACTTATATACAGAGTAAATCTGACATAAAAATGTAAAGTCCATTTGTTAGATAAGTTTTGAGAGCTATTATAATTCTGTGAGTGTCAATCTTAATTTTGTTTTTTATATCACCAGAATTTTTCCATAATATTCTTTTTCATTCCTCTACCAGAGTGCCTGCCCATATAACAAATAGTATTTTTTAAAAGAAATGGGAGGGTGAAAAAAATCAATATAACTGATCAACACATAGTAAAAGTTTGAAAATGTGTTGTTCAACATTACATCTTAGTATAGGGTGGGGTTGCATGTTTTCTTTTTCCTCTTTCTATCTTTTCTTTTTCTTTCATTGTTTTTTTAAGATTACAAATTATATTTTGGTTTTTCCATCATCAGAATTTTGTTTCTTTACTCTAACATTTCCCCTTCTTTTGCTAAACTTGAGAACTAAAGAAAATCTAACCACTTATAAACATGTGTAATGAATTAAATGTATAATAAAAGAAATTTCTACACTGACTGTCTAAAAAAGAATTTTTGTCATTTTGTCCTCGAGTCCTTCACTTCTCTGTAAAGGAAGGGGGGGATAGCATGTTTCGTCATCAGTCTTTTGGCACCGTAATTAGTTCTTACTCTAATAAGAGTTTCTAATTCTTACAGTTGTTTGCCTTTGTCACACTGCTGTCCTTGTTATATTGGATCCACTCAGTTCACTCTGTATCAGTTCATAGAAGTCTTCCCTGGTTTTTCTGAAATCATCCCATTTATCATATCTTCCATCGTATTTACATGCCGTAACTTTTTCACTTAGTCCCCAATTTATGGGCACCTCTTCAAATTCTTGTTTTTTGCCACCTCAAAAGGGCTATACATATTTTTGTGTGTATTTGAATTATGGTGTTTTTGTTAGTTTTTTTGCTTAGTACTCTAATCCTTCCTTTAGTCTCTCTCCCTCTTCTTTCATATTTCCCTGGGAGATTAAAGGAGGGATTAGTCTTAAGCAAAAAAAGAATTTTTTTTTTTTTTGACCTGGAAACTCTGGATTTTTGCTATGATATTCCTGTTAGTTTTAATTTTGGGATTTCTTTCAGGAAATGATCAGAGAATCTTTTTCTGTTTCCACTTTGTCCTCTGGTTTTACCCTTTGCTTCTAAGAGATATGGGGTCTAAGAGGTCTTCCTTTAAGATTTCTTGAAATAGGATATCTAGACTTGTTTTTGGAGGAGTGATCTTGGTAAGTAGATAGTCCAGTGATTCTTAAATTTTTTTTCTCAATCTGTTTTCCATGTCAGTTGTTTTTTCTATAAGATATCTCACATTTTCTATTACTTTTTCAGTGTTTTGGCTTTGTTTTTAATGTTTTTATTGCCTCATGGCATCATTGGCCCCTGTTTGTTCCATTCTGATTTTGCTTGGGTGAGATTTTATACCCCTTGTGCTCAGTTGTTAATTCCTTTTCCCATTCTTCTAAAGCTCTCATTTCTTTTTCAATTTCTTCCTCAACTGCTCTCATTCCACTTATAAAAACTTTTGTTTCATCTTTCCGAGGCATTTTGTTTGAGTTTGTGCCCAACCTGTGTTTTTTTCTGAGTCGTTGCTTGTAGATATTTTGGAGTTATTCTCTTCTGTATTTTGTCAAGTGTCCTTGTCATCATTATGTTCTGGTTCTTTTCTTACTTCCTCATTCTTCCAACGTACTTCCTGATTTCAGACTTGGTGTTATTAGGGCAGTACTTCTAGAAGGAAGGTCTGACCTGGAACTGTTACTTCTTTCTTGGCCTATTAAATGTTAGTTGAATAGGACTATAGGAACAGGCTTGGGACATGCAAAATTTCAGTACTCTCAAAGTAATCTGATTCAGGGCAAAGTCTCCTCTGTGCTCCCCTGGTCTTAACTCTGCAAGTTCTTGACCTGGTTTTGCATCTTAGCAAGACCAGACACTGTTGGAATTCACCCATGTCAACCAGCTAGGAAATTCTGCTGATTCAGAGTTATAAGATCTCCTTTGGTCTAGGGTTTCTGCCTGGATCTCTGTTGTCTGGTGTAGGTTCAGGAAATGAGAACCCATTCTGCACCTGAGGTCTGAGCCAAACTGGGGCTGTTGCTGCTGGCTTCTGAACTTCCTCCTTTCCCAGTGTACCACCCAGGGCCTCCCTTGCTGGGAACTACTCCTGAGTCAGACCTGTGACTCAGAACTAGGGAGAAATCAACAAAATTATCAGTTGGCACATGCCTGAATCAGAGCACCCTGACTTGTGTCTGGTAGTACTGTTCTGCGGGCATTGAACCTTTTTCTGTCCTGTTGTATAACCTTGCCCTAGGTTCTGTGTTGCTCATACTTGGCTCAGCTGCCTTAACCCAGCCTTCTGTGTTAGCAGATCTACGTTTGTCTCGTTATGTTGACCTGGGGAGGCAGCTCGGTGATGTAGTGGACAGAGCACCAGTGCAGGAGTCAGGAGGACCTGAGTTCAAATCTCACCTCAGACACTTGACACTCACTAGCTGTGTGACCTTCGGCAAATCTCTTAACCCCAACTGCCTCATCCAAGGTCATCTCCAGTCATCCTGATGAATATCTGGTCACTGGATTCAGATGTCTTTGGAGGAGAAGTGAGGCTGGTGACCCGCACAGCCCTCCCTCACTCAAAACAAAGTCAAGTGCAAGTTATGTCATCATTTCTCTGATGACACAGTCTTCTTTGGCAACGAAAGACAAACATACAGTGTTGACTTGGGCCTGACAAAAGACATTCTGTGACTTTTCCTGGATTTCTCCATCACAATCTGTTCTGGTGCATTTTCTAGATCTGTAAAGAGGAATTTTGTGGCCTTGAGCTTGGTTCCATTGCTTCCTGCTCCTCTGTCATCTATGCCCCTCATAGCTTTTCTTTCAGACATACTTGTTCTTTATAATTTTGTAAGATTCACTTTTGATATTTTTTGTCTATGCTTGTTCTTTTCATTCACATTTCTGTAATCATTACTTAGGTTTTCTTGGTTCTCCTCAGTTCATTTTATATTGGGTTCATATAGATTTTTCTGTGTTTCTCTGTGTTCATCCCATTTGTCATTTTTTGTGTGCTTCACAGTAAATATTCCAGTATATTCATGTACCATAATCCAGATGGACATCTACTTTGTTTCCAATTGCTTTCACAAAAAGTGCTTCTATAAATATCTTGATTTACATGAGTACTTTTATTGTTAATAAGTGGTTGTGTAAACCTAGTAATGTAATCTCTGGGTCACAGTGTATGGATATTAAAACCATTTTATTTTCATAATTCCAAATTGGTTTTCAGTATGGTTGTACTTGGTCATGGCTTCAACAGTAATACACTAGAGCGCCTGTCTTCCTATAGTCCCTCTAACATTGACTAATTTATCTTTTGTCATCTTTGCCATAAATTGTGGCTTCCTTTAAACATTTTCATGTTTTGCCTAGAATTTTTTGAGCAAAAATAGATATATTCAGTTGACTTTTCATAACCCTAAAAATTTAAATTTTTTATAACAAGAGGAAAAAAACCTAATTTTGTTTGCCCATTTTTCCTTATATGAAATTTTTTCTCTTTATTCATGTAATTATATTTAATGCTATGTATGTATCTCACTTCTTATATTAAAAAAATTCCCTCAAGAAATTTCCTTTCTCTTGGGAAAGAAAACTTAGTAAGTTCTGTTCCTTTGTGCAGTTCTGCAGAGATTTTAGAATATTGATTATGTGCTTAATCCAGAGAGATTAAGTGAGTAGTCCTAGCATCCCTCCATGATTGTGGAAGTGGATTGGTACAGGGGATAACTTCCTGGGAGCTGGAGCACTCTGTGAGGGAGATGCATCAGAGATTTTAGAATATTGATTATGTGCTTAATCCAGAGAGATTAAGTGAGTAGTCCTAGCATCCCTCCATGATTGTGGAAGTGGATTGGTACAGGGGATAACTTCCTGGGAGCTGGAGCGGTCTGTGAGGGAGATGCATCCGTTTAGATGGTAGTGGGGTAAGAACAAGAGCTTATCTCTTACTACAAGTCTTCAGGTATAGGCTGGATCCTCTTTGGTCATTGGTGGGACTTGGTAACCTCTGATGTCTCGTGGGACTCTCTAATTCTGAGGTAGTTTTTGAAAACAAGGAGTCTCTTTGTCATTTTGAGTTGCTACTTGCAGTTATTTAATTGTCAAGTCTTCTGTTCCTTATTAACTCTGTGTTATGGTTTCCTTTTTCAGGTTAGTTAACTTTTTGGAGGCAAAAGCAGACCATTTACACAAGGGATCCCATCATTATACTGGGGTAAGCAGGCTACTTTCTGATATCATGGATTTTTCATTTTACAAGAGTTGGAATTGGTTTATCTTTAGTGTTTAAATTCTTTGAGTTCACATTATTTGATTTTATTTGAAGAGTGTGATTTTATTTTCATTGTTGAAACTATTTGATACCTAGAAGATGCAGAGGATAGAGGCACTTAATTTCTAATCAAGAAGACCTGAGTTTGATAGCTGCTTCAAACTCTTACTAGCTTTGTGACCCTGCATAAGTCATTAGTCTCTGTCAGCCTTAGTTTCCCCTGTTAAAATGGGGATAATAATACCACTGATTATCCCACAAGGTAGTTGTGAGGGTAAAATGAGGTAACATATGTAATATGTCTTACAAACCTTAAATTACTACATATGAATGATAGCTATACTAGTAATGTTATTGTATCATGAATTCATAGCTTATCTCATGATTCTTTACATGGTAATACATAATGCCTTGAGTAATGTTGCTTTCACTAATTTAGTTTAATAGTAAGGTCATTAATATGTGACCAGAAAAACCCGTCATCTCATTGTGTTGTCATGAAATAATGTTGTAACCTTGCCTACCCAATTGTCCATTAATAACAATAACGTTGTTCACAGGAAACTTAACTGAACCTTGGTAAACTCTCGTATTATGTTTCCTTTAAAATTTGTTAAAATGTTAAGCATTTTGCCTATCTTTTGTCTAGATTTGTGTGACCCAGTAGGTCAGCTGTTCCCTGAAATTTCAGGAACCTCAGGATCCTAGGAGCTGAGGTTTTTTTCCCCAGATTGTTAATGAGAAGCATACTTTGTAAATCTTGAAGATATTCCATAACTGTGAAGTATGATTACTGCTTAACCTTTGTCATCCTTTCCCTAAAGCTTTTAAAACTGCAGGATCGAGTACTCAGTAATGTTGTCATCTACTTACTTGGAGATGAAGACCCCCGGGTGAGGCATGTCGCTGCATCTTCATTAATAAGGTATGAGTTTCAAAGTTATGAGCCATAATCAAAAGTAATTTAAACTTTCAGTTCAGGAGAACAGATGACCATCTGTGGACCACAGGCTTTTCTTTGGGCTGAACTACTAATCTAATTTAGAGAAGGAATGCATTTGAAAACCTCATTTGGTTCTTGGTAATTTGTGCCCAGTATTATCTTTCTCTTCTCCACCATATTAACAACTTCCAAAATTATCTTTTCAGTGTGTAGCTTTGAACCTTGTTAGTCCTTTGCTCAAAAACCCTCGGTGGCTCCCTATTTTCTAGAGGAAAAATAATTCACACTCCTCAGCCTGGTATTCAAGGCCCTACATTGTCTGTTTCGGCCTGCTTTTGCTGCCTTTTGCCAGAATAATTTTTTCTAAATATAGATCTGGTTACTTACTATTCTGCTAAAAAAATTTCAGCACTTCCTACTGCCTACCAAGTCTCAAAAAATCTACAACTTAGCAAAAAACGGTTCTTTAAAACTTCATTTTTTGTTACTTCCTTCACAAACCCTATGCTACATTCCAACTAAACAAGGCTTTTAACCAGGTCTGTATTTAGGAAAAATTATTCCTATATTGCTATGATGGGTGGACTGGAGGGAAGTGAAAATCTGTCACAAGTCCCTTGCTTTTTTTTTTACTAACTGTAGAGGAAGAAATTGCCACTTAAGTAGCTAGGTGATCGGCATCGTTCATTCATTTGTTCTTCTATTCATTAAGTACCATTCCTTTTTAAAAAATATATGTATCTTTACTGATGTCTTTTGTTTTTATATCATCTGGATTTCTCCTTAGCTGTTCCCTTCCCAGTGATCCATCCTTTTTAACAATTAATTTTTTTTCATTAGTCAGCAAGCATTTATTAAGCACTTACTATGTTCCTGGCCCTGACCGAAGTGTTTTCACAGAATTAGTGACTGAATTGAGATTCAAACCCAAGTCCTGTGACAACAAATCTAGTGCTTTCTGCTGTGGGCCACCCTTCACAATTTTTTAAAAATTATTTTATTTGTTTACAGTGTTCTACAATCACTTTCATATATCTTAGATTTTTCCCCTCTCTCCTTCTTCTTCCCCCCATCTCTCTCCCCACTCCCTCCCCAAAAGGGCATACAGTTTTATATAGGTTCTACACATACATTCCTATTTAATACATTTTCACCTTAGTTATATTGCATAGAAGAATTAAAATGAATGGGAGAAATCATAAAACAAACCAAAACATAATACAAAAGAGAATGATCTGCTTCATTCTGCGATTGAATTCATAGTTTTTTCTTTGGATGTGGAAGGCATTTCGCCTTAAGAGACCACTGGAAATTTTTTAAGTCCTTGCATTGAAATACTAAGTCTACCAGAAAAATTCCTGGCACATTGTGTGCTGTGTACAAAGTTCTCCTGGCTCTGCTCCTTTCAGTCAGCAGTTTACTCATATAAGTCTTTCCAGGCCTCTCTGAAGTCTGCCTGTTCATCGTTTCTTGTAGCACAATAGTATTCATTACATTCATATACCACAACTTCTTCAGCCATTCCCCAATTGATGGGCATCCCCTTGATTTCCAGTTTTTGGCCACCACAAAGAGTGCTGCTATAAATATTAACAAATAATTTTTTAAAAAAGAAGAAAACAAGTTGAATTTAATTGATCAACTCATTGAAAAAATTTGATGTTAAATAAAAGATTCCATGATCTTTACCTCTGTAAAATGGTGAGTGGAATATATTTTCTTATATATGTTCTTTTGGGCCAGGCTTGCTCTTTATAATTTTATAATATTGTTTTTTTAACCTTTATCTTTTCAGTTAATGAAAGTTTTATCTTCTCTCTTTCCCACCTCACTTCTCCCCATGCACACACACACACGCACGCACGCACATACACACACATGCTGTTCAAGTTGTGCTTCAAGCCCGTCACCTTTCTGTTAGGAGGTAGGAAGGATGTGTCATGGTTCTTTGTGATCATGGCTGGTCAGTGTTTTGATTAGAGCTGTTGAGATTTTCAAAGCTGCCGTTATAATAATGTTGCTATTGTATAAGTTGTTCTTGTGGCTCTGCTCCTCTTGTTCTTGAGTAATTCACACAAGCCTCACCGGGTTTCTGGATCATTTTACACTGTACAATAGTATCCCGTCACGTTTATGTGTCACACTTTATTGAGTTGTTCCCTAATTGATGCGTGTTCCTGCAGCTTTCAGTCCTTTGCCACTGCACAAGGAGCTGATGTAAATATTTTTTTTTATATATATGGATCCCTTTCCTCTTTCTTTGATATATTTGGAATGTAGATAGTTCTCATATCAAATTGCTTTTCTGAATAACTAGACCAATTCTCAACTCTGCCAACAATATGCTTATTTTCCTACAACCTTTCTCACACTGATTTCTGTTTTTGTCAGCTTGGCCAATCTGAAGGGTTTGAGGCAGAGCCTTGCTATTGTTTTAGTTTGTATTTCTCTACTTATTCGTTATTTGAAGCATTTTTAATATAGCCATTGATAGCTTTAAATTTCTTTTTCTAAAACCTTTGAACATTTTTTGACTGGAGAATGACACTTACAAATTTGAATATGTTCCCTGTGTATCTGGAAGTGGGACCTTTATCACATAATTTTATTACAGAGTTTTTTTTTGTATGTGAAAACCTTTTAATTGTATGTAATCAAAATTGTCCATTTTATCTTTTGCTATCTTGTCTATTCTTTGTTTGGTCATGAGTTTTTCTCCTATCCATAAATATGACAGGTAATTACTTCCTTTCTTCTACAATTTGTTTGTGGTGTCACCCTTTAATTCATGTTGACTGTCTTGGTATGTGGTATGAGCTCTTGATCAATGCATCGTTTATACCAGTTTGTTTTTCAGTTTTCCTAGCAATTTTTGTTGAATGTTGCCCTCTTGCCCCAATATCTGAATTCTTTGGGTTTTTCAAACACTTGGCTACCATCCTTATTTGCTTCTGTATATTGGGAACCTAAACCAAGGGTGAGAAACCTGTGTCCTTGAGGCCTTCTAGGTCCTCAAGTGTGATCCTTTGATTTGTGAAGTTTGGATTCAGTCAAAAGGCTGAAAAGACCTAAAGGGTCTCGAGGCCACAGGTTCCCCACCCCAACCTAAACTGTTTTTGCCAATACAACTTTATATTTTTTTAGCTACTATCAAATAGTTTTGATGGTATGACTGTAGTATAGTTTCAGATCTGGTAAGGCATCTTCTTTCCCATTTAAAAAAAAATTTCCTTGAAATTCCTGACTTTTTGTTTTCCAGGTGAACATTATTATTACTTTTTCTAGCTCTAAAAGGTAACCCTTTGAGAGATGGCATTGAATTAGTCAGTTCATTAGGTAATAGTGTCATTTTTGTTGTGGATTTGACCTGCCCACAAGCAAGCAGTATTTCTTCAGTTATTTAGATCTCTCTTTATTTGTGTAAAGAATTTTTGAAACAATTTCTGTAGTTTCTGTATGTATCTATAACTATCTTAATAGCTAGACTTCTAGGTATTTTATACAGTCTGTAGTTATTTTAAATAGAATTTCTGTCTCTCCTACCTTGGTTTTGTTTGTAACATGCAGGAATGCTGATGGTTTATGTGGGTATTTCATATCTTGCAACTTTGCTAAAGTTCTTAATTGTTTCACATTATTTTTTAGTTGACTCTTTAGGGTTGTCTATGTAAATCATTATTCTCATTCTCAAAAAGTGATTTGTTTTTTCTCATAACATCCGGTTTCAGTTGTTTTTGGTGATGTTACTACTTATGTAGTTGTTGACATTTTGACTTTGTGTCAGTTCCTGCAAATCCTTGCATGTTTCTCTGTATACATTATGTTCATTATTTTCTGTTGCAAGATAACATTCCACTACATTTATCAGTCAATAAGTATTTATTAAGCGCTTGCTTCATATTAGGCACTGTGCTAGGTGCTGAGGATATAAGTACAAAGGACAAAGTAATTTCTACTTCTGGAGATCTTAATAGGAAAGATAAGTGTACATTGAATTAAATATGTGTACACATACATATAATAGCAGCCTATAATAAATTTTAAGTTGATATAAGACCTGAATACAAGAAAAGCAAATCATCTGTGTTTTACGTCTGTGAGTGGGATTAGATGAATTCTTAACCAAAAGTGGGATAGAGGTGATTGCAAATTGCAAAATAGATCATTTTGATTACATGAGATTGAAAAACATTTGTCCAGGTATTAGTAATACAGCTATGGCAAGGGATATAGCTGACTGGGGAAAAAACTCTTTGAATCATATTTTTAGGATAAGACACACACACACACACACACACACACACTTTCTCTGTCTCTGTCTCTGTCTCTGTCTCTGTCTCTCTCCCTCTCCCTCTCTTACAGAAAGCTTTAAGACCATACACCATTCTCCATTCAAGGCCAAAGGATATGAACAAGTTCTCCAAAGAATTTAAAATGATATGGAAGAAGGTCACTGATAATAATAATAACTAATAAGTATCTTATAAACACTTTACAGTTATTATCTCATTTAATTTTCATAATACCCTGAGAAGTAGGTTCCACTGTTTTATGGATGGGAAAACCGAGGCAAACAGAGGTTCAATAACTTGCCCTGTGTCGCATAGCTAATAAGTATCTCACGCTAGATTTGAACTCAGGTCCTTCTAACTCTAGGACATATCACTTTGTTGCCCCCTATAAAAAGTAATTTAAATCAAAACAACCTCGTGGCTTTACCTCATACTCAGGAAAATTGGAAAATTTATGAAATGATAGCAATGGTGTTTGGAAAGACTATGTAAAAACTCATGATGGAACTGTGGAAAACAGTTTGGAAGTATGCAGATAAAGTCACTACAATATCTATATCCTTTGACTCAGACATTCTCCTGCTAGATATGTGCCCTAAGGATGTCACTGATCAAAAGAAAAATTTGATATATACCAAAATATTTAAAGCAGCATTTCGTTTATGTAACAAAGTACCAGAAATGTAATAGATGTTCATTGATTTAGAAATGGCTGAATTTGTAGTACATGAATGTAATAGAATGTTACTCCCACCTAAGAAATTTCAGATATGATGAGTACGTGATGAAAAAGAAATTGGAGCCAAGAAAACAACATATACGATTCCCTATATGTAATGAAAAGAATGGCAAACATCAAATGATTGAATCATAAACAATAGAACTTAAACGTTGTAAAATTCAAGAGAGCACACTTATCCCCAAAGAAGAAATATAGGAAAATACCTCCTCCTCCCATTCTTTCGTAGAGTTGTTGGGAGGGTGGCCCACTTATTTGGAACATTGCATATATTGTCAGATTTTTCCTATATATTGATTAATTTTACTGCCTTTTTTTTCTCTTAAAAAAATTCTTTGTTATACGAAATCTCTCTCCAGGAGTGGGGAAGGAACATAGAGAAGTTTAGGCAATGTATAAATAAAAGATAGCAATAAAAACTTATTTTAAAAGAAACATTGCGTAAATATGACATTTATAAATACAGAAATACAAAGTACTTAATCATGAGACAGTTTTGGGAGGGCCTTTGAGGGGATCAGGAAAGGTTTCATACAAAACATAGAGCCTGAGTTGTATCTTAAAGGAAGAAATATTTGGGATGGAGGTACAGAGGGAGTTTTTTCCATACATGAGCAGTGACTTGTGCAGTGGTATTCAGGGATCATGAACTGTTGTGTGAAACTCTGGGACCAGATTCCCTATAGCTTTAGTTAGTTGGAGGAAATTTTATTTTATTCTGGAGGCAATGTGAAATCGTTGGAGTTGATTGAGTTAGAGGATTTACATAGTCCAGGATGCTCTTACAAAAGTTACCTTTGGTAACAACGTGTACAACAGACTGGATTGGTGAAAGATGTGGCTTATGCCATAGTTTGTTTATCCTGCCTGCTTGCTAAGCACCTACTTTTTTCACTCCTAGTTCTTTGCTCTCATGAAAAGTGTAGCTATAAATATTTTTGTGTATATCAAGCCTTTCTTTTTGTCTGTGACTTCGTTGGTATGTATGTCCAACAGTGGAATCTCTGGGCAAGTTTATGGGCTTTTTAATCACTTTATTTGCATAACTTGAAAATGCTTTCCAGGATCATTGTATCATTTCATCACACTGCCAACAAACCATTCATACTTAATTGCATTGTTATGTGTTATAAAAATTAACGGTGATAGTACAATAAATAAGATAGGAGTTTTGCTATCATTAAATGAATGAATGAAATAATGAATGAGCTTTTTTTACTATGTCCCAAACACTACTAAGTGATGGAAATACATATAGAAAATGTGAGAAACAGTCCCTACTCTCAAGGAATATGCTCATATTCTAATTGAGGGAGACAGTGTGTAAAGAAAGGTTGACTTTTGAGTGGATTGAAACACCTAAAGTCCCCTCAGTACAGTTGTGAGACAAAAACCAGTTCCAGGGGTTCATACGTTATGTCATTAAGTAAGATGACCCTGGGGAGATGGTTAGTAAAGGCACAGCGAGGCAGGAAAAGTGCCCTCCATGGTGGCACGTACTCATGGAATAAAATAGGAGACAGAACATACATAAATACCATACAGGTTAGATGTGCTAAGTGTAGAAAAAGAGTATAAAGTGAGGTGAGATTAATTGAGGAAGAAGTCATTTTAGCTATAAGGATCAGAGAAGTTTTCATGGAGGAGCTGTTATTTGAATTAGAGATGGTAACCTAGAAAGATGGTCAGTAATTTAAAAGCTGAAAGACAGCTGATATGAGGGAGATCATTCCATATGTGAGAAACTTTGTCACCAGCCCTGCAGAGGAAGTAGTCTGTGGTGATTAGAGGGAACTGTCTTTTGATGATTTATAAATGAATATTAAGTAAGCTAAATAGAGTTTTTAGAATTCATTTTTTCATCAAATACTTCTTCATCTTCTGTGTACAGAACATAGTGCTTGGCTATTGTGGAGATAAACAGTTAAGGCATTTTCCCTCCCTCATTGAACATGGGTTTATTTTGGGATGGGATAGAAACGCACAGGAGAGCACAAAACAGCTAACCTCCTAAGACGGTAACACACCAGCTTATGGCTTGATACAAGAATGGTCCTTGGTAGAGCTTTAGGAAGTCTGGCCAGTTTTTATAGAATATATTATTGTCATTTGTAACAACCTTGATTTGTTTTTCTCTTTTCAGTTTGCTGAAGGAAGGCTATTGGTGAACAAAATCTTGACATTCATAGTCAACTTTATATGCGTTAGTGCATAGATAGTCTTAACACTGACAATGTTAATTCGTATTTTATTTAATAAATGGTTTTGTTGTTTTCATGATGTTCGTTTCCTTTTTGTATTCAAGGATTGTTCCAAAGCTGTTTTATAATTGTGACCAAGGACAGACTGACCCAGTTGTGGCTGTAGCAAGGGACCAAAGCAGTGTCTATCTGAAACTCCTGATGCATGAGACTCAGCCTCCCTCTCACTTCTCAGTCAGCACCATCACGAGGTATCTGCACTGTTTGACATTGTTTTGTGTGTGATCTACCAACCCTTATTGGATGATTTTGTTTAAAGCTTTTTAAATGAAGATTATTTTTGAAAGAGAAAAACTTTGATTTGAAAGGCAGCATAAAAAGAGTACCAGATTCAGAGTCCAGATCGTCAGGTTTTTGTCCTGCTTTACAATTCAGTATCTTGTGTGGTTTTTGAGCATGCCTCTTACTTTGAACCTTTGTTTCGTTACCTGTAGATTGGGGATAATAATACTTGCTTTAAGCTATAGTGCATTATGTAAATGTGAGCTACTTTCTTTGAGTCTTCTTATGGAGCCTCTGAATATTTAAATTAGTTAACTTTTTCCTTTTTTTGGAGCCCATTGCCCTGTTAGCAGTTAAGGTCTCTGTATCAGAAGCTCTTCATAACTATATAAGTTATACTAGAGTGGAACTGGATGACTCTGGAGCTCATGAACTTAAAATATCTGGGGATCTTGAAATAGATGTTGGATAATATTGTATAGTTTCTGATCAGGATAGGTTAGAGTTTGGACTAGATGACCTACAAGGTTCCTTCCAAATATAAAATCATGTGATTTGACAAAAAATAAATGTCCCCATAACTTCTTTGAAATGGTAATCATGACCCACAGATTGATGTTTTGTATCATAGAGGCATCTAGAGAGTGGTGTAGTGAGTGGACGGAGTTCTGGATTTAGAGTCTGGAAGGTGCGCATTTGAAGCCTTCCTCAGATACTCCTGGCTATATGACCTGGAACACACTGTTTAATCTCTTGGTTTCATACACTGACTTCACATACTTGAGACTGAACTGAAATAACATGTAAAGAAAGAATTTTATAAACCTTAAAGATGTGCACATATAAGCTATTATTACTGCCTTTTTACCCTTGTTACTTTGGCACCAAAAGTGCAAATGTTCTCTTCATTATTCAGGATCATCTACTATTTAGAGGATAGACCTGGTAAGACTTCGATGTTTTGCTTGAGAAGTCAGCAGTTACCCAAAATATTGAACAGATATGCACTAACCCAATTAACTCAGTTTTTTCAGAGGTGTATTTGTTGAAAAAAAGTATAGCAAGGATTGAAATTCAACAACATTTCCTGAAAGGTTTGGGACAGTCTCCTACAAATATATACAGATTCCAAAGGAAAGAGGACTCAGACTTTGAGCTCATGTGGCCAAAAGATACACCTAGAACTTCTAATTATTGGCAGTCTTTTTGCCTTTCCCTTGAAATCCAGGAATTTGCTAGACTCCAGAGCCTGGGGCCTTTGTACACTTCTGAAGTTTCTTTTTCTTATGTGCACTTTGTTCTCATCTTCTCGTGCAGATGTACCTGAGGTAAAGCTGTAATTTAAGATTGCAGAGAAATGTTTTTTCTTAAGTTTCATATTTCTGTTCAGAAGCTTGATTTTTTTTTTTCAAAGAAAAGTTTGCAACTTTTGCAAACTTCTGCATTTGAAAAGCTATATTTTCTTTCTCTAACATGATGGCCTGCTATCAAGCAATAGGTTTTTCAAAAAAGTGACTAGTAAATAACTTGCATACTTGAGCAGTTACTGGTATTTTTCTCTTAATTGAATAAAGCCTTTGTCCAATGTAGTGACAGGCATTATTCTTACATGTCCTCTGTTCTTATTTAAAAGACTAAGTTAAAAAAAAACAACTTGCACACAAATTTCTTTGCCATCGTAACATTTTCCTTAAAGATAGCTTTCTTTGAAGTCAGTTGTATTTTCTTATTTTTTCCAACTTGTTTTTCTTAAGTAGCATGTTCTTGTCAGAAGAAAATATCTGTTAAAGATATTGGATGAAAATTTGTGGAATCAGAAATGAAATGTTCAAGTGTTTATGATTTTCAAATAGAACTGCTTGACAGGTTTGGAATATAATTGTTCTCAAACAACAGCTGCCAAATACTTCTGTGTAATTCAACTTGAAGTATCAGCTGATGGTGTTATTTTTTTTAAACTTGACTTTTTAATCTCCTGAGTAGCTCCTCATTTCCTCATTGTGAGTCTTCTTAAGGTCATTTTAGCGGAGAGGAAACTCAAGTTTCAAGTTGTATCAAGTTGTAAATGCTCTGTATCTATCTTAGTTATAGATGTAAGATGTCAAGAGTAAGTTCAGTTGAAAACAGAGAACCTTGTCAGTAGAAGGTCAATAGAAGTGATCCATTTTTTTCTTTTCAGTAATTTCTGAAAGTTTAAAGTGAGAAGAACTTTTACTTTGTCCTGTTTGGTTTGGTTTAAGTAATCAGTTTAATTTAGTTTATTCTGTGGATTCAGTGGAGTGTAGAGGAAAGACTGCTGGAAGGGTGCTAAAATATGGCTTCTCAGGCAGACTTTGACATCCTCAACTGTCTGATGTTAACCAAGTTGTATCATTTATCTGTAAAATGTAGATAATAACATTTGTCCTGTCCTCCTCATAAGATTGTGAGGGTTGAATGAGAAGAAGGCTGTAAAGCTTTGTAAGTGTCATTTGCCATCTAAAAGTAAGGAAAATGCAAACCTATTATTATTATTGCATTTTTGCTATAATTGGGAACTTTGCCTGTATGTTTGGAACCTAGCTGAGTGCTTTGTATCAAGGGGCATTAGACACCTGCTATGTCATTGCTGTCCTAATACCATGTAGTTGTTCAAATATTTTTGTAGACAAATTAGCCGTTTGCAGAATAGACTTAATGGGAGCCTCCAGTATCCCTGAGTCATAAATGCCGTTTTGGGGATGCATTTATAATTTTAACTTATAAGCATATGATGATTTTGTTTTTCTTAGAATATACAGAGGCTACAACTTATTACCGAACATAACTGATGTGACAATGGAAAATAACCTTTCTAGAGTTATTGCAGCAGTTTCCCATGCACTGACAACATCAACTACACGGGCACTTACAGTAAGTGTTTTTCTTTATACAACCATAATATGTTAAATGTTGTTTGTAGCATCCTGTAGAGGCCACTATTTGCTGGTAATTTGTTGATGTCACAGTTTGTTTTCAAGTTCATATTGACCTCCTCTGCTTTAGTACATTTTTGACAAATTTGATCTCTCAATAATTGAATTCAATAAGAATTGGACCTTTTATTTTTTTAATCTTTTTTTTTAATATTTATTTTAAGTTTTCAACATTCATTTCCACAAATTTTGAGTTCCAAATTTTCTCCCCATTTCTCCCCTACCCCTACCCCAAAATACCAAGCATTCTAATTACCCCTATTACCAATCTGCCCTCCCTTCCCTTATCCCCATCTCTGTTTTCCTGTAGGCCAAGATAAATTTCTATACCCCATTACCTGTATTTCTTATTTCCTACTTGTATGCAAGAACAGTACTCAACAGTTGTTCCTAAATCTTTGAGATCCAACTTTTCTTTCTCCCTCCTCACCCATCCCCATTGGGAAGGCAAGCAATTCAATATAGGCCATATCTGTGTAGTTTTCCAAATGACTTCTGTAATAGTTGTGTTGTGTAAGACTGTTTCCTTCATCCTATCCTGCCCCCCATTTCTTCTGTTCTCTCTTTTGACCCTGTCCTTCCCCAAGAATGTTGACTTCTAAGTGCTCCCTCTTCCCATTGCTCTCCCTTCCATCATCCCCCCCACCCTGCTTATCCCCTTCTCCCGCACTTTCCTGTATTGTAAGATAGGTTTTCATACCAATATGAGTGTGCATTTTATTCCTTCCTTTAGTTGAATGTGATGAGAGTAAGCTTCATGTTTTTTCTCTCACCTCCCCCTTTTTCCCTCCACTGAAAAGTTTTTAACTTGCTTCTTTTATGACGGATAACTTGCCACATTCCATTTCTCCTTTTCTCCTCCCAATATATTTCTCTCTCACCACTTAACTTCATTTCTTTGAGATATGATCCCATCCTATTCAACTCACCTTATGCTCTCTGTTTCTGTGTGTGTGTGTGTGTGTGTGTGAGAGAGAGAGTGAGAAAAAATTTCAAGAGTTACAGATACTGTTTTTCCACGTAGGAATGTAAGCAGTTCAACTTTAGTAAGTCCTTTCTGATTTCTCTTTGCTGTTTACCTTTTCGTGCTTCTCTTGATTCTTGTGTTTGAAAGTCAGATTTTCTTTTCAGCTCTGGTCTTTTCATCAAAAATGCTTGAAAGTCCTCTATTTCATTGAAAGACCATTTTTTCCATTGAAGTATTATACTCAGTTTTGCTGAGTAGGTGATTCTTGGTTTTAGTCCTAGTTCCTTTCACTTCTGGAATATCATATTCCATGCCCTTCGATCCCTTAATGTAGAAACTGCTGGATCTTGTGTTATCCTGATTGTATTTCCACAGTACTTGAATTGTTTCTTTCTAGCTGCTTGCAAGATTTTCTCCTTGACCTGGGAACTCTGGAATTTGGCCACAATGTTCCTAGGAGTTTCTTTTTTTGTATCTCTTTCAGGAGGTGATCAGTGGATTCTTTCAATATTTATTTTGCCCCCTGGTTTTGAATATCAGGGCAGATTTCCTTGATAATGTCATGAAAGATGATGTCTAGGCTCTTTTTTTGATCATAGCTTTCAGGTAGTCCAGTAATTTTTAAATTGTCTCTCTTGCATCTGTTTTCCAGGTCAGTTGTTTTTCCCATGAGATATTTCACATTCTCTTCCATTTTTTCATTCCTTGGTTTTGTTTTGTGATTTCTTGGTTTCTCGTAAAGCATTAACCTCCATCTGTTACGTTCTAATTTTTAAAGAACTATATTCTTCGGTGAGCTTTTGAATTTCCTTTTCCATTTGACTAATTCTGCTTTTGAAAGCATTCTTCTTCTCACTGGCTTTTTGAACCTCTTTTGCTAATTGAGTGAGCCTATTTTTCAAGGTGTTATTTTCTTCAGCATTATTTTGAGTCTCCTTTAGCAAAGTGTTGACCCACTTTTCATGCTTTTCTTGCATCTCTCTCATTTCTCTTCCCAGTTTTTCCTCCACCTCTCTTACTTGATTTTAAAATCCTTTTTGAGCTCTTCCATGGCCTGAGCCCATTGAATATTTATTTTGGATGTTTGGGATACAGAAGCCTTGACTGTTATGTTTTTCCCTGATAGTAAACTTTGTTCTTCCTCCTCTGAAAGGATGGGAGAAGATATCTGTTCACCAAGAAAGTATCCTTCTATAGTCTTATTTTTTTTCCCCTTTTTTGGACATTTTCTCAACTAGTTACTCGACTTTTCGGTCCTTTGTCAAGAGTAGGGTATACTCTGGGAATCTGTAAGATCTCAGTTCCTCCAAGGTGGCACAATCAAACATGTACACTGGTCTGGGAGTAGGGAGAGATTTTTGTGTCCAGAATCTTTTTTTTAATACTTTTTTTTTCACCCAACATAAATTTAGCAACAAACACCCGAAGAACTCTTCCACATTGCAATGCCCATTGCCTCATCATGTTCAGGTGGTAGTAGAAGAGAGGGAAATGTATTCTTTGTTTTTGATAGCGTGGTGCTAATATTGACTTCAATTTGAACAGAACTTCTTTGTCACTTAGTGTAGTGTTGAATTTGTCATACCGAATTGGGCATTGTTTATAACTTTTCTGGGCCTTACTTTCCTTATCTAACAAATGGTAATAATAATACCTTCCCTACCTACAAAGCCTTGGAGCTAGTTGTAATCATTTGATTAGACTTCTCCATTCTTTCATGTGTGAACTAGCAAATTTTAAAAGGGGTCTTCTGGTACTTTGCATAGTTTGCTGATGGTGTGCAGTTATGTAGTGTGGAGTAGCAAGGAGAAGAGGAAAGCTGGATAGCTGTTGAGGTATAGTTGGGTCAGGGTTTCATTTTAGTGCTACATTATTTAAGGAGAGAGAGTCTTGGTCCAAGAGAAGAAAAAGCACCTGCTTTCTAACAGGTGTCTGCTGTTAACTAGTAGTGAGATGTTAGATGAAGTGGTTCACCCCTCTGGTTCTTAGTTTTCTTCTTTAGGGAGGGAAAAGATGTTAGACATAGTTGAGGATAAGGCCTTCCTTTTATAGACGAGACAATTGAAGTGTCTAGGGATGAAGTCATTTGCTTCAGGTAGCACAATTAGTAAGTGGCAGGGTTGTGATTCAAGTTTGGCTCTTCTGATTCCTTATGTAATGTCCAATACACTTAGAGTAAATCTGTTCATGCTCTTTCTCAGAGTTTCTATGAAAATCACATGGGACTTTTGAAAATTCGAATGGTGTACCATTTCAAACTAGTACTACTTTATTAAACTGTTATTCATTGGCAGTTAGATACATAGTTTTGCAAACAAGAACCGCTTTTTCCAGTATTAGTAATATTGCATGGTTTTGCTTCATCTGTATCATCTTTTGTATCTATTTACTTGAAAGATAGTTTACCATTCATTTTGAAAAATAGTTCTGTGGATCATCTTTTGCTTCCAGAATAAGTGTATATATTAAGGCAGAAAATAATTCTTGATTGATGGGCATTCTTCATGTCTCTGTAATTTTCCTTGCTTCTTGGGATTTTTGTGAAGAAAATATGAAAGAAAGGTTCATTTCTTATTCTCTGGCCAAATATTTTATAGACATATTTTTCCACTTGTTTTTCAGTTTGGCTGTTGTGAAGCTTTGTGTCTTCTTTCTACTGCATTTCCAGTCTGCATTTGGAGTCTAGGATGGCATTGTGGGTATGTTTCTTCCTTCATTCTATAAACTATTTGATTTCATGTTTACAAAAACAGTAGATTTTCACTTAGATATTAGGGTGCATAGTGTGTTTGCTGTTAAGTCTATAAACCATTTGAAATTTTTAAAAATCCACCTTTCTGAAATGCACTGTTAAAATCACCTAGCTAGATCTTTGGCAAAGATGCAGTTAGTTTGGAGTTCAATGGCTATTGACTCCTTATTCTGGCATAGACTTGAGGCATGTTCTTTATGTAGTGAAAGAACAATGGTCTTAGAATCAGAAGACCTGGGTTTGGACAATGGCTCTGATACTTAATGAGGCCAGTTACCTTCTCTGAGTCCCACCCAGTTTCCTCATCTTTAAAATGGGAATAATCATCACCCTACTTGGTAAATTTTAAAGTATTCTTAATCTTCTGTTATTTTAGAATATGAGGTTATTCTGTATGAGTGTGGGGGTGGTGTGTGTACTTCTCTCATGTGATTCTCAGGTTTTTTATTTCATGGACTTAAAGATGTGGTTTTACATGTTGAATTTGAGGAATCATCCCTATTGTATGGAGAATGACTTTTCCAATTGAAACAGTTTTGTCCAATGTAAACTGTAATAACCCGTTTTTTTGTTGGATTGGATAATTTTTGCTGCTGGAAATCATATCCCCTCAACAACTTTGAAAGTGGATTCCCCCCCAAAATGAATGAGTCAGTGGTCAAACTTGTACTGGTAACCTTTGCACATAGCTAGACCGCCTTTAGAATGGACATTCTCTTATCTAGCCTGTACTTGAATGAAATCTTTTCAACTTAGTTGTTCTTACCAGAACCTGGGTTTGAGTTTCTGAACCAGGGTCTTAAAGGCTACATCCCAAGGTGCAATGAGAGATTATTGGGGAAATTTATATTATCATGCATTCAAATTAAAAGTGTTTTAAGCTGATATTAAATCTGAATTAGGATAAGCATTATTTAGCTTCAGATGCCTAAGGTAGGAAATACTTCAGTTCTCTTAGTCATTTATTTAATTGATTCCGTTTACTATAGGTACCTAATAGCTTTAAGATCATTTAAACCTTTTATAGTTTTTAGTAGTTAGCATTCATTTTATATCACTTTACTTGGTTCAGGGAGGACTTTTGTGTGAGGAAATGTTTCAAAAAGCATGCTTAATTATTGTAGTTATGTACTTTGCTTACTGAAATATGAAGCTATGTATTATGCTATTTCATATTTATAGAATGTATTTTCTCACCTACTATTAATAAGTTTCGTATGAAATGACTAATTGCTTTGTTACTAAAGTTGACTTTATTTGGCTAAAATAATTGTTTATTCAAGTAGTAATATCTCAGGAGTAAATTATGGTAACTTAGAAATTGTGACAAGCTAAAAGGTATAGTACCTTCTATAAAGATATAGGTAGTATCTATTTTGAATTCAATTAGATCTTTTATTTTTAAATATTATGGTGCTGTGTTTTATAGGAATAATTAATGTCTATTTTTTCCCTTTTTACAAATGTAGAAATATGTAGTTAGTTTCTCTGTTTTGAAAAGAGAAAATCTTACCTGCTTTAGAAGATACTGTAGTGTGATTGTACAATTTGTGCTTTCAGGGTTCCACTTCTGAATCCCTCAGATGAGTCTCGGAAGAGCTGTACAGTTGGAATGGCTACAACCATTCTCACCCTGTTGTCCTCAGCCTGGTTCCCCCTGGATCTGTCAGCGCATCAAGATGCAATTATTTTAGCTGGGAATTTGCTGGCAGGTACTCTACAATGAAACTAGGCAGTCATCTCAGTTAAATTTCTCCAGAGTAATTTTGTCCATTGTGGGGTTTTTTTTGGTTTTTGTTTTTTTGTTTTGTTTTTTTGTTTTCAGAGTGTTTTATGTAGAAGAGAAGGAAATTATGAGGTCATGCTGGAATAAGTCACTTCCTTAGTGAAACTTATTCAGACTTTTTTCTGATCTCCACAAAGCTTACTTATTTGCTTGCATGTGTTGTAGCATCCATGCTGCAAGGGTAGTTTAAAGGTAACCCTGTTCCCTTTTTTCTGCTCATTTAACCTCCAGTTTAGAATGGTGTGTAGAAGGCTGACTTGAGAGTCAGGAAAACCTGGGTTCAAGTGCTTCCTCTCACGTGTTTTGGCTATGTTTGAGGCTCTTTGGGATTACGGATTGAACAGGTGCCTGTCTTAATGGGTAGTGAGAATTTCCTTCCCAGAAACTCTTTAGCTGATAGACTCACATGTAGGAATAATGATAACAATTTTTAAAAACTATTACAGAAATTGAAACAGCCTCGCGTTCGCAGCTTTACACAGGTGGCAGTCTCCCTACATTTCCACATTCACTTCTTCTTACTGCACTCTGCTTGTATTCGGTTCCAGCCAAATTGGATCATTCACTGCTCTCTGTAAACATACTTTTCTTTTCCATGTCTGTTCTTTGGTTCACACTGGTTCCTAAACTTGGAATATCTTCCCCACCTCCACTACCTTCACCTCTGCATTTTGAAATCTTCCCTGTCCAGTTTAAGTGCCATTTCCTACAGAAAACCTTCTCTGATCCCCACCTGCCCCCTGGAAATATTATATTTCTTTCCTTTTATCTCCCATAGCAGTTTGTGTTTTATGTTGTTATATCATTCTCTTCTTCTCTATTGGTTTTATGTAATTGCTCTCTATTGTATAGTGTTTCAGATTTTACATATGCTGAATCACCTTAGCTAGATTTTAAATTTCATCAGGGAAGAGATAATATCTTAATTGTATTTGTATCCCTTCCAGAGATCAATACCAGTTGCACATAATGAATGTTTAGTAATGACTGTTAGTTAATAAACATTTTTTAAGATTAGATGTCTGCTATGTGCCAGGCCCCATGCTCAGTATTGGGGATACAAATAATAATGAAAACAGACAGCCCTTGCCCTCAAGGAGCTTACAATCTAATAGGAAAAGTCAATGCCTCAAGGGAAGCTGAAAAGCAAGGGCGTGGGAAAGGCCAGGGAGATACCCAATACAGGAGCATGATGGAGAGCTCTGTGGAAGTCACAAAGTAATGCAGCTGGCAAGAGATGAGGATAAAAAAAGTACTGAGTCCCCTTCTTAAGCATAGACCTTGGAGCCTCTGGCCCAGTCCTCTAGTCAGAGGGTTTCATTAGAGGAATTGAGAGTACTGATGAAATGGGGAGGACCAAGCAGATTCAATCTTGCAGCACAATGAAATTTCCCAGTGATGAGTTTCCTAAATAAGAAAGGCATATTGGAGACTTCCAGAGAAGTCCAGAAGCAGTATAGGTGGGAAATGGAGAGAGCAACAGTTCTGGGCCTCTCTTAAATGAATATCCTGGAATCCTGGTCCTACCCTCTAGTCAAGTGAATGAATTTATATTCAAATTCTTCTTTAAATATTACAATAAACATGATCTTTATTTGTGAAATAACAATGCTCATGTGCTTGCAGCTAGTGCCCCCAAATCTTTGAAAAGCCCCTGGACTACAGAAGATGAAACCAATCCAGCAGCCATGAAACAAGAAGAGCCATGGCCAGCTTTGGGAGACCGAATGTTGGTTACAATGGTAGAGCAGCTCTTTTCTCATTTGCTGAAAGCCATTAACATCTGTGCTCACGTGTTAGATGACGTTACTCCTGGACCAGCAATAAAGGTATATCTCTTGTAGTGTTGAACGTAATATTTTGTAAAGACTTGATTGTTTTCCAGCTACAATATGATTTATTCCTTCTGTCCCAGTGTTGTGCAGTGGAAAGAATCAAGGGTTTAAAATCAGTTCAAATCCTAGATTTGTCACTTACTATGTATTTGGCCTTGAATCAGTTACCTTGCTTCTCTGGTCCTTTGTTTCCTCATAGGTAAAACAAGGCAACTGGACTAGACATGAACTATAAGCTTCCTTCCAGCTCTAGATCGTTCATCCTATTTTAAATATGCCGAATCAGAAATTAATTTGATGAAAGTACTAAATTTAAGAATCCTCCCTAAAACTATTTCATATTTATATATTTTTTTATTTAATACTGCAGTCATTTCCCTATGTACACCTTCTCTTGTCTTCCATTGAATCTTCCTTTATAACAAATAAAAAATTTTAAAGCATGACTGCCTTAGCAATTGAGTTTGAAAAACATTATCAGCATTCTGTACCTACAGACCTCTGTGTCTCTACCAAGAGGAACAAAAGTACCTACAATTTTCCAAAATAAATTTTTAGTTGATGTATTTTGGTTTTTACATCACCTAAATTTCCCACTGTCTCCCCTTTCTCAAACTCTATCATTGATCCATTCCTTATAACAAAGAAAAAAAAAAAGTGAATTCAGCAAAACTAAGCCACATATCAAAAAAGTCATATTCAAACTGTGTTTAATACTCATGGTCTATCCATACTTCAAAGAGGCTGAGGGAGATATTTTCTTCTATCTCTTCTTTTGACCTGTGATTCTTATTTAAAATGGCTCCTGTTTATTTGAGACCTTTTCATTTGCAGTGCTCTCTTTGTAACAGCCCTGGAAAAGAGGTAAAGTAAGTCAGTATATAGGAATATAGAGCTACAGCCAGAAAAGACATCAGAAATGTTCTCATCCAAACTTCTTATAGTGGAGATAAGAAAACTGAGAATTAGGATGGTGAAATGATTTTCTGAATGGAGCACATTTTTTTCTTATCATAGTAATCATTTCAATGGTCAGATTTCACTTTGTTCTATAAAGTCTCATGCATTTAGAACTAAGATTTATCATAATGCTATTGATAGTATCTATAATTATCTGAAATATTTATGTTTTAGAAACTAATTAAAAGTGAAGATCTGTGCATGTAGAAAGTTTACCCAGACTGGTATAATTGATTTCTCCCAGATTGTGTAAAATGAAGAGTTTCGTTTTTTTTTTGTTTTTTGTTTTTTTTCATTTTTAAAAATTAAATTTTTTTTCAATCAGCAACAATCTACCTCCCATCTCTTCTACCATCACCCACATTCAATTAAAAATAAAAACAAATTCCATATCATAAACATGTATGGTCAAGCAAAACAAATTTTTTAATTTGCTTTGTTTTGAAAGGGAAATATATACATATGCATGTACATATACACACATCTCCTTTTCCACTTTGTCTCTTTCCTCTCTATTTGGAGGTAGCATGTTTCATCTAGTAGGTGGTGCAGTAGATGGAGCACTGGGTCTGGAGTCAGGAATTGCTTAGTTCTAATCCTGACTCAGATATTTGCTAGCTCTGTGACTTTTGGCAAGTATCTTACCCTGTATACTTCAGTTTCCTCATCTCTAAAATAGTATAATAATGGTGCTGCCCTCCCACGGTTGTTGTGAGGATCAGGTAAAATGCTCTTCTTAAGTGCTTAAGGCAAGTATATAGTCGTTATTGGAAAAATGTTATCATTCATTGCAGTTGGTCAGTATCCTTAGTAGTGTATACAGTTTCATTATATAAATTGTTTCACTTGGTTCTGTACACTTCGTTCTGTATCATTTCATAGAAGTCTTTCCAGTTTTCTCTGAAATCATCCCCTTCAAGACAGTAGTATTTCTTGTAAGACAGTAGTACTGAATTCTTTCTTTCTGGATGCCTGCAGCGTTTTTTCTTTGAGCTGAATTCACTGGATTTTGGGTATAATGGTCCTAGAACTTTTCATTTGGAGTTTCTTACAGGACATGAACAGTAGATTCTATTTTTGCTTTGTCCTCTTGTTGTAAGTGATTGGGACAGCTTTAAGATTTGTTGAAATAGGGTATCTAGACTCTGTCTGTCTCCTTGTCTCTTGTTTCTGTCTCTCTTTTTTAAAAAGGGAATGGTTTTTATGTAGTCCAAAGACTTAAATTTTTTCTCCTTCATCTGTTTTCAAGATCACTTGTTTGCTGTGAGAAATCTTACATTTTTTTTCAATCTTTTGACTTGGTATTCATCTTGTTATTTTGTGGAGTCATTGGTTTCAGTCATTTGTTGCTTAGGCAAGGTTTTATATGTCTGTGCCAAGCCATTGATTCTTTTTCCAAATCTTTCTTCCTTGCCTCTCATTTCTTTTATTTATTTTTTTCTATAGCTTTTCCATTAAATTTCATTGCATTTACAAAAAACATTTTTAACTTTTTTTTGTTCTCATTTAATTTCTTCCAGAAATTCTCATTGAATTTTTGTCCAAGCTGTGTTTTTCTTTGAGTCTTTGCTTATAGATGTTTTCAAATCATTCTGTTCTTCTGGTTTTGTGTCTTGAACGTTTCTTTCACCATAATAGGTTTTTATGGTTTGATTCTTTTTTGTTTGTTCATTCTTCTAGCCTACTTCCAGAATTTGATATTTATGTTAGGGTCAATTTTTGTGCCCTCCTGGAGGGAAAATCTAGTCTGCTCCTGTTGTTGCTTTGTTGAAGTATTGAGTATTGTGTGGTTCCATTATCTCAGGAACAGCTCAGACTAGGAACATGCAAGCTTTCAGTGTTTCCTGAATTGTTTGATTTAGGGTAGTGTCTAAGCTCTGCAAGTACTTCACCTGGTTCTGGATTTGCACAAGAGTCAATTGCTTTTGAACTCAGCCACTATCAGCTCTTTTGGTTCAGTGACAGAATTACAAGTTTACCTCTTTTCTGGGATTCTTGCTCTACTATAAGTTGGAATTGGCATCCTGTTCTGCCCCTGGGGTTTGAACCCACCATTGCTAATTGACTTTTGAATATGCTACACTCTGGACTGCCAGCTCTAGTTAGAGATCTCTTTCTCTATTGCTTCAACATCTATGATCCAGTAATGTTTCTGAGACCTCCTCCTACCCTGTTGCACAGCCCTTCCTTGCTTAGTGCGTGCCTGCCCAGACCCTCCATCAGGTCAATGTGAGTGTACTGACTGTATCTCAACATGAGTTTCTTATTTTTCATGTTTGGTCTGTCACCTCTTTTTCAGTAGGGAGGTAGATAAGATTCTTCCTCACTGGGCCTGTGGATTCATGATTGATCATTGAGTTGATTAGAGTTTGTAAGACTTTCAAAGTTATTCACTCATATAAAGGGGTTATAGTATAAATTGTTCTGTTTCTATTCACTTCACTCTGCATCAGTTCATAGAAATCTTCCCAAATTTTTTGAAACCATTTCTTCCAGGATAATAGTATTCCATCACATTCATGTACTGTAATTTGTCAGCCATTCCCCAATTGAGTCCTCCTCCCTTACCGTAGTTTCCAGTTCTTTACCACTGTAAAAAGAACTGCTATAAATATTTTTTGTACCTGTAGGACATTTTTGGGGGAGTATTCTAAACCTGAGTTCCATAGACTCCTAAAGGGCCCATGGATAGATTTCAAGGCATTTGAGAACTTATAAAACTTAAAGAATGGTTGGAAGAGGAATTTTCATCTTTTATTTTTACTAACTTTGATTTCCTTTGTAATCCTGTGTTTTTTGTGTTGTCCTCTTGACCTTTCTTCACCATTGAATGGCTTTGCACTTGAACAATAGAGAAATAAGTCCAATTATGTTATTTTTGTATTTGTGAATGAGAGTTGTTTTCTTCCTCTCATTAGTTTCTCTGATTATTCTTTGGTCACTTTCCCAATATACTCCATAAGATGATTTTGATTTTTAAGAAATTAATTTTAAGTTATCATTGGGCATGGCATTTTTGAGAAGTAAATGCTAAGATTTTGAAAACCTTTAATGCTTAGTTACAGATTATAATGTTGGAATAATATTTTTGTTTTTCTGTTTTAGGCAGCCTTACCCTCTCTAACCAACCCACCTTCTCTAAGTCCAATCCGTCGTAAAGGAAAAGAAAAAGAACCAGGAGAGCAGACCTCTGTACCACTGAGTCCCAAAAAAAGCAGTGAAGCTAGTCCAGGTATGGAGAAAGGTTTTGGGAAAGAGGGTTTTTGGTAGCAAAATATGACTTGTAAAATTTTCCTCATTATAATAATTTATAATTGGAAATTTAAAATGTGGAAATTGAAATTTTAAATAGCTTTCAAATTAGGAACTCTTATGTTTCTGTTTTTGGAAATACTAACAGTATTTTTTAAAGGGTCAGTCTACTAGGAGTCTAAGTAAATCTCATGTTTATTATACCACTGAATCCCAGTATTCATTAAACTTTACCTTGTTAAGATTTTCTCTATGAAAAATGAATATTATCTTGGAGAAAACTGTCTACCTGAGTATATATTTTTGTATTGTTCAACTTTATATTTAATGATAATAATGATAATTAATATTCACATAGTACCTCATAATGCTATAGTGCTAGTTACTATCGTAAACACTTCACAAATATTATCTCATTCGATCCATACAACACCCTGGGTGGTAGATACTAATAATATTCTCATTTTACAGTTGAGGAAATGGAGGGAAACAAGGTTAAGTGACTTGCACAGCATTATACAACTAGTGTCTGAAGTCTGATTTGAACTCAGGTCTTTCTGACTCTAGGACTAGCACTTGATCCATTGCATCACCTCACTGTCTCATTATATAATAATGTATAAATAAAATAAATAATAATATAAATATTATAGCAGCAGTTTCATGTGCAAGACACTAAGGCATCATCAGAGCCCTATGGCCTGGCTGTACAAAGGATTAATGTGTCAGGAAAAATTGTGTGTATTCCTGGACACAGTGGAACTCTTTATATAGCTGCCCAATTATACAGCTCAGTCTTAGGGTTTACAGTTTGAGTGTGTCTGGGAAAATAACCCTGTTTGTTCCATTCATAATTTATTTCAGGTTTATAATTAGTCATTTTTGTTTAAGTCATTGTTTTCTAAAATTACATTATGTAGCCTAGCACATGGCATTGCACACCATAAGTATCACTTATAAATTTGTCTCAAGTGTGAAATGCGGAGTCCAAAATCTAATCTTTTAAATTAATTTTAGATGGCAATGTATGCTTTTGTTTCTGTTATTTTATTCCTTTAGTTCTCTACTTTATTATTTCATTGATATTTGATTTCATTGGTATGTGTATTACTTATTTTGATGCTGATCACGATCCCTTTCTGTCTTAGCTAATGATTTCATGTGTTGCTGAGGCTTCATGAGAATGTCTAGTGACATGCCTTACTACGCTTAGCTACACTGATATTTAGAAAAACGGCCCATCATGTATCACTGTTCCTACACAAAAAGCCTTCCCAGCGTGGATTTTGCTGGCAAAAGCTTCAGGAACCAGCCTTTATCTCCCCAAAGGGCTGGCTTTCCCAAAAGGCCTGGTTATCATTTGTGTTCACTTAGCGACTTAAAATAAAGGCTTTATGTCTGACTTTATATTTGTGCTTTGCTTTTATGTTGCATTATTTTTAATAGCTTCTAGGTCTTCTGATCCCCCTGGACCTGTTGTAACAAGTAAATCATCATCATTGGGAAGTTTCTATCATCTTCCTTCTTATCTCAAGCTGTATGATGTTCTAAAAGCTACTCATGCTAACTATAAGGTATAGTGTATAACTTTCTTTCTGGTTGTTTATAGTTCAAAATATGAGAACCCTATTGTTGTATTTAGTTTTAGTTATACACTTAAATCCTAGGAAAATATGGTAGTAATTATAACTGACTTTAGTAGTGCTTTAGGTTTTACAAAGCTCATTTCTTATAACAGTCTTGTGAGAGAGATAGAACAAATATTATTAAATTCATGTTACCGATTAGAAAACTGAGGCCCAGACATGTGATGATTTGTCTAAGGTTAGGTAGCTGGTATTGGGATTAGAACATAGCTCTTCTGATAGTATGCCCAGTGATCTTAAGATCACTCTATTACAAATGTGAAAACTAACTTATCTAGAGGTCAGTTTTCTAATAACTGGGAGATTAGAAAAGCCTTTGAATGCCTAAGTAGCTGTCCTAAGATCTTTTCATTAATGTCAAGTTATTCTCTCAGAACTTTATGAACTCTTTCTTGATATAAAATTGTCACTTTTTTTGATAGTAGCTATTTATGTTTGTTGTCATCTTAGAAGGATAAAAACAGATTGGGCCCTGTAATTGGTTAACAGTGAGAATTGCTTTATACTCTGAATGGCAAAATCCTTTAAAGTCTTAATTTTACAGTTTTGAAAATAATTGGATTTTTAAAAAGAAAAAGGGAAAAAAGCCTTATAGAAGCAATAAATAAGAATAAAAAGAGGTTTCAGCCAAACCTAGAATGTCTATCTAGACTTCATGAAAGTTGTTAATGATTGCCTGTAGGAATGAGAAAGTATTGGCTACATTTTTGCATCGATTACAGCCTTTGTCAGGCTGCTTAGAGAATGTTGCTTACTGCCTATTTGTAAAACAAAGGGGAACAGGAACAGCCTCTTTAGAATAATGGCATTCCATTGCTGTCCCCCTCAGTATTTAATAAACTTTATAAAAAAATTTTAGTATAGAGATATAGTAGCTATGTATGGGAAGGTAAGGTCATGCATTGGGCTTAGAATGGGAAGATATGGATTTTAGTTTCGACTTTATTATTTAAGAGTTTTGTGACCTTTAGAAAGTCATAAGTCTTAGGATCATATCATTTGATCTCCTAGTCTGACACTTAATTTTACAAGTGATGGATGACTCTCAGGCCAGAAGGATGATGTACTTTGTCCAGAGTCATATAAAGAACCTCAGGTCTCCTTTATGAAGCATTGAAGGAAGGCTTTGAATATTAGGGGTAGGGGACTGGATCTGTGGTGTCACTGGCATAGAAAACTCCCACTACCAAAGCATGCAGGGCTAGCACCTTATCTATAACTTAATGCTGTACACAGTGGTCTGGAGCACTGAGAAACTAAGTAACTTGCCTTGGCCACATGATCAGTGTATCTCAGAGGCGGGACATGAATCCAGATCTTCCTGTCGCCCTGTTGCTTGTTACTCTTACTATCTCTCCATAAGTAATGGTACTGTCTCCCTACTTCCTAAGGTTACATTGGACCTTCAGAATAGCAGTGAAAAATTTGGGGGCTTTCTTCGGGCTGCCTTGGATGTCCTTTCACAGATTCTCGAACTAGCAACCCTTCAGGATATTGGCAAGGTATGTTATTAATTTCTTAATGAACGATGGCTTGTTTCAAATCCTTCTGTTGACATACTTATGGCTTCATAGTTGATGTTTTCCAAATTTTCTTGTAACAAATTCAGCCTTCCAGATGAGTAAAAATTTTAGAAAAAAATGAAATGGAGAAAATAGGTACTATTCCTATATTTATGCCTCCCACATGGTCAATCATATGTGCACAGGTCTAGCCATCTTTTCATTATAACATATTGCTCCTCCCTGTGTATACAAGAATATAAAGTCAGCTGGATTCATACTTCACATCAGTACAGAATTTAGGTCTTAGAGGATTTAAATTTAATTTTTAGGTCAAGATTTTTCTTTGAGATCTAGAGAGATCCTTATTTCTAATAATTCCTACAGTCATTGCCTTTATAGTATGAGGGAGTAATGTCCCTACGTCTTACTATTTCTGATTATTTATATTAGTTTAATTGAGCCCTGATGGATGACCATGACTTCCTAAATTTAACCCACTGTTGTGCCTTTTCCCTAATATCACTTATCACATAGAAACCTTTACTCTTAGACTACTTGCATTTCTTTTTGGACTGGTTGGGGTCCTAAATGGGGTATTGTGATGTGTTCTGACTCTTTTTCTGTTAGCAAAGGAGGTTGAGACTGCATTTTCACATGACGACTTCATCTTAAAGGGTTCAAATAAGTATCTGAACCTCAAATACTTAAATCTAGGTAGTGGAGGGTACCTCAAAGCCATCATTAGTGTTTCACAACAGTACTTAAATAAAGAGTCTTCACAAAGATAAAGGATAAATTAGAACTTTTTATTTCATTGGCACAGTTCTCCCTCCATGAATATGGGTTGCCACCTTCTGTATACCTTAGAATCTTAAGAGTGTTGTGTGGGAATTGACAGGTTAAGTAGCTTGTTCAGGGACACACAGCCAGACAGGGCAGGATTAAGAGTTTAAAGTGGACTAGTTTTAAGATTCCTAGGTTTATTTGTGAGACCAGTTGTAACTGGAAAAACTCTTGTTTGAATTTAAAAGTCACAAATGTACTCCTGAAAAGGGAATCTTCAGTCAGTCACAATTGTTCAGATAGTATTTGGGGACAGTCAAATAATGGATTTTTCAGACAAAAGAATATTTAACTTTTGGATTCATAGAATTTCATTAAAAATTAAATATAACAGCTTTGAGTTTTTGATTAGTTGATTGGATGTGGTGGATTGAGGTGAGTAGACAAAACGAACAGTTATGAAAGTTAGTTCATGTATATTAGGTTACGAAAAAGTTATCTTTGCTCCCTCTCCTTTTTGTTTTCTCAAGTGGTCAGAAAACACATTGGAAAAATAATGTAACCAAATTAATGGCAAAGCCATCTTCATGTTAAAATGAAAGCATTGTTATCATTCAGTCAATCGATATTTAAAAACAACTATACAAAAGGTGTTTGCTGTATTTACTGTTAATCTTTTTTAGTCTGTTGAAGAATTTATTTCACGTTTTACTACATTTGATATATGAGCTACATTTTGTATTTCAAACTTGTTGTGCAGTAGACTCCTCGGTCCAGTGAGAGACATGCCTGCCAGTGATATTTGCCAATAAATTGATGCAAATACCATAGATTGTGCCCTTTATTCCTGGCTGAATATCATAACAGCAGATAATGGTCATTATTTATAACATCTGATGCTTTTTTTTGTGGTATGTAGTGTGTTGAAGAAATCTTGGGATATCTGAAGTCCTGTTTCAATAGAGAACCTACAATGGCTACTGTTTGTGTTCAACAGGTGAGGAAATAATTGTATACTTTTCTCACCTCTACATTTCTCCTTGGCCTTCTACTTCCATCACTATTGGGATGGTGACTGTGCTGCATGAGCTCTAAATTCTTCTGCTGTGTGAAGTTGTACAGTTAAAGTTTGGTGGAGAGGATTTCAGCTGTTAGGCGCATGGTTAACATGCTGCTTCACGTAGCGGTGAGAGGGCTAGACTTGGAAGAACTGAGCATACATCTTCCCTCAGACAGTCCATAACTTGGTGGGCCCTTTGCCAATTTTATAATCTTTCTGAATTTTTGTTTCTTTTGTAGTGTATTGTGAAGATCAGAAGGGATAATTTATGTGAAGCAGTTTGCAATCCTTCAAGCTCTATAAAAATGTTAGTTACTATAATTCACTTAGGGCTAAGCCCCTTAAAAGGTTGCAGCCTTAGTAGGCTTTGTTCCAAAGAAAGGTGTTCTTTGAATAGTTTGTGATATTTCATTATTGATATTCATTCACTTCAAGATACTTTCTTAAGCTTTAATAGTCACCTATTTCACATTCTTTTTCTCTGTGATTGGATGTATATTTTTGTCATTCATTTGTGTTCTAATTGTCTATAATTTAATCCTCATAATAAACCTTTGCCAATTATTTGTGGGCATTCATTCTATCTTCTCTCTCCTCCCGCTTCCTCTTATCCCTTCTCCTGTTCTCCCTACTTTCTCTTTCCCTCGCTCTCCCTTTCCTCTCTCTTTTCTCTTCTCATTACAGTTGTTTTTCCAGTGACCATCAGTCTTTTTGGCCTCAACCCTCCTTTTTGTCTCCTGAACCGTTAGTCAAGTATCATCTTTCCCTCCTTCTCCCATAAACTTCTCAAGTTAAAATGGCAATTTACCTGAATCCCTTTATTGGTTATTTTTTGCCATTGTGCATCCTTTACATCTTATTTCTGGCAGTTCCCATCGTTATACCTTCCCAAAACTTCCCACAGTGGGCCCACAATATGTCCTGCCATTTATGAATTGCCTGGGAAATACAGTCTGGTTTTTCCTTTGCTCTTCTTTTCTTCCTTATTTGTGTCATACTTATAAACATATATTAGCTTGTCAGTTTGTTGAGTGAGGATTGTATTGTTTTTATCTTTATATGTCCAGTATAAGTCTTTGCATTTAGGCTCTTCGTATTTGATATTTGTTATGGAATTGGTCTCCCGTTGGAGACCAATAGCCTATGTTTTGGAGGCAGCTGACTAGGCATGGTAATGATTTATAGGCATAGCCAAAAGCCTGCTGGTCGTCAAAGCAAGAAAACCCATGGACTTGATATTCTTACGCTTCTTCGGTTTGTAAACATTCATAAACTCGGCTTTAATATGAACACATAAACAAGGTTATTCACAGAGGTTAAACTCAGATGTAAAACATCATAGGTGTTCAAAGATTTAGATATTCAGGAAACCTTGGATGTCATTGGTAACATTATTTTACAGAGGAAGAAACTGAATTAAGTGACTTGCCTAAGGTCATATCTAGTTTTTCTTAACTTTAAGACCAGTACCCAAGCCACGCTGCCTCCCAGCAGTTTTGCTATTCTTCAGTAATCTTGATTTGAATTATATGTTTACCAAATATTTTGATGACACAAAGCTAATAGGGCTACATAGTTCATTGTATGACTGAGTCAGGATCCAAAAACTTCATGGCAGCCTGGATAATTGTACTGAATATAATGAAATGAGATTTACAAGTGAACCCTATGTTATATTTTTAAAAAATCAGTACTGTGATTATAGGATAGGCGAAGAATGGTTATATAACAGTTGTTTTGAAAAACCTCTAGGGTGTTTAAAGACAATGCTCACTATGAATCAGCACTGGAATCTGGTAGTCAAAAAAGCTATGATCTAATGATCATGAATGACTTCATTCAAGGAGATACTGTGTCCATAACAGGGGAGTGATGGTCTCCCTTTTCTTTGTCATGATCACACCATATCCTGTTCAATTCAGTTTGCCACATTTTAGGAAGGACATTGATGAGCTTGAGAGGATTTGGAGTTAGGTGACTGGAATGGTGAAGGACCTTAAGATTATGCTATATGAAGATTGGTTGAATGAAGCAGTAATATTTAGCTTGATGGAGAGAAGACTTTGGGCATATGTGCTTCAGTGTCTTAAATATTTTCACTTCAAATGGAAGGTAAATTAGATTTGTTCTGCTGAGCGTCTGGGTACAGAAGAAGTAGGATTAGTGAGCAAATATTGCAGCAAGGCAATTTTGGGCTTAATATAAACGCAACTATTTAACAAATAGAGAGTGAATGAATTGGTCCTTGCTTAGTTTAACATTCCCCTGCCCCCCTTTCCCTGTACTGTTTTTAGTGTTGATGCTTCTTTTTCTTCTCATTCTTTTTAAAATATCTCTTCTCATCCTCTACTTTTATCCCCATCCTTTCTTTTTCTGACACACTTTTGGGCTCTTCTTTGCCATCGGCCTTTTGGTCACTGTTAGCTGTAGTAGAATTCAGATAGCTGCACCTCTCTTCATCCCACCCCCTTATGTCCAGGACAGTTTAATCTGTTAACCCAGTATTTTATCATCTGATTTGTAGTTTAATTGCTTTTAGTTCTACTGTGTTGAGAATGGGACCACATGAGGGGATTGATTGTCAGGTGGGTACAAAAAATATGGTTCCCCAGTAGCTTTTGGGTGAAAAGCTTGGGCTTAAAACCAGTTTTCAGTAGTTGAATGGGACCACAGTAGGAGTTGAAAAGTCTGTATTTGAGGCAGGGAGGAGGATTCTGGGTGGGATGTGTATATGGTGAAAATGAAGATGGTTTGGATAAGACGTGAAGCATGGTCTCGTGTAGAATTGGCTAAATAGAGTAGGATAAATGAGTTTGCCTTTACTCACGAGTCAGGTGACTTTTCCCAGGGCAGGAATTATACAGTAAAGTGGACTAATTTCTTCTCACATGATCTTTGGAAATCCAGTGACGCAGTTGGCGCATAGATGGCTGAGGTAGACAGCTGAATGTCAGACTTGAATTTTGTTTAATTTGAATTGACTGTGTTATAACTTTTTAAAGGCATATAATTCTAAAACTTCTTCAAGGAGATTGATCAAGGGTTAACTGAGGCTGAGTAAAAGACACTGTATGTAAGATTCTTTAGTTTAGAGATTAGCAAATCCTCTACTTGCTAATGCCTTTCCTCCTCAGAGCATCTTGTATCTCTTCTATTTCTATTTGTACATGTTGTCTCTCCAATAGACTATAAGCTCCTTTAAGCCACAGATTGTTTTGCTTTTGTCTTTGTGTCTCTAGTGCCTAGCACAGTGCATTTTAATAGTAGATACCTATTAAATGATTACTGATTGATCAATATTTATAGGCCCCTAAGAAAATCAACATAGTTGATTTGGGCTAAGAATAGATGCTCTATACACTTCCCCTAAGCCTACCGCTACAGCGTGTAAATTAAAGCTGCCCCAGAGCCTGAAGACATAAAAATTTTGTTTGAAAGAATGAGCTCTTAACATTCACATTTAGCTTTAAGGTGAAAGTGAAATCTACTCTTTAGAGTTACACCGCTTAATTCAAGGTTTGGGTAACTCACCTTATTTCTGTTGGACTTTTAATAAAAGAGACATAATAACTAGGTAAATGATTCTTTGGTATAATATACTCAAGGGTGATTTACATACTTTTGGAATGGGGAGAGGGACTTTAAGGTGTCAAGCTTGAGGATTTTACGGAAAGTATTAATTGTGGTTTCTGTTATTTTCCTTTAGTTGTTGAAGACTCTATTTGGGACAAATCTGGCATCGCAGTATGATGGCTTATCTTCCAAACCCAGCAAATCTCAAGGAAAAGCCCAGCGTTTGGGTTCTTCCAGCTTGCGTCCTGGCCTTTATCATTACTGCTTCATGGCACCATATACGCACTTTACACAGGCCTTGGCTGATGCTAGTTTGAGGAATATGGTCCAGGCAGAACAAGAACATGATACTTCTGGGTAACAACAATTTTTTCACAAAAAACTATAAGAATAATCGAATAAATAACTTAGGTCCTAGGGGTGGGGAAAAGGCTATTCCTCTAAGGTAAGTAGAACAAGTATCTTTATTCCCATTTTTCCAGTGAGGAAAACTGATCCTTAAAGATGAGTTGAATTTCTTAAGGTCATGTAGCTAATAAGTGTTACATTTGAGACTTGTATTTCTTATTTTAAGTACGTTTTGTGTCTTCTGTACAATAATTGTCATATTTCATGAATCCGTAATTTTATTTGTGAAGGTACTTCTTCATTGATGGAAATGGCATTATTTTCATTGTCTTCATGAGTTACTTTGGCTAAAAGTATTCATCAGATTTTGGCCAATTCTTTCTTTGCTAAAAAGCGTCTTTAAACTTAGGCTGATCTTCAGAGGATTTTTGTTACAGGTCTTTTTAAAAAATATATTTTTATCTTTTTTTAATGTAACTGTCATTTCCTAATGACTCCCTTCTCTCCCCAATACAACCTTCACCCCTACCAATTAAGTGTAGTCAAAACTGATACATTGTCCATGTCTGAAAATACATGTTTTTCCCACACGTGGAGTTTACCAGCAGCTTCCTAAAATCATGATTAGACACTGCATTCATCAAAGCTCCAAAACTTTTAGATATTTTTCTCTATGTTATCATGGTCCTTTACATTATTGTGATCCACATGTCATTTTTTCTTCTGCTTACTTTCATCTACATCAGTTCATACCAGTCTTCTCAGGTTTCTTAGGATTCTTCATATTCATTATTTCTTATGATATTCTCTTATAATCATTCTATTATTCTCTTATAATCATATGCTAAAATCAGTGTGCGCACTTGTTTCCATTCTTTGCTTCTGTAAGAAATGCTGCTATAATTTTTTTTTTGTAGGTAGGACCTTTACAAAAGCTCTGTGTTACTATGCTAACTAGTGGATCAAGGACATATGCAACTTAATGACTTCTAGGGTATAATTGTAAATTGTTATCCAAAATGATCAACCCAATTCAGTGTTCTACCAGCAGTTCATTAATATACCTCTTTTCCCATCACTTCTCCATTGTTCCATCCTCTCAAAACATCTACCATTTTTATTGTCATTTCTACTCTGATAGGTATCTGAAAGCCTTTCCAGGTTGCTAGAACCAACCAGAGTTTAGGCTTTGTTATCAAAGGCTCAAGAATCATCTCCATGCCACTGAGTTTGTAGAGTAGGACTGTAGTAGAGCTATTGTCATGTTCTTTATTAAACTGGCAGGATCATGGAAGAGAAAATAATAATATTTAAGGACTTATTGTATGCCTTTGATGTTAATCAAAGGTATAAGAAAGCTGTTTCAATATATATCGAAATTACGTGATTTTCAGTTTCCATTGTCTAACATTTGTATGTGATGTTGTGTGGTATTATACTAGTTGTACATTTCTGATAAATAAATAAATGTAGAAATACAATATTACAAGTCATATAACATTAAACTAGTATATAGAGGTATTTGAAGGAACTTTCTCTCCCCATTCGTTTGTGATATCTTTTTATACACTTAGTATCTTAACACAATGCCTTTTGCTTAGGAGATATATTAAAAGAAATCCATGGTCATCATATAATCATAATAGCAGCTACCATTTACATAGTACTTTTGATCCAGTTCTGTGATTCATTCATGTTGGCATCTCTTGATTATGATACTACCCCACCAGTGGAGATTGTCAACTGGATTGAAATTGATACTCTTCGAGAGTTGCCTGCATATACTGAAATATTAAACAAACTCCTCAGAGTCACACAGCTGGTATGTATTAGAGGGGGTGTGTTTACCCCAAGTCTTTTGCTAAGGCCAGTATTCTATTTCCTTTGTCCACTGTCTCTTCATAGTGAGTTATAGCTTAGAAATAGTTTTCACAATTACCTTATGAAAAAGCAGTGTTAGAAATATTATCTCCATTTTTAAAAGATGAGGAAAGAAACTCCTCTGAAATGTTTACTTACTTGCTATAGTCAAATGACTAGTGACAGGGCCAGGATCTGACTCTGATCTTGTGACACCAGCTTCATTAATTTCACCACCCACTTGTCCTGTCTTTTTTTTTATTGGGAGCTTATTATATATGGTGTGGGTGATGATTTTTAGGTGTATTTGATAATTACTTAAATCATTAAAATAAGACCAGACTAGGACATTCATGTGATTGACGTTTTAGGATAATCCATAGTCTATTTCCTATTATATTTTAATTTACCAGTTTTGCCTTGGAATTCAGTACAGACTTGAAAAACAAATCAAATTATGCCAGTCATTAATCATTTATTAAGCTACTACTTTGTGTCAGGCACTGTGCTAAGTTCTGATTCTGCAAGAAGGTGTAAGAGACAGTTCCTGCCCACAAGGAGCTCACAATCTAATTAGGCACTTCAGTAAAAGCAATTTATTTATGTTTTTTTCAGTGGTTTGATGCTTTGAAGTAGGAGTTAGGAAATCTGAAACCAAATTCTGTCAGATATATGTTTTATAATTCACAGTCTAAGAAATCATAATATATTTAATGATTGTAATAAAAGACTCTTTTAGTGTGGATGGCAGGATGTTACAGGGGATGGCTGACCTCGTAGGCAGGAAGACCTTTTTTAAGTCTCCCTTCTAATAGAAATTTAGGCTTTGATTTTGGTTATATTACTTAAAGGGGAGCTAGGTAGCATAGTGGATAGAGTGTTGAATATGGAGTTAGGAACACTCATCTTCCTGAGTTAAAATTTGGCCTCAGAAACTTATTAGCTATGTGACCCTGCACAGATCATTTAATCCTGCTTGCCTCAGTTTCCTCATCTGTAAAATGAACAGGAGAAGGAAATGGCCAAGGAAACCCCAAATTGAGTTACAAAGATTCAGGCAAGACTGAAAGAACTGAACACAAACACAAATACTGAAACTCTCCAAGACTGTAAGTTGCAGAGTAGGTAGTGATTTATGTTGAAGAGAAGAAAAGGGGGAGATTCCTCACTGGGAATTACCTGTATCATAAAACTACAAGGCTGATTTTAACAAATAAAATCCCCGTCACTGTGATGTTGAACCCAAAATTTGCATGTGTGGAAAGAGGTAGTGTGGAGTAGAGAGAGCGCAACACTAGCTCAGTCATTTTTTAGTATCATATCTTTAGTATCATTTTTAATATCACCTTCCTTCCTCATCTCTATAATGGTGACAATGGGGCAGCTAGGTGGTGCAGCGGATAGAGCACCAGTGCAGAAGTCGGAAGGACCTGAGTTTAAATCTCACCTCAGACACTTGACGCTCACTAGCTGTGTGACCTTGGCCAAGTCACTTAACCCCAATTGCCTCATCCTGGGTCATCTCCAGTCATCCTGATGAATATCTGGATGCTGGATTCAGATGTCTTTGGAGGAGAAGTGAGGCTGGTGACCTGCACAGCCCTCCCTCACTCAAAACAAAATCAAGTGCAAGTCATTTCATTATTTCTCTGATGGCATGGTCTTCTTTGGCAAGGAAGGACAAATACACAATGGTGATAGTAATCCTTGGATTTTTTATTTTTCTGGATTTTTGTGAAAGTTATTTATACACTTGAATTGTCTCTACAAATAAAAGCTTTTAATATATTGCTTGATGAGTTTTAAGATTAACTTCTTTTTTATTTATTTTTATTTTTTTATTATTTATTTTTATTTTTTTGGTGTTCTACAAAAACTTCCTTAAAATTAAGATTTTATCCCCCCCTGACCCCCCCACCTTTTCCCCACTACCCCCCTCCCGCGACAGCATACAATTCTGTATAGGTTCTACGTGTACTTTCCTATTGAGTACATTTTCACAATGGTCATGTTACGTAGTCGAACTAAAGTAAATGGAAGATATCATGTAACAAATCAAAACATAATACACTAAAACCGACACACATACAAACATGATCTGCTTCATTTTGGGAATGACTTCCTTATTTCTTTCTCTGAGTGTGGAAGACATTTTGTGTTAGAATAATACCATTGGGATTTTTTTTTTTTTTTAGTAAGTTCTTGCATTATTATGAAGTTCCAAGTGTACCAGAAAAAACTTTCATACACTGTGGTCGTTGCTGTGCACAAGGGTCTCCTGGTTCTGCTCCTTTCACTCAGCATCAGATCATATAAGTCCTTCCAGGCCTCCCTGAAGTCTTCTTGTTCATCATTTCTTACGGCACAAGAGTACTCCATTATATTCATATACCATAATTTATTCAGCCATTCCCCAATTGATGAGCATCCCTTTGATTTCCAGTTCTTGGCAACCACAAAGAGTGCTGCTATAAATATTTTTGTACATGTGGGACCCTTTCCCATTTTTTTGATCTCTTGGGGATACAGTCCTAGTAGTGGTATTTCTGGGTCAAAGGGTATGCACATTTTTGTAGCCCTTTGGGCATAGTTCCAAACCGTACTCCAGAAGGGTTGGATGATCTCACAGCTCCACCAACAATGAATTAGTGTTCCAACTCTCCCACATCCTCTCCAGCATTTATCATTTTCTTGTTCTGTCATGTTTGCCAATCTTATAGGTGTGATGTGGTACCTCAGAGTTGTTTTGATTTGCATCTCTAATCAGTAGTGATTTAGAGCACTTTTTCATATGATTATAGATTTCTTCCCTTGAAAATTGCCAGTTCATATCCTTTGACCATTTATCAATTGGGGAATGACTTGTATGGTTGTACATTTGAGTCAGTTCTCTATATATTCTAGAAATGAGGCCTTTATCCCCAAGCTTAGCCGTAAAATTTTTTCCCCAATTTACTACATCCCTCTGAATTTTGGTTGCATTGGGTTTGGTTGTGCAAAAACTTTTCAGTTTATAGTAATCAAAATTATCCATCTTGCATTTCATAATGCTTTCTATCATTTCTTTAGAAAAAAATTCTTCCCTTCTCCATAAATCTGATAAATAAACTATTCCTTGCTTCTCCAGTTTATTCATGGTATCAATCTTCATACCTAAATCATGTACCCATTTGGACTTCATTCTTGTGTACGGTGTCAGGCATGGGTCTATGCCTAATTTCTGCCACACCGTTAACCAGTTTTCCCAGCAATTTTTGTTGAACAGTGAGTTCTTATCCCAGAAGCTGGGATCTTTGGGTTTATCAAACAGGAGGTTGCTATATTCCTTGCCTACTGTGTCTTGAGTGCCAAGTCTATTCCATTCGTCTACCCCTCTATTTCTTAGCCAATACCAAGTGGTTTTGATAATTGCTGCTTTATAATACAATTTGAGGCCACCTTCCCAGGCATTTCTTTTCATTAGTCCCTTTGATATTCTGGACCTTTTGTTCTTCCAAATGAATTTTGATATTATTTTATCCAGGTCTAGAAAATAATTATCTGATAGTTTAATTGGTACGGCACTAAATAAGTAAATTAATTTAGGTAGAATTGTCATTTTTATTATGTTAGCTCGGCCTACTCATGAACAACTGATGTTTTTCCACTTACTTAAATTTGACTTTATTTGTGCAAAAAGTGTCTTGTAATTGTGTTCATATAATCCCTGGGTTTGTATTGGCAGGTAAACTCCTAAGTATTTTATAGTGTCTACCCTAGCTTTAAATAGGATTTCTCTATCTCTTGCTGTTGGACTTTGTTGCTAATATATAGGAATGCAGAAGATTTGTGTGGGTTTATTTTGTAACCTGCAACTTTGCCAAAGTTGTTTATTATTTCAAGTAGTAAGATAACTTCTTTATGAGATCCTTTCTTTGTTTAAAATTTTTTTTAAACAGGTGGTTTGATGTTCTCCAAAAAGTGTCTACACAGTTGAAAACCAACCTTACAAGCGTGACAAAACACCGTGCAGACAAGGTAAGTACATAATATTGTTTTTTAAATGTTACGTGAGTGAATAGTGGGACATCTTAATACAGAGGCTCCTAATTGTATCAGCAAATCCAGGTCTTGGGGAACCCCTCACCTGCTTTCCCTCAAACTATCATTGTTTAGTTTCCAATAAGCCAGATGAGTGCTCTGGATACTTAAAGCCTTTGGCCCCCATCCCTCTTCTGCCTGAGATAGCTCCGCTGTGCTCTAGACAGGTGAGTGGAGCAGTGGCTGGACCTCTGGCCTGGAAGTCAGACCCTTACTGGTTATGGAAGCCTCTGTTTATCTTAGCTTCTTCATTTGTGAAGATGAAGGCAGTAATAGCGCTGATTTCCCGGAGTCATTGTGAAGATCCCATGAGATAATATTTGTAAATTACTCGGCAAATCTTAAAGCAGTATACACCAGCTATTAGATTGGTGGTTGGTGTTATCTTTATTAATTACTCTGATCCTTGGTCACACTGACCATGTTCTCTAATGTCCCCAGGGTTCACAGGGCCATCTCTGTTGATGTCCTCTTTTTCTCCTGTATCACCTTCCTTTTCATTTGCTCTGCAGCTGAAGCTCCTTTTTATGTATTGACTCACCCAATTATTAAGTGAGCTTCCTGAGGACAAGGACAGTTTTGATTTTTTCTACTTGTTGTTAACATTTAGCACAGTGCTGGGAATATAACACATGCTTAGTCAATGCTTTTTGTTGAAGCAGGAATTCTTTTATTCACCATTCCATTCATCCAGTCATTCTAAGCAGTTAATTCTTTTCTCTTTCCTTACATTGTATTCAAAGGAAAAATATTTTTGAATTTAATTTCATGTGTCTGTCATTGTTTTGATTTGAAGGATCTAGTATAAATAATATTTCCTTTTTTTTTTTAAAACTAGAATGCTATTCACAATCACATTCGTTTATTTGAGCCACTTGTCATCAAGGCTTTAAAACAATACACCACAACCACATCAGTGCAATTGCAGAGACAGGTTCTAGACTTACTGGCACAACTGGTTCAATTACGAGTTAACTACTGTCTTCTGGATTCTGATCAGGTTGGTCACTTTTATATTCTAAAGATCTTCACTTTGTATTTGTTTACAATTCTATAAAAAATATTTTTATGAGACACTAAAACTGTCTTAGGAAGAAGTGCAATTTATATGTTCACCTACTGTACCCTTTAATAGTTTGTTGTGTCTAGCCTGATGTGCTTCAGGTGACTTTTATTTTCTTCTAACTTTTTTCTTCAAAGTTAGGACTTATAAATATTGTTGAATGTTATCATTGTATGTAAGCTTCAAATAAATTTTATTAAATTTTGGGATATATTTGTGAGACCAGATCAAGTATTTCCTATTAGTTATTTGTTACAGTTTTTCAAAATCTTCTTAATAGAAACATAAGATTTTATATATATATATATATATATATATATATATATATATTTGTTAAACATTGCGGTGCCCAATATTATACAATAAATGTATTGGAGAATTGAGGATAATGCTGAGATTACAAACCCGAGGGGCTTGAATGATGTTGGTTTCTTCTACCTTAGTTGGAAGTTTAGAAGAGGAGAGACTTTAAGGAGAAAGGTAATGAGTTCAGTGCGACATCCTTAATTGAGGATATCTCAAGGACATCCAGTTTGAAATGTCCAACACACAATTGTTTATATGGCTTAAAGCTCAGGGAATGACTGGATCCATATATATAGAACTTGAAGTTATCTGCTAGAGGTGATAGTTAAAACCCATTAGAACTGATGAGGTTATCAAAAGAGTGTATTAAGAAAAAGCAAAGAGGGCCTAGGGCAGAACTTTGGAAGTGCTTATATAGTTAAGGGATGGTATAGGAATGATGAGCCCCAAAACAAGGGGTCAAACAGGTAGAAGAATCATAAGAACAGAGTGTCATGAAAACCTAGAGAGGAGAGAGTATTCAGGAGGAAAAGGTAAGGTAGGTAGTAGTGTCAAATGTAGCATATAGTTCAAATAGTGTTAGGACTGAGGAAAGACCTGCAGATTTGAAAATTAAGAGTATTAAGTTGTGAGTCCTTACCATAGAAGTTATCATTTTTGTATTTAATTGAACAATATACCTTTTAAAATTTTTTTATTAATGTCTTTTGTTTTTATATTAGAGATATTTCAAGATTATCCCTCACTCTGTGAGAAGACTTATGTAACAAAGTAAAAAAATTAAATAAAACTAATAATAGAGTGATCTTATTTGAAATGGCTTGCACCATTCTATATCTGTGGAAAAAAGAAAAACAAATTCTTTGTAGCCAATAAGCACAGTCAAGCAAAACAGATTTCTTTCCTGTTTACATAATATATGTATCTTATTCTGCATCTTAAAACTATTAACACTCTTTCAGGAGATGGACAGTATGTTTCATCATTTGTCTTCCGGGAATCATGGGTGGTCCTTATATTGTACATAGTTCTTACAGTGGAACTGTGAACTGGTTCAACAGTTCTGGAATGTGATTTGGAACTACTCTTGAAAATTATTGAACTGTTTATACCCTTTGATCCAGTGATACTGCCACTGAGGTTATACCCCATAGAGATCAGAGAATGAGGAAAAGGACCCATGTGTACAAAAATATTTATAGAAGTTCTTTTCATAAAGGCAAAGACTTTGAAACTTAAGGGATCCCCTCTGTTGGGGAGTGGAATGAAGAGAATAATTTGTTTAGTAACAACGTTTTGAAAGACTTAGGAACCCTGATCAACAGCATGAGCTCACCACAGTTTTGGAGGGCATATGGTGAAGTGTGTTATATACCTCTAGATCAAGAAGAGATGGAGTCAGAAGGTACACTGAAGTACTCATGTATGCATCCCTTTCCCCCCAGGCCCCACTTTTGGACTTGGGGAATGTGGGAATCTGTTTTCCTTGACTCTTCATATTGTAATGAGTTTTGTCTTTCTTGCCTTCATTAGCATAGCCAGGCTTATGGCTACAGTTGGGGGTGGGGAGGAACAGGATGCTCCTCACAGTTCCAGGGCAGAAAAGAGTGCTTGTGGTCCCTCACAGACCATAGCACAGGTCAAGAGAGTAGTAAACATCTCTCCTTAGATCAAAACACCTTGGAAGAACTAAAAACTTACAGGTCCCTAGAAATATTTCTGAAAATAGCTGCATGAAACTCCCAGACCTTGGGGTAGTATACCTTCCACCTTGAAGCAGAGTCCTACTTTAACAAACAGTTAAAGTCAAATGGAAAATGAGCAAACACAGAAAAAAAACTGACTATAGAAAGTTATTATGGTGACAAGGAAGATCAAAACACACTCAGAAGGCAACAAAGTCAAAGCACCTACATCCAAAGCCTTCAAGAAAAATATGAATTAATGTCAGGTCATGGAAGAGGTCTAAAAGGATTTTGTAAGTCGAGTAAGAGAGATAGAGGAAAAAATTGGTAAGAAAAATGAGCGTTATGCAAGAAAAAATTGAAAAGTGAGTCAACATCTTGGTAAAGGAAACACAAAAAGTGCTGAACCAAATAACATCTTAAAAAACAGACTAAGTCAAATTGTAAAAGAGGTCCAAAAAGCCAGTGAGGAGAAAGATGCCTTAAAAAGCAGAATTGGCCAAATGGAAAAGGAGGTACAGAAGCTTGCTGATGAAAATAATTTCTTAAAAATGAGAATGAAGCAAATGGAAGCAAATAACTTTATGAGAAATCAAGAAACCATAAAACACAACTAAATGAATGAAAAAAAGAGAAGACAATGTGAAATATCTCAGTGGAAAAACAACTGACCTGAAAAAGAGATCCAGGAGTGATCATTTAAAATTATTGGATTACCTGAAAGCCATGATCAAAAAAGAGCCTAGACATGATCTTTCAAGAAATTAGCAAGGAAAACTGCCCTGATATTCTAGAATCAGAGGGTAAAATAGAAATTGAATGATTCCACTGATCACCTCCTCAAAGAGATCCCAAGATGAAAACTGCCAGGAATATTATAGCCAAATTCCAGAGTTCCCAGGTCAAAGAGAAAATACCGCAAGCAGCCAGAAAGAACCAATTCAACTATGGCAGAACCACAGTCAGGAAAACATATGATTTAGCAGTTTCTACTTTAAAGAATCATAGGGCTTGGAATAAGGTATTCCAGTGGGCAAAGGAGCTAGAATTACAACTAAAAATTACCTACCTTCAAAACTGAGTATAATGCTTCAAGGGGAAGAAATGGATATTCAGTGAGATAAAGGATTTTCAAACATTCTTGAAGAAAAGACCAGAACTGAATAGTAAATTTGACTTTCAGATATAAGACTCAAGAGATGCATAACAAGGTAAATAGGAAAGGGAAATCATAAGGGACTTAGGAAGTTTAAACTGTTTACATTCCTATGTGGGAAGATGATATTTGTTACTTATAAGACCTTTCTCATTTTTTGGGTAGTTAGACAGAGGGTATATGTGAGACTTGATTATGAAGGGATGATATCTGAAAAAATTAAGGGGTGAGAGAGGCAAATGTACCAGGAGAAAGAGAAAGGGAGAGGTAGAATGGGGTGAATTATCTCATGTAAAAGAGCCAAGGAAAAGCTTTTTTACAATGGAGGGGAAGAGATGGGAGGTAAGGAGGAGTGAATGAACCTTACTCTCATTGAAGTTAGTTCAAAGAGGGAAAAAAATACACAGTCACTTGAGTATAGAAATCTCTTACTCTTCAGGAAAGTAGGAGGGGGAAGGGGATAAGGACGGGGAAGAAAAGAGCTGGAAGAAGGGGAATGGGGTAGTCAGAAGCAAAACACAAAAGGAAAGGACAAGGTGAAAGAAGAGAATAGAATAAATGGAGGGAGTGTAGGATGGAGGGAAGTACAGTGAGCAAGAGTGACAAAAAAATGTCGGAGCACGTTCTCTGATAAAGGCCTCATGTCTCAAACATATAGACAACTGTGTCACATTAACGAATATAAGAGCCATTCCCCAACTGATAAATGGTCTTAAGATATGAGTCAGTTTTTAGATGAATTAACCAAAGCTATCTATAGCCATGTGACAAAATACTCCCAACTCACTATTGATTGGAGAAATGTAAACGAGAGCAGTTCTGAGCCACTATCTCCTGTTATAGCCTAATAGAACAAAAAAGGTCAATGGTATGTTGGAGGGGTTGTGGGGAAAATGAGACATTGATGCGCTGTTGGTGTAGTTGTGAACTGATTCAACCATTAGGTAGAGCAGTTTGGAACTATGCCAAAGGGTTAAAAACTGTGCAAATGCTTTGACGTTGTAGTACCACTGCTGTGTTTATTATCCCAAAAGAGATAATGTATATTTACAGCAGCTCTTTTCTGGGGACAGAGAGTTAGAAATTGGGGGGATGCCCATCAGTTGTGGAATTGCTGAGCAAGTTAAGGTATGTGATTATGATTGAATGCTATTGTACTATAAGAAATCACAAGTAGGATGTTCTCAGAAAAACCTGGAAAGCCTTGCATGGGCTGATGCAAAGTGAAATGGACTCTTTACCAAGTAACATTAATATTGTAAGATGATCAGCTGTGAATGACTTAGTTATTCTCAGCAATATAATGTTCCAAGACAACTCTGAAGGATTCAAGAAAAATGCTGGTGAGCCCCAGAGAGAGAAATGATGGTGTCTGAATACTGATTGAAGCATACATTTTTTTTTCTTTATTTTTCTTGAGTTTTTTTGTCTGTATTTTCTTTCACAGCATGATTGTTTTGGAAGTATTTTGCATGACTACATGTGTATGACTTATATTGAACTACTTGCCTTCTCATTTGGGGAGGGAGGTGTAGGGAAGGACAACGGGAGAGAATTTGGAACTCAGAGTTTTAAAAATGAATGTTAAAAATTGTCTCTACATGCAACTGGGGAAAAATAAAATACTCAAAGAAATTAAAAAAAGAAAGGAAAGAAAAAGGAATAATGTTTGTGAAGCTCTTAGCACAGTGCCTAGTAGCATTGTAGAGACTTTATTATAATTATTCTCTTCCTAGTCTCTCAGTGGGAACTAAGTAATCTTATAATGTTAGAATTTATTTTCAGATCCATCTATTAACTTTTTAAAAAGTTTTTTTTCTTTTTCCTTTGGAAGTTTATTTATGACTTATTCAATTTCCTTTTCTAATATTGGGTTATTTAAAATCCTGTTTATTGTTCTGTTCATCTGGGTATTTAATATTTTTCCAAGTATTTGTTGTCTATTTCAATTAAGTTGTCAGTTTTATTAGCATATAATTGGACAAAATATTTTCTCATAACATCCTTTGTTTCTTCATCATTTATTGTGAAAGAAGCATTGGTCCTGACCTGGGCCAGTTGAGGTTAAATTTCCTTCTATGTAGATTGAGCTGGGGGACCCATTCGTGGACCTTTTGGGCAGGAAGAATATAAAAGAAGCCTTTAGGACTTCATTAGGGAACTCTCAACACCGCAGGGAACCCACTTGTTAACTATTTTTCTGACAGTGGCTTTTATTTTCTTGACTTGCTTTTAACCTCTTTGGGAACTCATTTTACTTGAGAGTATTAGAATTTATTATAAAGCTGTTTGAACTTTTGTGCTTTCTTTTTTTCTATTGGATCAGCTATAGCACAGAGACCAAGACAACTGCCCACATCAAACTCACAGTTGTGCCATTCTGTTCTCCCATAGCTTGCGATTCTGCTAGCATAGTCTTTAAGAAACCACTACCATGCCACATCACACCTATCAGATTAGCAAATGTGACAAAATAGGAAGATGATAAATGTTGGAGGGATGCAGAAGAGTTGGAACACTAATACACTGTTGGTGGAGCTGTGAGCTGATCCAACCATTCTGGAGAGCAATTTGGAACTATGTCCAAAGGGGCTACAAAAATGTGCATATCCTTTGACCCAGCAATATTGCTTATAGAACTGTATCCCCAAGAGATCATAAAAATGAGAAAGGGTCCCACATGTACAAAAATATTTATGACAGCTCTCTTTGAGTTGGCGAAAAACTGGAAATCAAGGGGATGCCCATCGGTTGTGGAATGGTTGAATCAGTTGTGGTATATGAATGTGATGGAATACTATTGTGCTATAAGAAATGATGAACAGGAAGACTTCAGAGAGGCCTGGCAAGACTTAAATGATCTGATGCTGAGTGAAAGGAGCAGAACCAGGAGAACTCGGTGCACAGCAGTGACCACATTGTGTGAGAGTTTTTTGTGGTAGACTTGGAACTTCACTGCAATGCAAGGACTTACAAAAAATTCCCAATGGTCTTCTAAGGCAAAATGCCTTCCACATCCAGAGAAAGAACTATGGAATTCAATCGCAGAATGTCACGGATCGTGTGTGTGTGTATTGCATTTTGGTTTGTTAGATGATTTCTCCCACTCATTTTAATTCTTCAGCACAGCCTGACTATAGTGAAAATGTATTTAATGGAATATATGTGTAGAACCTATTTGTATGCCGTCTCAGGGAAGGAGGGGGAAGGGAGGGGAAAATAATAATCTAAGTTTTGGGTAGTTATTGTAGAACACTGAAAATAAATAAAATTAATTAATGAAAAAAAAGAAACCTCTACCATTCATCATATATTATAGAATTCATTTTTGTATCTATTAATCTTTAACCGCACATTGTTTTTTAACTTATGTAGTTCAAATATTTTCTAAAATATAACCAACTCTAAGGGTCAGTTTTAAGTCTGAAGTATATCTGCAAACAGTTCTGCCTATAAAAAATTATTTTGTCCAATGAAATTACGTAGATATGTAGAAAAAAGTCCCAATGATTCATTTTCTAACTACGTAAATTATAGTATAATATTATTGCTTGATTTGTTTAACCTTTTATCTTTGTGTCCATAGGTGTTTATTGGATTTGTGTTAAAGCAGTTTGAATACATTGAAGTGGGCCAGTTTAGGTAATAACAGTATTTTGAGATTTCAGATTTAATTCCTATCTACTGATGTCTAAAGCACTATGATCTTTTATTCCTATTAGATACTTTTGGATTGGCAATTTCTTTAAAAAGGCAATAATATTTTACCATTTTTTTGTATAAGTAGAAAATTTTTTTCCTGCCATGCTTTTATTTTGAAAAGAACTGCTCTTGCACTTATTTGGAAGCATTTCTGCATACTGTAATTACATGTGTTGTCAGTTTTTCTCTCACATTTCCAAGCACGTAATTAGATCAACAGATTCCGGAGTACATTATTTGTGATTGCTCATTCTCATGGGGTTTTTTCTTCAGTAAAAGAGTTTTTTTCTGAAGTTTATCTCTACTGAAAGGGAAACATTTTATTTTACTGATATTAGCCATGATTATTAATCCTTAGGAATAGGGATAAGGGATTAGCCCTCTGATTTCATTGATATAGGGAGCTCCCCTTGAGAAAATTTCAAGTATGAAAGCAGATTGACACCACTTCTGCAACCTCAAGCCTTAGATTGTCTATCAGCTCGAACACTAAGGGGTTAATGATTTGCCCAGGGAACACATGGCTACTTTCTGTGGCAGGACTTGAATCCAGTTCTTTCTGATTTTGAGGTTGCATATCTCTTCTGTGTCACTGCCTTTCAGTGTTTTATTATTCAGATAAGGTATTTATGGTAGAATATCTTCAGGGAGAGTTTTTTTTATGTTTGTTATAACTTGTAGGTTAGGGTTTCAGTAGCATTTGTATTGCCAATCACGAGTTTATATAAATTACAGAACGTGAAGGAAACTTTTTTCTTCATACTTAATTCCCAAATAAGTGAATATGAAGTAAAGTGACATTTTTATTTTTCTCTGAGAGAATAAGTTATTTTGTGTTTTCCTTTTGGATAATAGTTTTAATTTAAAAAGCTACACAATGACTTGTCTTTTATTTCTAGGGAATCAGAGGCAATTATTCCGAACATCTTTTTCTTCTTAGTATTGTTGTCTTATGAGCGCTATCACTCGAAGCAGATTATTGGAATTCCTAAAATCATTCAACTCTGTGATGGCATCATGGCCAGTGGGAGGAAAGCTGTAACACATGGTAACTCAAAAAAAGCTTTAATGATATCATCCATCTCAGTCATGATCTGCTTTTTCAACATTACTTTTACTTTTTCCATATATTTACCGGCAGAGATTTATTAGGCATAACCTTTAAGCTTGGCTCTGTGGCTGGTCCAAGGAGAAATTTTCCTAAAAAGTAGATTGAAATCATTTTTTCCCCACATCTTGTATGACATTCCCCTTTGGGAATTCACTTCAAATGCACGTATGAATTAAATACCTACATGTGTAATGCACTGGGTTGGGTACTGGGAATTCAAACATGAAAACCCCCACCCTCAAGGACCTTACAGCTTAGTTGGGAGTTGAGACATGTGCTTAAAAAAACCATATAATTTGCATTAGAACTAGTTGATAAGAAAGGTCAGAGATGCATGAGCAGTTAAAGTGGGAAATTATCTTCTTTAATTAAGAGTTGAGGAGAGCAGTTAGTGTATCATTAAGTTATATAAGTTAAGCTTATATAAGAACAATATTGTGTTTTATATCATTAATACTGAAGCATTTTGACATCTTGGATGAAAGGTACTTGATCAATACAGTTTATTTGATTTGGTTGTGGTTATTTTGGTTATAGAGTATATAGCAAACACTTGGAAAAGTTCATTAGTATAATATTATGTTTAAATAATTAACGTTGTTTATTGTGTTGTATTTGGACTGAAGTGACATCCAGTCTTTTCACCTAAAACTTTAAATAGGTAATGCAGAAGACCCAGAGGCCTGTTGTTTTTTGTTATAGATTTTTTTCAGAGGATTTTGAGTTTAAATTTACTTATTATCTCTCTCTCTTCTTTAAAGTTACTGTGAAAATTCTAATACTCTCTTCAAAAAAGCCTTTGTCAAACTTGGTTTGGAAAATCCTTAACTTTTTGTGATGGCATGGTAGAAAGGGCAAAAATAGCCAATTTGGAAACTTTGATTTGACTTTTCTAGAACCAAAGTAACAAGATAGAATCAAGTTTTATTTATTTTTTGTTTCTTGGAAATTCTTTCAAAGTTACCTTTCAAAAGATTTCTTGTATATAGTCTCAATGTGTATGTTTTTCTTTTCTCAGCCATACCAGCTCTGCAGCCCATAGTTCATGATCTCTTTGTGTTAAGAGGAACAAACAAAGCAGATGCTGGAAAAGAACTGGAGACTCAAAAAGAGGTGGCTGTGTCCATGTTATTAAGACTTATTCAGTACCATCAGGTGAGAGGAATGTGCCATATGGTGTTATTAAAATTTTTAATTACCTTTTTGGTCATTTAGATGTCAATAAGAATTTATTTTGAACTTATTATGATATATATATAGTACATAAAACAGTATGTACGTGTGGTACTTGTCAGTTTAATAATCTGTCATTGAATGTCTATTGCATACTAGGCCCCCTGAATAAGTAATACAAAGATGAATGAGAATCGGTCCCTGTGATCATGATTACAGCCTATTAGGTAATTTAAGGAATGTGTATTAAAAAACCTATAATACAAGCAATGCTATATGACTGGTAAGATCAAAGATTTGAATATTTAGAGGAGGAAGAAATCACTTCTAATTGGGAGTATTTAAGCACACTTCATGTTTATTGCTGGGCACCACATTTTGGAAAAGATGCTATTAAACTATTAAGACTGTTTACAGGTGGGCTATAACCTGTCATATAAGGATTTCTTGAAAGAACTAGAGGTTGACTGTCATCAGCACAGTGACCACCCAAAATTCAGAGGACTGATGATGAAGCATGCTAACCATTGCCTTCTGATAAAGAAACCATGCAGAATGATGCATATTTTTTTGGGACTTGATGAACATAGGAATTTGTTTTGCTTGCCTATGAATATTTTTTTCAAAGGTTTTGTGGTGATAATTTTTTTTAAATGACAGTGTACAAGGAAAAGAAAACAGGCTTTTTGTTAATTGAAAAAAAATAATTAGAAAAAGTACCAGAGATCATGAAACATAAATTACTTAAGAAATTCGAATTCATTATTTGATAAGAACTAGTAAAACAATGAGAATGGTGGCAAAATCCAGAGAATGAGTAAGGAATGGCTTATCTGTACCCCATCTTACCACAGAATTTCTAGGGAGAACTCTCCAATGGAGAAAAGGTGGCACAATGTGGTAGTGGTGGTAGTGGTGATGTGGTTTTGAGGGGTTCAGGGACCCCTCAAGGACCAGGGTGCAGGACAGGGTCATGCAGAAAGAATTCACGTACTCAAGCAGTCTTTAAGTTGGCAAAGGTTTATTTTTACTCTTTTCAGTAGGCAAAAGTTCTTAAGGAACCTGTGACCTGAGAGAAGTAAAGTTAAAGTTTACATAGGATAAACTATAGTACAACATGTGCCAAGTTCGCTAACTGGGTTAGGGCAGGATTATAGAGTGATTAAGGAATGGTCAGTTCTTAAAGCAACTTGCACTTTTTGTATCTACTGGACAGGTCGTTTTACCCTGAGTTCACCAGGAAAAGCCTGGGGTGTAGGGATGGAGGTTGGTATAGGGAGGTGTGGTTTTTAGGTCTGCTGTGTCACTAAATTAACTAGCCATCAGGACCAGCTGAGAATTGCCCAGTCTGCCACCAATCAATATCTTGTTTGACAAAATAAATGTAGACAGTGTATGTATGTTTTAAGTCTAGGATATACATAATGAGGAGTCCAGGATGCATATATTGGTGTAGGGAGTTGGTATAGATAGTTCAGTGGGTACTAAATATCTTTGAGCCATACAAAACCACTTCAAACTAATAATTCCTACATGTGCAGTTTGTTACTATACCAGGGAGAGAGATAAAGTGTTTTGCTGGGATCCACTCATGAGTAATTGCTAGGCATAGTCTCCTTGGTTTGGGGAGAAACTGCCAGGGATAGTGTTTTGAGCTAGGGAGAAATGTGGTCTTGGAATTGGGGTCCAAGCATTGGCACTCAAGCACATTATGGGTGGTGATGGAAGAGGAGGAGCAGGAAATGGTGAGGATACATGTTTGAGAGAGGAGGGAAAGTGAGCAGGTAATGAAGATGCAGAATTTTAAGATTAGATGGAAAATCACTTTGAGTCCAGTTTGTCTTAATCTTTGATTATACGAAAGGGAATCATGTGAAATAAATCTGAAAAAGTGTGAGGGTTGATTAGTGGAGGGTCACCAGGTGAAGGAGTCTATAAGAGGTAACAGTGTAGTGAGTACATGGTGAGTTGACTCCATCATCCCAAGATCTGAACTCCAGCCCTCTTGCTGGTACGTACTTGACTGTGACTGGGGCAAACCTTTAACCTCTCAGTAACTAAGACTGAAGCAACTCTAAGACTGTCAGTGGAAGAGTATCAATTTGCATCAGTTAAATCAAGAAAGTCACAAGTTCCATTATAAAAAAGGAGTTTCTATTTTTTTCTTAATAGGTAGTAAAAAGGTTTTTCACTAAGGAAGTAACCTGACCAGAATTCATTTTGTTTAAATTAGCTGAAACAGATAAAGTGATAGGTAGGAATGTTACAGTATAAAACCCAGATGGGTAGAATGGGCAATGGAGGAGTGGGGCAGGGTGGGGAGAGTGTTTTCCAGGGCAAACAACTCAGGTTCTGCAGACAGAGCATCTTGGTTCCAATCTTTCCTCTGATGTTTACTGCTTATGTGACTTTGGGCAAGTGACATAGGCTCCTTTGACTTTACTTAGGTAAAAATTAGGAGATTGGACCCAGTGGTCTCCAAAATTTCTTCCAGCTTTACAGCTGTGATCCATGTTATACAGAGGAGTACAGAATTGAAGGATTGGTCAGTTATCAGTACAGGAAATCAGGGGACTCCCTGACTTGTAACGTTTGGACATTGGCATTGACCCTTACCTTGACTTCAGAGCTGTCACATAATATAAAAGGAGTGAATATCCTAGATGGGTATGGCTTATATTTGTAAGCTTGAATCACCTTGAATCATCTACACTTCAGTTTCTTCAGTATTTCAGGGGGTCCATGATTCGGTCACGGTGGATACTTTCTTTACTAGCGTAGGTTGCAGCCTTTCCATGTCTTTTCGTATTGGTCAGTTCATCTTTCTGTAAATCCCATTTGTTACTGACCTTTTTCTAGTTCTTGTAAATATTTCATAGACACCACTCCAGTCCTCAAATTGTCTACTTATGATTTATCCACATCTTTTTCCTCTCAAAAAGTCCTTGATGATATCTTTTAAGCCAGTTTTTGATGAAAGTCATTGTTGATAATCTATTACTGCCTACTTGGTCCCCTCTGATTCTTTTCATTGCCTTTTGAACTACATGCATTTTTGATAGTTTTCATTTCCTGGTGTTTCTTCATTGTTACTAATAATGTACAAAAATGTAATAAATTATGTGTAGTAATAAACTATACTATTCAGATTTATTTTTAACTGTACACAAATACTTCTTAAGGTTTTAGAGATGTTCATCCTAGTCCTCCAGCAGTGTCACAAGGAGAATGAAGACAAGTGGAAGAGATTATCTCGACAAATAGCTGACATCATTCTCCCAATGTTAGCAAAACAACAGGTTTGTGTTCAAAACATTTTAATTGTTAGGAGTTAATAGTGCAATACATACCCGTGTTTTATAATTGTACTTTATGTTAACATTCATTTTTTAAAAAAATTTCTTTTCCCAATTCTCTCCTTCCCTTCAGCCCCTCCCTGACCTACTGAGAAGGCAGGCAATATGATATCAATTATGCATGTGAAGTCATGTACAGCATGTTTCCATATTAATCATGTAATGCAGTATATTTTTTGAGTGGAGCTACTTCTCTTGTAAAAGGTGATTGATTGTTAATCAGCTTTCGTATTGACTAATCAGTCTGCCAGTCATTTATTAATCACTGACTACGTTCGAGGCACTGACTAAGGATGGATATGAATACAAATAATGGAACAATCCCTACTTGTAAGGAACTTACATCTTAATGAGAGAGACAGCAAATACATATATAAACATTCATACCATAAATATAAAGTGAATAAAGAAAATATAAAGAAAAATAGTTAAATACAGAATAGTTTGGGAGTGAGGACACTTGCAATTTAGAGGATTAGGAATGACTTTAGAACTACATTTTAAAGAAAGTGATGGACTTTATAAGAGAGAGAAGGAGAGAACATATTCTAGGCATCTGGAAAGTTTGATGTAAAAGTACAGATGGAAGAAAGAGTGTTGTATATGGGGAATTAAGACATTTCTAGGTTCATGGTGACCATTTTGTTACTTTCATTAGAGTATTGATTTTTTTCCCTCCTCAGGTAGGTATTACTTTAAAAGGAAAATATACTGTTTAACATTCATTAGCTTCATAGAAGAGATGGCATTTGAGTTAGACTTGCTAGGATGGGTAAAAATGTGATAAGGTAAAGGAGACGACCATCCAGGGCCTTTCAGAATGACATCTCCCCTTAATAAAACAGGATAAATACCATCTCAGTGTACAGAACAAGTATGTAGCAGCCCTTTTATCAACACTGCTCAGATTGTGAACTTGTTCATAGCATTAAACAAAGAGATTAATCAAGTCTTCATTTTCCCTTCAGACCCTTCAGGTCTGGCTTGTATAATACAGCTTATCAAGTAAAATTTTATGTAGGGTGTAGACTGAAGTATTCTATTAATAATGACAGCCACTTAATCATGTTACTATTATCTGAGACAACAGAAGAAATAAGAATTTTCAAATCCTTTCTGAGCTCTTCCATGGCCTGAGACCAATTCATATTTTTCTTTTTGCCTTTGGATGTAGGAGCTTTTGCTCTGTGGTCTTCTTCTGTTTGTACACTTTGGTCTTCTTTGTCACCAAAGTAATATTCTATAGTCTGATTCTTTTTCCAATTTTTGCTCATTTCCCCAGCTGTTTACTTGACTTTTGAGCTCTTTGTCAAGGTAGTTCTTTGCTTCCTGTGGGGGTGGAGGGGTGTACTCTCAGCTGCTTGATTCCCCCCACAATCTGTGAACCTAGAGCTCCAGAATCAGCAGCTGCTGCTGCCCCTGCTAATGCTGTGGCTGCCCTGGGCTCCCTTCCTCTCCCCATGCCTGCCCAGGACTGTGCTCTGCGCCCAGTCTGGTGTGATAGACTCTTCCCTTGAACTTTCCAGGCTGTCTTGGGCTGGAGATTTGCTTCACTCCATCATTCTGTGAGTTCTACAGCTCCTGAACTTGTTTAGAATCATTTTTTGCAGGTATTTCACTGGTTTTGTGGGGGAGAGCTCTATCAAGTCCCTGGTTTTACTCTGCCATCTTGACTGCCTCCCAGGTTTTCTTCATGGATTTATTTGTCTCTGAGTTTCATGAAGGTTGATGTACAGGCATGACCTACATCGGGCTCAATTCAGTAATAAGAAGATAGGAAACTAGAAGGACAGAGATGTTGAATTGTGCTTGTCTTTTTTTTGATGTGACTGCGTTTTTGGTAGACAGATTTTTGTAGCATTGCTACTTGACATGTATAGAGTCCTATAATTACTGATTTTTACAGATGCACATTGATTCTCATGAAGCTCTTGGAGTATTGAACACCTTATTTGAAATCCTGGCTCCTTCATCCCTCCGTCCTGTAGACATGCTTTTACGAAGTATGTTCATTACTCCCAATACAATGGTGAGTGTACAAGGTACTGTATTAATGGAATGCTGAAATGCTTGGGAGACTGGGATCCAATCCTCATTCCAGAATTTACTAGATATGTGGACTTGGGCAGGCCCGTTCCCTGCACTGAGGCTCTGTCCTCATTTGTAGAGAGGATACATGTTACCTATTTCACCAGGATATTATGATGAAAGTGCCATGTAAATATGAGTCAATTCAGTGGAAATTATAGTTATTGTGAAAATGTAAATAGTTATTTGCAAATAAGTATAAAAGCAAGCAATTACTCTTCATAAGATAGTAGTGGAAGAATACTACAAATTTACTTTTATCTTTTTTTCTTGCTATTATAATTTTGTATTTTAATGTTTTTATTCTTTTCTCTTTAGGCATCAGTGAGTACTGTTCAGTTGTGGATATCTGGCATCCTAGCTATTCTGAGAGTGCTCATATCCCAGTCAACTGAAGATATTGTTCTTTCTCGGATCCAGGAACTCTCTTTCTCTCCTTATCTAATCTCATGTCAGATAATTAAAAAATTAAGAGATGGAGGTAGTAGCTTACCAACACCAGAAGATCAAAGTGAGTTGAAACAAGTCAAGTGTTTGCCAGAAGAAACATTTTCCAGGTAAGTGTTCATATCATTTAAGTCTCTGAGACTTTTTCTTGTATGTAATTTCATGTGATGATGGTTTGTGGTTAGTTGTGATGTAGCTAACTCCTGTCCTTTGGGTTTTGCTCCAGTTTATTAGAGAACATCAACAAGTGTTGATTAAGTTCCTTTCTATACCTTGTACTAAAATGGAAGGATTAGGAGGTGAGCTTCTTAAGGAGTTTTAGAGGAAGGAATAACTTACATAATGTGAACAGTATACGTCCCTGAAAGATATCATGTCTTCTGGGAAACTCTTGTGTTCTGAGCTTTCTGCCCAGTGCCACTGAAGAGGTCACATTTGATAACATGCAGTCTTTGCTCTCTGGGATCCTGGAGTTTGTCAGATTCTAGAGGTCATGGTTTCACCGAAGTGGGCCTTTTATAGTAGAACCAGCCTGTTAAATTAATTCTCAGTGTGGATTAGTTTATAAGAATTTAAAATATTGGTTTAGTTATGATCAGCAGTCTTATACAGATACTTTCTTCACTTCCTGTTTTCCCAAATTGTGCTTTTCAATAAACAAGCAGAAGTGCCTTTTGGTGTGCCATCTACTAAACAGTTCTCAATTGAAAGTAAGAGTTGCAGAGATGAGATGGTGAGAAGGGAGTTGTGGATGATGTATGTTGTTGATAAAGTACCTTTCAAATCTCCTTCTTCTTCCTTTCCTAAACTCACAAACATAAATAACACACAGCCAGAGGCTCAGGAGCTTGTTAGCCCTGCTCTTCTTCCTGATACTCCTGTTATTAGCGACACCATTATTCTCCTGATGACTTTCACTTGAAATCTCATTGTTACCTTGGGTTTTTACTTTTCTTTTTACTCCCACATCCAGCCAGTCACTAAGCACGGTCACCTCTCCCTCATAATTGTCTCCCTGTGTTCCATTCCAATGGATCAGGCCCTCTTCTGTTACTTGGGTTAATGTATGAACCTCCCCAGTGCATACTCATTTGGGAGGAGAGCATATGTGTTTTCCACATGGTTTGGTAATCTGCCCTGATCTAATACCTACTCACTCTTCTTTAAAGATTTCTGTTACAGCTGGTGGGCATTCTTCTGGAGGACATTGTTACGAAGCAGCTGAAAGTGGAGATGACTGAGCAGCAGCACACTTTCTATTGCCAAGAACTGGGCACACTGCTGATGTGCTTGATACACATCTTCAAATCAGGTACAGGTGCCAGAGCGCCCCTCTACTTCACTTGGTGCTGTCCTCTTCACTGTCTCACATCCTTGACTTCCTGGAGGCAGAGGCTGCACTGTGTGTGTGGTTCTTTCTGGGTGGTGCCTGACGCTAACCATGCACACTGAGACAATAATAATGAGAGCAGCTGACATTTATTTATACTGTGTGCCAGGAACTCTGCTAAAAAAGCGCACATTATCTCCTGCGATCCTCATAATACCCTGGGAGGCAGGCCTGGCGTAATCTCCATTTTACAGATCAGGAAACTGAGACATGGTCACATAGCTAATAAGTATCTGAGGGCAGATTTGAGTTGTGGTCTTCCAGCCTCTGGGCCCAGTGTTCTTGTCACCGCATCGTCCCGCTGCTTCCTAAGCACTTAGCAAACGTTGCTAGCACTCATGAAGAATCCTGAATTTTTTTTTCCTTCATGTTGACCATGCCCCTATATTCAATTCTTTAAAAAATTTTTTTTCATTTAATGTTTTATTTTCTCCTAGTTATATGTTAAAATAATTTTTAACATTGATTTTTAAAACTTTGATTTCCAAATTCTCCCTTCTTCCCTCCTTATCTCCTCTCATTGAGAAGGCAAGCATTTCAAAATAGGTTATACATAGGTAGTCATGTAAAACCTACCCATAATAGTCATATTGTAAAAGAAAACATAGACAACAAAACAACCACCTAGGAGGAGAGAGCCTCTTATCATGGAGAGATGATAAGACTTCGAAAGACTGTAGTTTATTTTCTGACTCTGCCACTTGACCTGCTATTTCACTGAGGACAAGGCATTCTCCCTTCTGAGCCATCAGGTTCCTCCTCATTCAGGAGAAGAATATTATATGCACTGCCTACCCAAAATAGTCATTGTCAGGGATTTGTCGGTTGCAAGGAACTGTAGAAATGTAGGCTTTTACAATTCAGATAATTTACCTATTTCTTGTTTCTAATAGTATTGAAAAAGAGGAATGGTTGATCATGGTTATCTAGCCCAGGATTGCTAGTGTGATTGCATTATCATAACATCTTTGGTTTATAGTCCTCTCATGGGATAATATAAAAGTTTTCATTCTTTTTGCTTGTAGCTCAATAATTGTGGTGATCATTTCTTTTCTTTTACTATATACTTTTCAAATCTATGAAGTTATTTTTGTCAAGTTTATGTAAAAGATCTGTTTTCTAATAGAAATCACCCAGGTGGTACAATTTTTACAAAAATTACATGCCCCATTTTTGTTTGAAAAACAAGAGATTATCTTATTTTAGCTGTAGGTTATATTATGTCTAGAGGAATAGTGGAGATAAAATTAAAAACATGTTAGAGATTAGTTAGATATAACAGATCTAACAAATGTTAGATTTGCAGTATACTTTAATTTTTTTAAGTCCTGAATTGTGTTTTAAGTTGAATTTGGGAACACCAGTAGGGTGGCTTGGAAGAGAGAGACTATCCATTCAGTTGATTTGGTAGACAAGGTAAGAAGTCATAAGGAATTGAAAGAGAGTTTTGACTGTTACACTGTAAGTATACTGTATATACCTATTGTCTTTCCAGGATGACAATGGTACTGTTTTTGAAACTCACATCTTGTTTCTTGAAGTCTAGTAACTTTCTAAATTGGTTCCTAACCTCTTAGATCTAAGTTCTGTCTTTTTCTCCATCTTGAATATCAAAACAGTGGTAATATATTTGAAAAATGTTCTGAAGTTATTAACTACTTTTTTGACTTTAAAAAAAATCCTTTAAACAATTATTTGAATAACTTACTTTGGGAAATATTACTAATATAAAACCTTAAAATAAACTAGGGCCTGATAGTTTTTTGAGCACTTCAAAAGATAGTTGTGAAGTAGGAAGAAAATCCCAAACTCTATTTTATGCTTCTATGTTTGTGTTATTTTAATAGGTTCTAGAATGTCTATTTTGCAAGATATACTAGGTGGCAGAATTATTACAGACATAAAAAGAGTTGTTTTTTAACCTTGCAAAAGCTTTATTATTAGCATGATTCATTCAGAATGAATGTGAAAATACTTTGTAAAGGATTAACATGGTTGTTGCTACGCCCCCACTCTGTGTTCTAGTCAAATTGGCTTTTCTGATTCTCTCTTATGACCCTCTATCTGTACATATTTGGACCTGCCCCACTTCACCCTTTATGAGGACATGGGCCGATTTTGTTTCTTGTCTTTGTGTCCCTAGTGCCTAGCACAGTGCCTCAATCATAGTAAGTATATAAATGGATTTTTCAACGAACACCTTGCAAGGGGGTACAGTGTACAGTGGAAATATGGAACCATCAGTTGGGTATTGATAGGTTTTTCACTGTTTACCAGAATTTAGTTTCTGATCACTTGGGCAAGAGACCTAAGATATTGGAGAGAAAGGACTTTGGAATGTACTCATGTTTTTACAGTTACTTAAGTGAATTAATTAAGGAGGAATCATTTTATTGAGTTAGATGAATAATCCTCCTATACCAGTCTTACCCTGTAGCCTCAGGAAAAATGCTATTTGAGGCCATAGCTGGGAAAACTTAAAAACATGTTTAGACTGTGTTTGTATTTTTCACAAAAAAGAGGGCAAATGAAATCATTTAGTCCCTAGAGGGGTGTTACCCAAAATACAGAGAAATCTAGCATGAAAGCTTGTTTAAATAGTAATCGGGCATATTGCTCCAGTGCCACTGCTTTTCTGTCTTCTTAGTATGACTCATTTTATTCCAAAAAGTATTGAAGTGAACAGAAAAGATTTTACTTTAAGTATTCTGGCAGCATGTATTAAAACTCATACGTCCATGGCATAATGTTGGCCACCATGTTTTTGTTTTGTCTTCTTTAGGGAATTTTCATGTTGGGCTATATGGCCTCTGGGAAAATTTTTCTTCCTCTGTCTATTTTCATTAAGAATAGGATTCACCCTCTGTGAAAGATTTCAGGGCACAGTGACCCTGAATGCCACATATGTTCTTTGACCAAGTTGACTGTGGGTTGCTTTATTTTGAGGAGGGGGTGGCCGTTTGAGGTTGGTGTATAATGTCATTCTGTTCTGTGTCAGCATCCTGGGGTGGGGAGCTACCTCCCTCATTTCATAGCCAGAAACTGATGACTGTTGTCCCAAGGCCCTCTGGGAACTTTAAATGCAGGAGTAATCTCAAGCGTGTTTGTGGTGTTGCTGGCAGAGGGATGAGGGGAGAAATAAGTTCTTTCTTTTTCTACAAAAAGGCTGTGTGTCAGTCTTAAGTACTTTACTAATAATAATAACTGGTAATTATATAGTGCTTTGACATTTATAAAGGGCTTTGCACATTATCTTAAATTGGCTTCACAACAACATGTGAAGTAGGTACCATCCGTCTTATCTTCATTTTAAGGCTCAGAGAGTTTGTACTTTACCTGCTTGCACAGGTGTTAGGGTGTCCGAGGTAGGGCTTGAGTCTTCCTCACTCTCAGACCAAGTCTGTCTTCTACACAATTCTTATACTTAGAATACTTCTTCAGTACAATACGGCATTCCCTTCTTAGTTCTGATCTTTGTCTCTTGCCTGTACTTTAAGCTTTCCAACTTTGCTTGGATAGTAAGAGCCTGGGCTCTGCTGATAGAACCTTTATAGACTGATGGACACCTCCCTTGCATAGTCAACTCAAAGTAGAAGATTTCAGTGGAAATTCAAATGAATGTTTATCAAAAATTCTGGAATCTTTTTGTTGAAGTCCCATGTCCTAAATACATTGAATTTTTGAATGAAAGAAAAGTGTCTTGCCTTTTTATCAACTTTTCTTTAGGTATTTAATATTGAATTTCAATGAGTATCAGGGATATCTTCCCCTAAGTTGTTTAATTTTTCATTTGTTTCTAGGAATGTTCAGGAGAATCACTGCAGCTGCCACTAGACTCTTTACAAGTGATGGCTCTGATGGCAGCTTTTATACCCTGGAAAGCCTGAGTGAATTGGTACGGTCTATGATTCCTACACATCCTTCTTTAGTGCTCCTGTGGTGTCAGATTCTACTGCTTGTCAACTATACTAACTACAACTGGTGGTCCGAAGTGCATCAGACACCAAAGTAAGAATTTAAAGCTATTCATTGTTTCAGGTGCGAGGTGGGCATTTAATGTGTAGAGCACTAGTTGTTCAAGATATAGATCTCCTAGCGGTATGCGTGCTTCAAGATTATGGGGACTTTGTGGAATTCTGCTGTATATGAATCTTTTACCATATAATGGTTGAACCCTGCATGTGCTGTGACAAAAGCCACTCAAGGTAGCAACTTCTTTTTAAACGGAGCTTTCTTTTGAAGTTTTGGGGGGGGTTTTTTGACATTTTTCCTTTAGATGGTTATTTTTGTTATGCTGTTGCCATAACATCCCTCTTAGTATGTTTTAATTCTTAAATTGATTCCATAGTTAGGTTATTTTGCAATATCTTAACTTCATTACCAGTTAAATGTTTCAATATGGGACTTGTTAGGCTTAACAAAATAATTAGGTTGAAATATTTTAAAGTAGTTTAGGAAAACCTCTTGTCAACATTGAAGGTCACAGATTATTGCCTCTTAATAGGTAGAAGGAGTCTACATATGCTTGCATGTTAAAAGACATGTAATAGCACTTTGCTTTTAAACTTATAAAATGCTCCATCCATTGAAGTCCAGCAGCTCAGGGATAAAAAGTTGTACTCTTTTGTGGAGTCCACTTTTATATTCAAAACTCTCTCCTTGCGCATGATCTAACATTCATCCATATAATTTTTGTCTCATAATGATAACAAAGAACTCATATTTATATAGTGCTTACACTGTGCTAAGTGCTTTATAATTATTATCTCATTTCAGCCTTACAACAGCCATGGGAGGTGGGTGCTAATATTAACCACACTTTACAGATGGGGAAACTGAGGCAAACAAAAGTTAAGTGACTTGCCCAGAGTAACATAGCTGGTAATTGTTTGAGGCAGATTTGAATTCAGGTCGTCCTGACTTCAGCCCTAGTACTGTCTGTGTTGTTCTATCAACAGGTCCAGAAAGTTAAAAAGTTTAAATATTCTTATAAAGGGCATTACTACTACTACTTTAAAAGGATACTAACAACTGTTAAAAAGATTTTATATATCATTACTCATTCCTTTACAAAGGAATTAAAAAGCTGTGCTGTTTATTTTGCTCTTGGTAGATGGAACACTTTTTTTGTATTTTCTTTCTCCACCTAGAACAGCTTTAGGTTTCAAAGGGTTGGTGGTGACACACTTCCCTCGTCAAGAAGTGTTCTCAAGTGAGAACCATGCTTGGTATGCTCATGAACTGGTCCGGTAAATGATGGTTGGAGGGCTTCCTTATACCAGACAGGAATTGTGAATTCTGCAAGTGTTAAGGCTCTGTATTTTTGTGCATGATCTCAGGCAACTCCCTAGGTTTTCCCTTTTTTTTTTTTTTTCTTCAGAAGGTCTCTCCAAAGTCCCTTTATATTCTGGCATGCTTTGATTCTTTTTCCACAGTCAGATAAGGCAAGCTAATTTCCTTAGATGTCCAAGTCACCGTATTTCTGTTTCTGATACTTTCTATAAGTCTAAACTTAAATTCTCTTCCCTTTTCCTGTTTCTTCTTCTTCTTTTCATACTGGACTTTCCTCTAGCCTGTTCATCCTTTGACTTAAGTGCTTATATGCTTTCTGCTTTCCACAACAGACTTTATGGATGAGTTCATGATTCTTTGTTATTCCTGCTTCCTTTTCTACTTTTAAATGCTTCTGTAAACAGACTTATTTGTTTGTTCCAGTGTTTTTTCATCTCAGTGATCACAAAATCTTTACAGATGAAATGTGTCTTAAGAGGTAGGGTGATCTAATGGAGAGAGCCCTGTTTTAGAGTCAGCAGATCGTTGTTCAGTCCTACTTTTACCATGCCCTGCTTGTTCCCAAGTCACTTTACTTCTCTAGGATTCAGTTTCCTCATCTGTAAAAAGGAAATAATCCCTTTTTGCCAGCTTTGACAAGGTAGAGAGTAAATATGTGAAAAACTTTAGAACAAAAAGTCCGGTATAAATGGTTTATTATTCCCTCCTAAGTAGTTGGCTTCCATTTGGTCTCTTCTAAATTTCAGGGAGTTTTTTGCTTGGACTAGGCTTTATATCTCTTGTACCAAGCTTTTAAATTCCCTTTCCAATTATTCCAAAGCTCTTACTACTTTTTAAATTTTTTTTACTAAAGTTCTTTCTCTTTCTACTCATAAAACATTTTAAAACTCTTTTTTAAAAAATTCTTGCTTAATTTCTTCCAGGAATTCTAGTTGAGTTTGTGCCCAAGTTATGTTTTTCTCTGAGGCTTTACTCGGCAATGTTTTGGAGTTACTCTCTTCTTCTGCCTGTTTATCTTGTGCCTTGCTGACACCATAATAGCCCGTTATGGTGGACTTCCTCTTTGGTTTGCTCATTGTTCCAGCATATTTCCTGGGTTTGGACTTAATGTTATAAAGTTGAGCTCTGCAGCATTTCTGGAAGGAATGTCTAGGATGGTCCTGTTGCTTCTTTCTTTTGGGTATCAAACAAGTAAGGGATCTTTAAACTTGCAGTGTGTTCAAAGAGACCTAAACTAGGGCGCATAGTCTGATTGTTGACCCTCCCCGGTCTGAACTCTGTGAACTTGTAATCTGTCTTTGGGTCTGCGCAAGAGTAAACTGCTACTGGATTCCATCTGTAAAAGCCAGCTGAAAATCTCTCTTGGTTCAGAGTAGCAGAATTGTAGAATCTGGAATTATATGTAAGGGTCTTGGTTATTCCTTTGCAAGCTAGGTTACACGCTAGAACTGAGTTCCTTGTCTGAGCCACGCCACTCCTGCTGGCTCCTTAACTTCCTCCTTTCTCAGTGTAACACCCAGGGCCTCCCTACTTGGAACATCTCTTCCAGGTCCAAATCTCTCATCCTTTGATTAGGAGGTTGAAGGTTAAGTTTTTGAGGTAAACAAAACAGTGCTTGAAATCCGTCAGACGCTGCTTGAACTTTTAGTCCGAGCTATTCCTGGTTTTGGCGTTAGACTGTGCTACATCTCTTTTAATGATGCTTTTGAATGTTTGAAACGTGCTTGTTGTTTATTTGTACTTTTGGCTATGCCAGTAACTTCTTAAACTTTCTCCTTTCTGTGTTTTTGTACGTAATTGACCATTGATTCTATGGGTCTGTCAGTGAGTGAAACGTATAACTAGGTTGCAGTGTGAATTTGAATCATGTGAAATTTGATTGAGTGTGAATTATAAAATGATACCAGGTCATATGCAAGCTACAATTCAATTAAGATGATATATATGAGCTAGTTGAAGGTTTTAATTTGTCAGTTTTCTCTTGCCTATCCTGACAGGGATGTGACTTGCTACTGCATGCCATGATACCAACAGTTTAATTTAAAAAAAAAGAACCCTTAACAAAATGGACAAAAGGAAGAATATTTCATATGGAAACATTTCAGCACAAAAGAAGAAGAGGCTAATTGTTATATTAGAACAAAAATTAGATGTCATTGAATGGCATGAATGTGATCATAGTCACTCTAAAATAGGATGAGATTTCAGAAGGCCTGAATCTACTCTCCGAAGTATTATAAAACACACAACAAAGTAAAAGAAAAAATCAGAGTTTCATTGACTTTTTTGGTGTTTTTTTCTAACAATTGCAAGAAAAAGAAGTATTACAGTAATAGAAATGGAGAGTCTTTTAGCTGAATTAATTGAAGATTGTAAGCAAAAGTACATTTCTCTTAGCAGAGTAGCCATTCAAAGAAAAACTTCAAGTTTATTTAAAGCAGTGAAAGAAGACGGAAATGAAATGGATAGTGAAGAAATTTTTGCCACAAGCATTGGTTGGTTGAATGGCTTTGGTAATTGCTTTAAAAATAGAATTCAGTTGTGTAATGTTAAAATGACATAAAGGCCGCCAGTGTAGATGATGACATGACTGCTAAATAGCCTGATGTTTTTGAAGACAATAATCCAAGAAGGTGGCTAACTGATCAACAGATTTATGATATGGATGGAACAGGCTTGTTCTAGAAGAGAATGCTATCTACAACTTACATTTCTAAGAAAGAAAACTCAATATTGAAGTGTCTGAGGATTACCTAACAGTTTTATTGAGAAATAATGCAGGAAGGGATTTTAAATGAAAATCATTGCTTCTTTATTAGTCTTGAAATTCTCCTGCTCTACGAAGTTACAACCATTGATCATTTCTAGTTCTTTGGCATTTAATATTAGAAAATGTCTGCTACTTAAATTATTTTGGAAAACTGATATTCAAGATACTTTATTTTTTAATTTAAACTCTTTTGTTTTCAGTGCTCTGCAGTCACCTCCATATTTCTTAGACTTTTTTCACCCTCCCTCCCCCAGATGACACACAACTCTATGTAAGTTCTACACATACACTCCTCTCAAATACATCTTCACCCAGTCATGCTGCATAGAAGAACCAAAATGAATGGGAGAAATCAGAAAACAAAACATAACACAGAAGAAAATGGTCTGCTTCATTCTGCGATCGAATTCCATAGCTCTTTCTCTGGATGTGGAAGGCATATTGCCTCAAGAGTCCATTGGGAATTTTTTAAGTCCTTACATTGCAATGAAGGACTAAGTCTGCCAGAAAAATTCCTTGCACACTGTGGTTGTTGCTGTGTACAGAGTTCTCCTGCTTCTGCTCCTTTCACTCAGTATCAGTACATATAGGTTCTTCCAGGCCTCTCTGAAGTCTTCCTGTTCATCATTTCTTATAGCACAGTAGTATTCCATTACATTCATATATCACAACTTGTTTAGCCAGTCCCCGGTTGATGGGCATCCCCTTGATTTCCAGTTTTTGGCCTCCATAAAGAGAGCTGCTATAAATATTTTTGTACATGTGATACTCTTTCCCATTTTTCTGATCTCTTATTCAAGATATTTTAGCTCAACTCTTGAAAATTTTGCAAGAGTAAAAATGTTGTATTTAAAGAATTATTGATTTTAAATGATGTCCCAGGTCATCAAACTATACTTGGTTCATTTTATGAGAATGTGAGCATGCAAATCTTCTGTCGTGTGTGTAAAACTCTGCAGCTACCATATGATAACTTAAAGAGAGAACATTTCAGTTTGTGGTACTAAAATATTTTAAATGACAGTAATGATGTTTTTATTATATCGTCTTGGTAGGCTTATCTTTAGGTATGATATTTGGTCATTTTTTAATTTTTAAAAATTCACTTTTCACAACTTCTCTCGTATCTTTCGATAAACTTGAATCCAAAAAACATTTTTCTTATGCTTTCCTTTTATATTACATTAAATGGATGAAAAACTTACTTTTAAACATTTTCATTGAATATTTCCATTGGACTGGAACCAATGACCGTATTTTACAGATAAATTATAACTTTAGACAGTGCTAATTTGAAAAATGTGACCACTTTACCAGAATCATTGTTTGCACTAAGATGGACTTAGCTGTATTTTGATCAAATGGTTGCTAAGTTGGGACTGAAATCCTTATTAAATTTTTGAACCTAGCTCCATAATATGGAGAACCATTGGGTTTTTCTTTAGCCTTTTTTTATACCTTTTTATATCTTTCTTCATACCTTGAAAAAATTATTGAGACTTGGAGCTCACTTTTGCTCAAGTTTGTTAATCTTCACTCCTTCCTCATTATAAGTCTGTATTTATCAGTTTACTTGTGGAAAACTTCTAGTTGAATGTAGGTTTCTTAAAAAGAGAGATCCCTGATAACATGCCTTGATTTTAAAAGGATATGCATAAAACATGAAAGAAAAACTTGGCATACTACATAGGAAGAACTGTAGAGTTGTATGAATCCCCAAAGATGAATTCAGGTACTACTACAGTAGTGCCAAAGTAGCAAAGACCAAAAATGTTCTGGAACTTGTGGAAGATATGAAAAATAATGAAAATGGCCTCTATATGTGTGTTTAAGACAAGAAGAAGGCAAGCTTGCTATTTTGTAGCAACTAGCAAGAGTGCATTTACTTATCCCCTATTTTCCTTCCCTTTTCTCAGTCAAAGCAAATAATCCTTATTAGGAAAAGGTGGATTTTACATGACTAAGTGAGAATTTTAGCCAGGGATGATAAGATTATAAGAGAGCACCAAAAATTGAAGTGACTTCATAATTCTAGATCAGAAAAATGGTATCCTAAAATACTGAAAAAACTTATAGATGTGATTATTGTAATGCTCTAAGTGCTCTTTGAGGAATTGTAAAAGTAAGAGTTTGTGAAAAACCGGAGAGAAGCCCGTAATACCCTTATACTCAGAAATAAAGTGGACTTTGAAAATGGTAGACAAATGAGCTTGTCATCAATCCTTGGAAAAATTCTAGTTTAGATTATTAGAGAAGTTAGCTTGCACTTGAAAGGGAAGCAGTGAATTCCCGTAGTTATTTTGTATTAACTCATAACAAATCATGATGAATTAATTTTCTTTTTTTAGAAGGTTACCAAGCTGGTAGATAGAAAACGGATTTTTCGCAACGTGTTTCACAGTCTTTAGTTTCTAAATAAGATGGAAAATTGTGAGATTTATGATGGTACAGTTAGCCTAATTTGTTAATTACTAGTTTCTAAACTGTGCATAATATTATTGATTAATGGATTCATGGCAACCTAAACTGAGGACTTTAACGGTCTACAGGAAAGCTCTGTCCTCCTCCCTGTTTTATGCATATAACTTTTTATCTATGAGTAAGATGAAAATATAGGTGCATCAGATTTGTTAATGACTTCATGTGATGTGATTATGATGCTAACTTACTAGATGATAAAATTATGATATAAAAATATCTTTATAGGCTGGAATAATGGACTGCACATAATAAGATGATTTATAATAGGGATAAGTATCAAGTACCTTTCCCAAATATTGATAATAAGGAATATCATCTGGGCAATGTATTATCAGAAAAGGAAGTATATTCTTCATGCCAGAAGAATGAGGGTTAAGAGGTAGACAGCCCAGCGACTACAGTAGTACCCATAAAATTTTAAAAAGACCCACAGTTAGACTTCTAACACATTGGATGTATCCTCTTTAGTATGTCTGTAAGAATATGAGAAATGCCTTCTACATCCAGAGAGAGAACTGGTAAACTCTGAGTGTAGATTGAAGCATATTTTTTTCATTTTCTTTATTTTTCTTCCTTTTTTAGCAGGGGAGGCAACATTGCTATTGTGAAAATGTTTTTCATGACTTTGTATATATTATGGATATCATATTTCTTGCCTTCTCAATAGGTAGGGGAAGGGGAGAAAAGGATGAGAATATTTAGAGCTGAAAATAAAAAAATTAAAAGAAATTTTAAAAAAGGAACATCTGTGAGTAAATATGGACATGAATCATGTAGTATATGAAGATAAGGATAGCTTCTGAGAAAAGGAATAGTTACATCAGTGAGTCCAAGGGTCTACCAATATAATACACATCCAAATGTTACCTGAACAAAACAGACCATAGAAGGCATTGTGTAATAAAAGTTTCTGTGAAAAATGATTAGGGTGTTAATTAACTCTCAGCTCAGCATGCACTCTGGTTGCTGAAAGCACCGAATCAGTGACTTATGTCTTTGTGGGTCATTTCTTGGTTAATGCCTTCAGTGTCACTCTGTAGATGTTACCGTTGGAAACATTCTGCAGTCGGTTGTCATCATGTGTCATTCTGGTGCCCTGTGGGTCACTGACAGTTTTCATGATTTGGAGCTATAGCAGTCCCTGGTTCAATGCAACATAACATTGGGAGAGTATTGGTCTTTAAAAAAATAGGGGAGTGTTGGGGTTTTTTTTGTCTCAGGGAATTGAAAATTTGTGAAGTTGTTGAAATCACTGTTCTGAGATGCAGTTCAATCTGTTTTGTCTTCTTTCGTGGCCCAAGTAATTTTCTTACCTCCAGTTCTCGCCCTGTTGAACTGTTTCTTTCAGTCGTGTCTTCATGACGCCGCGTAGGGTTTTCGTGTCAGAGATACTGGAACGATTCGCCATGTCCTTTCCCCGCTCATTTTACAGGTGATGAAACTGAGGCAAACTAGACTAGGTGACTTGCACAAGGCCACAGGACTGGTTGGTGTTTGAGGCTAGATCCGAACTCCGGAAGATGAGTCTTTCTTACTCCAGGCTTGGGACTTTACCCACTGCCCCATCTAGCTGCCCTTAGAGACCAGCTCTGTGGATGGATCACCTGCCTGTTGTGTTTTAAGTGGTTGTGGAACTCTACTGTAGGCTTGGCTGTAGCCTTGGATCTTTGTAGTTCAGGTTTGGTGTGGAAGAACATGAAGTACAGCAAGTGCTTTGGGCTTACTTTGTCCTAAAATAGGAAGGTCACCCAATAAGGGTATAATAAATAGCACTTAATTTCTTTGGACATGACTTCCCTCTTCATCTGGAAATGCATCTGGTCAGTGCGTCATCAGTGTTTGGTGACTTGCGTGGTCTCTGGTGTCCATCAAGTCTGAAAGGGTTATACTGCAGGCACCTGGGGCCTTTTCTGACCGCAGGCCAGGAAACTGAGGCCAGTCAGGTCCTACGGAGAAAGAAGTCTGTGTCAGGGAAGCTGCGTCCTGAAAAATGCTAGTCCTGTCACAGACCTCCTGAGGGGATCACGGAGCCTGCTGGAGGTTTGTGTAGTTAACATCATGTGAGCCGCAGACAGCATCTTCTGGAGACTTCAATATCTACAGGTAATTGGATTTTTTTTCCCTCATTTGGACTCTGAGCAAGACCTCCATGACAGTGGAGAACACTTTTGGCAAGTATGCATCTACTTGTTTTATGTTTTAAAAATATTAATAATTAATGCTTGTTAAATAAGTTATTTCTGTGGTTGTGCCTGCTAAGGAATCCTATGTGCTTAACTTATATAGGAGATGTCATTGTTGGAGGAAAATATTTATACCTTAATTTTGCAGTACAGACTCAAATCACAGCAAGGAAGATATTAATTCCATTGTTTTCTGTGTCTTTGAGACTTCATCTTAAGTGTTTTAATTAGTTTTGGGTGCCATGTTTTAAGGACATTAACAAAATAGAGTAGTGCAAAGGAAGATGACCAGAATGATGAAACAACCTGAAATTATGTATAAGGTAGAGCCATTGAAGGTTCTGTGGATGTTCTGATTCCGCAGATGAGAGAAGACTTATAAGATGAATGAAAAGACTAAGAGACAGAGTGTCTGGGTAATTAATAATCAATATATTAATTAGACTAGCTGATAGTCAATAAATTGGTGGTCAGTGGTTTCTCTTGGTAATCAAAGACAAAACCAGGGAGATCACTGAATACTGAATACTTAAGTACCTTTGGAAAAGGAGGTACCCCTGAGAAGTGAAAATCAACCCTGATTGGTGAACAGTTAACGAGGTGGACACAGTGAGGAGGTGCGCTAAAAAGTTTCATCTCCTCTTGCTGAGAATGTGGCTTGATCATGAGACTCAGCCACCTCTGGCAGTGTGGAAAAAGGAATCCATCTCTACCTGGACCACTCTAGTTGGTTTTCTCTTTCATGAGAAAGGAGTCACCTTAAATCCAGTGTAGGGGTAGAGGGACATGAGTTTATTTCCTAAGGGCAAGAATTCACTTAGATTAGATTCTATTTACACTTTAAGTAGAAGAAAGCTGTCCTAGTTGGGTGGGGCCTGCCCAAGGTTAAGGAGTATGTTCCTAGAGATTTGGGCAATCTCATCTCTCAGCAATGTTCTTCAGAAACTGGCTTTCTAGCCTATAGGGACTGGTTCCTGAATGAGGAAATAGAGAAGGGAAAAAAACCTTAATCCTAATTTAATAATTGGCTATTAGCATGATAGAAAAATAATAATTTCTCTCATTTAGGAGGCTTATGATAACTGCCTTCATATATTTGAAAAACTGTTGTATAGAAAACAGATTAAACTTAATTTGTATAGTTCCCCCAGGAGAGCTAGGATCAGGGATATACGTTACCGGAAAGCAAGATAAAGAAGACCTTTAAATAATTACAGATGTCAAATAATGAAATTCATTTGAATAGTGGGTTCCTTGTTAGTAAAGATGTTTAAACTGAAGCTCAAAAGTCACTTGTCTGAAAGTTACCATTCTTAACCAGGGATGTTTTAAAGATACTTCCTACATTATTAGGTTAGATATTTGGATTAGATAACCTCTAAAATCCCTTCCTGGACTTCTAGGTAGTGCAGTGGGTAGGGTGCCAGGTCTGAAGTCAGGAAGACTCATCTTTATCAGTTTAGATCTGACTTCAAATACTTACTAGCCATGTGACCCTGGACAAATCACTTAACCTCCTTTGCTTCAGTTTCTTTATCTTTAAAATGATATGGAAAAGGAAGTAGCGTATTGTTCCAGTATCTTTGCCAAGAAATCCCTAAATAGAGTCATGAAGTCAGACACAACTTAAAAGATTAAGCAGCAGAAGTCGCTTCCAACCCTAAGGTTCCATGAGAATATTTTGAGTGTGTTGTTGTGGAGGAAGGTGAACAACTGGACTGACTAGGTCCACTGCAAGTGTACATTACCCCATCTCAGCTGGGCTTTCATTGCATCAAGGAATTCCTTTTTCTTTTCCATAACTGACTGTCATTCCCACAGCAGCTGTTCCAAACCTTTCTTCTTGCAGCTGTCCCATGCTACTCCTTCCTCCTTCTCTCCTAGTAGGTGACCTTTATTGAGAAAATGTCACCTCTTGCCTTGAGCTTTCTTTTCTTCTCTGTTCTGACTCTCGAGATCCTTTGACTTTGTTCTCCATCCTCTCGTTTGCTATAGTGTGTGAAGAGGCAGCCTTTGTCACGAAGGCCAGCCTTCTACTTGTAGCCTTGATTCAGGCTCCTGTCTTTGCATGCAGCTTCCCTTCATCTTGCCCTCCACATGTCCAAAAAAGGACAAGGTAAACCCTTCCTTCTTCCTGCTCCCTCATTCTACTGAGGGTACCAGCCATCATCTTACTGTGTTTCTCAACTCTAATCCCATCACCTAGCATATCCAATCTTTCCTAGATCTTGTCCGTGTTACCTTTACAACATCTCTTGCATCCATTCCTTTCTCTCCACTAACGTAGCCACCACCCTACTTCAGGCCCTCTTCATACCATTATGGGTTATTGCAATAGTCTTATAAATTGGTCTCCCGCCCTCCAGTCTCTTGCCTGTTCGTTCTATCCTTCCTCAGCTGCCAAAGTGGTCTTTCTCAAAAAAAGATCTGACCTTGTCACTTCCCTGCTCAGGAAGCTCCAGTGGCTGCAAACTGCCCCTTTAGTATTTAGAGCCCTTCATTCATTACCTTTCCAGGCTTACTGCACATTGGTCTTTCACACCTTCTACCTTCCAGCCAAAGTGGTCTATTTCTGCTACATCTCCTTTCATCTCCAAGTGACTCTTTACAGCAAGAGATGTTTTGAATAGTCTGCCCTCCATGGCTGAAATGCATTATTTCCTCACCTCTCCCCTGTACAATCTCCAGCTTTCTTTCAGGCTGACCTCAAGTACTACTTATAGAAGACCTAGCCTCACCTAGACTAGCACCCCCACATGTTGGGGTGTCTTTTCTGTAGTTGCTTTGTGTTTACATAGTAATTTTTCGGTTGTTTATCTGTGGCCAAATTATTACCTGTCTAATTAATGAAACTTCCACGAAGTAAGGGATTGTTTCCTTAAATTTTGTCTTTGTTATCCCCAACACCTAGTGTAATGCCTGACACATAGTAGGTGCTTAAAAATGCTTGTTAAATGAATGAAATAGTGAAAATTGATAGCCTTGTCAGGTTTATAGTTATTTTTTCTTTTAAAAAAATAGACCAAATGAATAAATGAATTAAATATTGTTGGCAGAAATAATTTTAAATTTTGAAAATCAAGGACTTTGTGATAATAGTGCAGGCAAAAAACTAAGTGCTATTTTCAGTTGCTAGGCAGAAGTCCTAGGTTGGGTTCCACCCAGGTAGTTTCAGTATTGAAACAAAATGAGAAACTTAGGTTATTCAGCAGTTGACAAAACGCATAGTAGGCAGGCAACAAGCACTTACTAAGTGCTTATTATGTGCCAGGCATTGTGCCTACCCTCTAGTTTATATTCTAATTGGGAAACTTGAAGGGAACTAAACGTTGGGGGAGGTAAAAAAGTTACTTGCGTGGGGTACAATGGCACAGTCTGGAGAGTCAGAAGCATAGGCCAGAGGAAAAAGAAGCATAGCCAGCCTGGCCCATCCCATTACCAGTGGGAAGAGTGCCAGCATGTCATAGGGTAGATACTCAACAGGTACAAGGAGGCATTGAAGACACCAAGAGTTGATTTAGTTGAAGGAAGTTCCTGTGTGCCTGAATTGCCCATTTGTCCCCCAAGCCAACTAAGTGAGGATATTTTCAATGCTTTTTAAGGAAAAATTACTCCAACTTGCATGGTGAGGATTTAACTCAACTCAAATTAATAAGCGTTTATTAAATGCCTCCTGTGTTCCAGTCTCTGGTAAGCACTAAGAAATCAAAATCAAAAACAATTCCTGCACTCTAAAAATTTAGTCTTATTTAGAGAGAATATACAAACAGGAATTGTGTGGGATAAATGTTAGAAACTGCAGAGGGCAGACACTAGCTTTTAAGGAGACTTAGAGAAGCTTCTTGCAGAAAGTAGGATTTTCTCTGAGACTTGAAGGAAGGAACCCCAGGTAGTCAAAGGAATTTCAGTAATGAGGGACAGTCAGGTAAATTCCTAGACCTGGAAAATGGAGTATTTTGTGGGAAGAACTTCAGTAAAGAGGCCAGTGTCATGGGGTAATAGGGTGGAAAAAGTAATGTTAGTTAGAAATTACATAGCGCTTTAAGGTTTTCACAGTGCTTTTACAAATATTATCTCCTTTTATCCTCACAGCAACTCTGGGAGGTAGCTGTTGTCATGATCCCCATATTCCAGATGGGGAAGTCATAAATTAAGTGACTGACTTAGGGTCACACAGTAGTATATGAGGTCACATTTGAACTCAAGTCTTCTTGACTCCTAGTCTGTGCCATATGGTGCTTCCTAGTGGACTTGGGAGTAGGACTAGAAAAGTAGGAAGGGGCCAGTTTATGAATGGCTTTAAAAGCCAAACAGGATTTTATATTTGATCCTGAAGGATCAACTGCAATTTTCAAATATAAAAGTTTTGTACTTTGTATATCTCTTTACATTTTGTAATAATCTGGGTGTCCCAAAAGTCTTAATACAGTTTTAAGCTATCATGATGATGATAATGATAATAATAAGATATTCTAGTTTAAAACCCCATTAAGACTTTTGGGCCACCTGGGTTATTACAAAATTTTAAAAACTATTGTGTTTTGCAAGTCTTATAGTCAGAGCACCATTTCATGTTCCATATTCTTGTCAGCCCATGCCTTATGGTTTTTGTGTTGGCATGTGACAGTGTTTTCAAGAAAACATGAGGAAATGTCATTGCTTATCCTTAAACTTTGCCAGTTACATTTTTCAGGGCTTAAATTCAAAACACAAGAGTGTATATAAAAGTTATATCATCGTAATTTCTCCCTTTTGGTGAAATAGAAACTAGGTAATATAACTCATTGTATCATCACAGTTTTTCACGTATCATAGAATTCTACTTTAAGACTTACCCTCCTTTTCTTTGAGGAAAAATCTTTCGGGTCAATGCTTGTTGTCAGTATTGCATTCCTCTGATAGCTTACTATTTGAAGTCACTTCTTTGTATCTAGTTCTGAACTATGCTTAATTATGCTCACCGTGAACAATATTGTTCCTTCCAGAAGGCACAGTCTTTCCAGTACGAAGCTACTCAGCCCTCAGATGTCTAGCGATGGTGAGGATTCCCACTTGGCATCCACACTTGGCGTGTGCAATAGAGAGATAGTACGAAGAGGCGCACTCATTCTTTTCTGTGATTATGTTGTAAGTTTTACAATCAGATGAATGATAAAGGGATGTATTGTCAAAGCTCCCAGTCCTACCTACAGTCAACTCTTATGTTATCTAGTTACAGACTGATTTTGAAGTTATATAACCTTTGGCCAACATTTAATCCTACTCTGCTTTCAGTCTTCTAGTTTTTGTGAGGATCAACTCTTTCTTATTGCCTAACTGGTATGTACTCAGTCACTGAATATTCATTTTTGTACTTGTCCAGGAAAAAAATTAAACTGGTAGGTCTTTGCTCCCAAATAGTGCCTGAATAGGGAGAATTTGGGTAATATCTGTTGCGTTGGGTCATTTATGCTACTTTTTCCCTCCGCTAGCTTAGATAATAGAGAGTTGACTGTAGTGTACTTTCTTTTCATTTGTTTATTTTTCCATCAGACCCCAGTAAATAAAATAGCTTCAAGGGTGCTTTGTTAATAGTGGTTAGTAAGTCAAGCAAATTTATTTAACTTAAGTAAAAGTTCTTAGGAAAGTAGTTTCTTCATTGGTGTGATTGGTGCCTTTTTATTTTGCTTTATACCTAGTTTCTATTCAGGTTAATATATTTTCTTTCTACCCTGCTCTACTCCCAAACCTTTTGAATATCATTCTTTAATATTACCTGTTCACAGGCAGTATATATATTAAAAAAAACCCCAAACCATAAAATGATAAATTTAAGGAACACAAAAAATGGGGGAAGGGGGTAGACAAACCACTTTTTACAGTTTCTGTGTATATAGGTCTTAAAAATCTAAAAGATCTAGTTTTGAAATAACATGTAAATACTGTTAAATTAAATAAGAGTATGGGTATCTCTGTCTTTATAGGCTATATTATATAGCTAGCTTAGCAAATAGATTGTTAATATCAATCCCATTTTCACTTAGAAAAACCTAGAGATTCCTTTTGGAAATTTCCTTCATATAGACTGAGTTGAAAACTCTTGACTTTAAGATGTTACCTAGCTCTGGGGCAGGGCAAATTCTGGCCTTTTGTAGAGAACTATTGTCCTCAAATTCACTTTGAACTAACTTTGTTAAAAAAGAAAATAAGAATTGTGAGCTCTATGCTGAAAATCACTGGCAAAAAACATAACATTTCTTCTCCTCAAGTAGTTTGTAGTGTGATAGAGAGAATACATCTTATATACAAATGTAAGATAGAATTTGATTGCGGCAAAGGAAAAATCCAAACAAAATACTTTAACATGTTTTCTGATTAACATACTCTCTCCTGAATAGGAAAGTTTACTTGAGAAACCAAATTAACTAACTCTTGCTTGACAATCTTCCAACTTTCGGAGAGATGCAACCCATGCACAGTTTCTTGGTGATGATATGGTGGAACGATCATTGTACTTGGAGTCCAGAGACTTGGGTCTGAATCTTGGCCCTTCCTATTGATAGCTTTGTGACCTTGGACAAGTTGTTTTAACCTCTCAGAGCCTCAGTGTCTTCATCTGTAACTTTTGGAGTAATACTAGTTAGTAACATTTATCTACTTCACAACTGTAAAGTACCAGAACAACGTGAGTTACTCTAGATCCAGAAGGAAAGGTGTTAGAGGACTTGCAGGATTTTTGGTCTCCAGTTAAAATCCTTTGAGGCATCTTTTCCTATCCACATAGTTTATGGTCTGAGCATGCTCTTCCTAGACAAAGCTAAAAATACACTGATACATTGTGCTTATATCCCATTTTGCATGGACTACTAGTTTGTCTTGAAGTACCACAGTCCAGCTATCTAACTGCCATCTAACACATACTATTTTATGCCTCTTCTTTAGCGTTGAAATTGTTTCGCCTTGAAACTTTTAGATTTTGTAAACTGAATCTATTCTGCAAACCTGAAATTTTTTATTTTGTGCTTACATAAATGTTACACATTAATAAAAGTTTTCTTTGTACTCCATAGCAGAGATTTCTGAGAAATATAGTATTAAAATATAAATATAATCATTTTTGCTTTGGAATGAGAAAATGTATTACTGTGTTCTTTCTTTAGTGTCAAAACCTATATGATTCAGAACATTTAACCTGGCTTATTGTGAATCATATTCAAGATTTGATCAATCTCTCCCATGAGCCTCCAGTACAAGACTTTATTAGTGCAGTCCACAGGAATTCAGCTGCTAGTGGGCTTTTCATCCAGGCAATTCAGTCTCGCTGTGAAAACCTTTCATCTGTAAGTCTATCCTCAATATACTCATAACAACAATAATGCCATCTCTCCTTCTCTCTTGAGATAGTAAGAATGTTTTCTTTTAATTTCAGTTCTAATTGAATTCAACCAACATTTATTAAACACCTCCTGAGTACATATTATTGGGCTGGGATGCTATAGGAGAAGCAGTTTTAAAATGGAACATGATCCCTGCCTTTATGTAACTTCCAGTCTAGTTTTAAGCATGTGATACATAAACAGATAATTATAATGTGTCGTATATGATAATATGACATTATATATTATGACATTATACATATAACTATTATTATATAATATATAATAGTATATTGTATGATATATAATAATGTCTGATATCTATTATGATAAATCATTGGATAGCTTTAGAAGAGAAAGCTATGTGAAGGGAAAGAGGGCTTGCCATGTGCCTAGGGAGTTGCAGGACATCTTTCAGGAGGTGACATTTGAGTTAGATTTGAAAGATTTGATGGGAATTTATTAGGCAAACATTAGGGATGGGAGATAGGTGGGGGTAGACATTCTAGGACCAGGGAAAATGGGGAGCAAAGGCATTAAAAGTGAGGGAGCATGGAGCTCATTGGGAACACAAAACATCTAATTCATCTGTTGATGAATAGAGCAGATGAAGTTAATATGAAATAAAACTGGGAAGGAATGGTAGCTGCCAGGTGTAAAAGGCTTTGATGCTAGCCCAAGCAGTAGAGAGCCTGCTACAACTTGTAAACAGAGCAGTTGTGAGGTTCATGTCAAATATGTACCCATGAAAAATCATCTGTGATCTTTTCTTCTCCTTCACCAATTTAGCCAACAACCCTGAAGAAGACACTACAGTGCTTAGAAGGGATTCACCTCAGCCAGTCTGGTGCTGTGCTCATGTTGTACGTGGACAAGCTTTTGTGTACACCATTCCGTGTGCTGGCTCGCATGGTTGACACACTTGCTTGTCGTCGAGTAGAAATGCTTTTGGCTGCCAATTTACAGGTACCGAAACAAACCCTTGATTTTGATACCTAATTTAAACTTGTGAGTCCAGTCAGTACAGTTACATGTTTTTATCCATAGTATTATTAATAGATAACTTACTGACTGGTCAAAACAAGTGTGTATTTCTCATTCCTTCTGTGTTTGATGTGCATATCACATCTGTTCATATTTGTTTTGACCTGTCTTTTAAAAGATATCTCATGTAATGTTATCTTTGATCCTCTTTAAAAAGTATAGCAATTTTTGGTTCATGTATGTCCCTGTTTTCTACAGAACAGCATGTCACAGTTACCTGTGGAAGAACTGAATAGAATTCAGGAATACCTTCAAAAAAGCGGATTAGCTCAGAGGTAATACATTTCAATGCAAGTGAATGCTTCAATAAAAACCCAGTATCTAAACATAAAAGGCATTTAAATTGTAATGGGGAGGTTTAAGTAATTATTCAAGTGACAGGAAGACTGTTTTACAAGAGGTTCCTTGAAGTAAGTCTTTAAATTGTGTTAGTCTCCTATTTTGTACTTGATTTACAAAACTAAATTCATTTAGAAACAGACAAGTGGAAGAAAATTGTTTTAGAGGTGTTAGGTCTTGTGGATTTCTAGATCTCTCCCTCTCCATGTCCCTTTCTCTGTTGTCTCCCTCTCTCTCACTCCTTCTTTCTCTTTACTATCCCCCTGCCCCGTCCTTTTCCCTCTCCCTCTCTCACTCCCTGTCCCTCTTTTTCTCCCTCTTCTGCTCTCTCTCCCTTAACTTCTCCCTTTCCCCCTCCCTCTTCCTTCCCTCCCAATTTATTCATCCATAAAATTTTGGGGTTGGGGTGGGAAATGACCTTTAAGGTTCTTTTCTACGTCATGATATTTTGATTTATAACCTTAAAACACTATATAAATATGAGAAGTTGTGGTCAATAGTATTTTTTTTAAACAAATGACTTTTTAAGAACATAGCTATTGCAGAAAATGTGTGGAAGACCTAGTCTTTTGGCAAATATTTAATAACAGGTGAAGCCACTCATTGTCAAAGAATTTGGATGTGAATTTGAAAATTATTCTCATCTTTCTAACAATTTGGAGAAAATATCATCTAATTAATTACTGCAGTACTGAAATAGGAGTCAGAAAAACCTGACTCAGATTTTGGCTTCTTTCTTGATAAGCCAAATGCTTATAATCTTACAGAATTATCTCTCTGCTAAATGGAAAAACATCAAGAAAAATCAGTTTTCTTTCATCAGATTGTATTTGCAAAGTCTGTATAAAATGTGTTAGTCATGTCAGGCTTAAAAAGTGCACTGACTCTAGCTTTTATGCATTTTCACACTATTTGCCTGTGTTTTGGATCTGAATAGGAAGTTTCAAAGAGAATGTCCTTGAGACCTGTGAGGTCTGTAACAGCAGCCACCATAGTAGTAATAATAATATAATTATAATAAGAGCAAACTTTTACATATTTTAATTTTATACAGTATTTTGCATATATAAATAAAGTATTTATTAAACCTCTCTATTTACCAGTCATTGTGTGGGGATTCAAACACAGGTAAGCAAGACTATCCTTGCCCTTAAGGAACTCGCACTAGAATATCAGTCAGCCATTATTTTAAGCGCTGGCAACCCCCATCCCCCACCCCCTCTAAAACAGACAAAAAGAAACAACCCATCTCCTCTCAGAGTTCACAATCCGGTGGGGGAGACAACATCCAAAATACTATGTACAAATAAGTTATACAGTATAAAGTGGAGATAATCAACAGAGAGAAAGTACCAGTATTAAGAGGACTTAGGAAAGGTCCTGTAAAAGGTGGATTTTTGTTGGGACTTAAAGAAAAACAAGGAGGGCCTAAGACTCAGTTGAGGAGTGAAAAAAATCACAGGCATGGGGGACAGCCCCTGGAAAAACTGGGAGCTGGGAGACGAAGTGTCAGGTGGCAGGACAGCAGCAAGGTCAGTCTCCCGGGCTGGGGATAGCACTTCAGAGTGGGACTGGGAAAGAGAGGGAGGGAAAGGGGGTAAAGGAGGGAAGGGAGACAGAGCAGTGGGGAGAGAAGGCTAGAGGGAGAGAAAAAGAGGGGAGGGGAGGAAGAGGGGAAGAGGTAGGGAGACAGGCAGACAGAGCCTGGCCTTCCAGAGGTGCAGACCATCTTATGGTAGGCTCATGGTAGGGCAGTAAGGATAATGGTAGAATATAAACCTGAGAGTGAGACATAATTTGTCTCATTTAGTTTCCCCCCAATAGTTCAGGGTTTTAAGTATTATCTGTATTATTATCTGCATTTCACAGATGAGAAAACTGAGTCTCTTTAAGTGCATGTAACTTGTCTGTGTTCAGTCCTGCTTGTTTGCTTTGTTTTTTGTCTGACTTTTTAAGTCCTGTGTTGATTTTTACACAACTTTGTGAGCAGTTGAGGACAGCTGGTGTCTGCTGAATTGTTTGCCTCTTTATTATGAAATAGGTTTTGTTGTGATTTTTGAGCATGGCATTCTCAAGCTAGAAGGCCCAGTGTGAAAATGGGCATTAGTTTGTCTCTTATGCCTAGGGAAATGAACCTTTCAACATCTGACCCTGTGGCAGAAATTTCAGGCTGTGTTTTAAGGGTTAGGTGTTTAAGTAGGAAGCAGATAAGGAATTTTAGCTTTCTGAATGTGTGATAGGCTGTGTGCCTCTTGTGTGTGCATCTGTTAAGTAGGACATAATAGTATGCTGCATCTAACATTTCATGGGTTTTGGTGCTTCCTCCACCTGTGCAATCCCAAACCCCTATGCCCCCTTCTAAGTGGTTTTAATGAGCTGCTGTATAGAAAAGTATACCACGGGTATCCAGTCTCCTGCTTACGAAATTAGGCTGGCTCAATATCAAATGACAGGGAAAGTGTTTGTTGGTAGACTTTTCTAGCTTCGTAGGCACTGCACTAGGACTGCGATTTTAATTAATGTCCCCCCTCCCCCACCTCCAGTCATCCTCTGAGTCAAAGAACACAACTATTTTTATCCTCATTATTCAGATGAAGAAACTGAGGCCGATTGAGATCAAGTGACTCTTCCAAAATTAGATAGCTAAGAATCAGCAGGTGTCAGGCCCTGCAACTCCAAAGTTCTTAGAATACTTTACATTTCCTATTGCAAATGTTCACTGAGAATAAATTTTTAGAAAATTGGTTTTTCTAATAGGGGTAAAACATAGCTATGATTTGGAATTAAAAACAGCATCACTTTCTGCAAATTTGTTGTTTTTTAATCTGACTAGTCCATTCTGATTGATACCTTAAATACCACCCATGTTTACAGTATTACATGCTTACTCTCATTCTGCCCATGCTTTTACCATTTCATGTAACTACAGTTTGTTAATAATGTTTAGAATTCCTTATTTCTGTGGTCAAATCTGTAATCTTAAATAGATTGTTACTGGTAGGGGTTAACCAGGCAGCCTTTAGGATCACCTGTATTCCAAGTTCCTATGTTTTTATTTCACTTGTATTTCAGACACCAAAGACTCTATTCCCTGCTGGACAGGTTTCGTCGTACAGTAGCACCAGAGACAGCTAGCCCTTCTCCTGTAGTCACTTCACACCCCCTGGATGGGGACAGTCACTTGTCACTAGAGATGATAAATCCAGACCAAGTAAGTGAACAGAGCTTTTTTTGACAAGTATACACTATCTTATAAAATAGCCTTACCTTGTAATGTCCATGAGTGCAGATGGATGTAGCAGGGCTAAAAATCTTCTTGGGCTTTTGTTGAGTGTGCTGTCTTAGGTTTGTTTCAGTTACTAGAGTGATATGGTGCCCTAGAAAGAAGAAAACTTATAACTAGACCAGATCTTAGGATTGTGTAGCTTTTGGCTCTCTCACCTTATATTGGGGTAGAAGGGAGAAAATGGCCTTGATAATGAGAGAATAGCAACTCCCTTGCCTTTTCACATTTTGACACCTCTGGACTTAAGAAAGAAGCACTTGGGAGGGAATGGGGGAACTTCTTCTTGTAAAAAAAGGAAATATTGGATGCTTATTCATTTGTTAGGAGGCGAATTGAACACCGAAGTGGAGATGTGAGGATCTGATTGTCGATGCTTGAATGGGGACAGCTATAGGTTGAATTACCTTACTGTAGAAAGGCTGTTCAGATTTAAAGAACAGTTCAGTTTTACAGATGTTTTCTGTACTCCCAGTGCTCATGTCTCTTCTTTGATTCCTTTGTGCATTGTATTCTTTTGCCTGGCTCTTCTCACCCTCATCAGCATCTGAGATTACTTTCCAACCACCATCCTCACCCTTCTCTGCTTACTTGAAGGGGTTGGGCACTTTGCCGGTTACTCTATATATGATGGCAATAGAGCTCTCACTGAAGACCTGGCTCCTGTTGCTGTCTTTATCCTCCAAATGAAACACATTGAGAAAGGTACTTTGTGGAGGAAGACATGGTTAAATGGTTTCAAGTTTCTTCTCCTTTCCTTTTGGAGAAACAGGGAATTTAATGTCACCCATGAACTTTAGACTTCTAGGTGGGTGTCTCTCCTTCCTATTTTAGTTTAGCTAGTTTTTAAGCCTCACAGTCCTGGTAACTCATGAGGGGAGAGGGTTCAGAAAGCAAAGGACAGGGTACCCTATAGAGCATCCTGCTGCCATCAGTTTTGATCTCTGGCAAAGCAAGTGACATTCATAGCCCCTGAGGCCTGGCAAAAAGGAATTGCATGTAAAATTAAGCATTTCGAAATTCAGTTGTAAACATTTAAGTACATACTGTGTGTGTAATGTGTTTATCACCATACATAAAGAGCTAAAGCATAGGTCCTGCCCTTGAGGAGATTATGGTCTAAGAAGGCTGGAAGATACTTACTCAGATAACAGTAATATTCAGTAATATATGATAAATGGAATGGAAAGATAACGAAATGAAATTGAGATCAGGAAGTCTTCATGGAGTAGTTTACATTAGAGGTGAGCTTTAAAAATTGGATAAAAATTCACATACTTTTTTGAGTTTTGTTTTTAAGTCAGAAAGACCTAAGTTTGAATCCTAATTCAGACACTTACTATTAAGCTATGAGACCCTGGGGAAGTCACTTAACCTCTCTTGATCTCAGTTTCTCTATCTGTAAATTTAGGAGATAATAGCATCTACCTCACTGGAGGGATTGTCTCGAGGATCAAATGAGAAAACACGTGTGAAGTGCTGTATGAATGTTAATGGTTTATTGTTATCATTATTAACCTTTTACGAAGAGGGATTTGTTGCCTTACATCTCACTTTCAGATAGCACTTATTTTTAGGACAGGACATGATTGCTTAATAATAATGTTGTGGAATGGATGAACAAAAAAGCATTTCCTTTATGCAAAGCACTGCGCTTAGTCCCAGTAGAAAAGTAACATAATTTCTGCTCTCAAGAAGGTCACCTTCTAAAGGGAAATAGATCACATGGAAGTCAGATGGAAAGGTCCCATGGTCTCTCATGCAGCGGCAAAACAGATGTAATTGCCTATTCTTTGATGTCATTTGTATCATTAAAAATCATTGGTTTCTGATGTTAAATCATTTGACAGGGCCAAGGATTTTAGTGGCAAGAACTCTGATTTCTGGGTCATCAGTAGCTGTGGTTGTAGCGCCAAAGGAGCAGTGATTCGCGGTGGTTTATCAGGATGAGGCCACTGGGCTGGAAGCATTTCTACTTTCTACTCTTTTGGTTTGAGGGCCTGAGACTCTTCTCCTCAGGGTCTGAGGGGAGATGGTGGTTAGGATTGTGGTAGCGGTGATCTCTTGTGCCTGGCACCTAATACCTTGCTGCTTCAGCCCAGCTGGCAAACCTGCACTGTTAACTGGGCACTTGGTTGAGGTAAAATGTCACACTTGTTTGTTAAACTTTAAAATCAATTAATTCCTCATGGAATTAATTGAAGTAGGAGTTAACCTGTGCTTGACCAAAAGAAAAATTATTCTTGAGTCTTGATGAAATAGAGTGGGTTTTAAAAGAAAGGACTTGTGTTTCAAAATTGTCTTTCATAGAGACCATTAAAATGAAAGAGTTAATCATTTTTCTTTTAGGACTGGTATGTGTCTCTAGTCAAATCTCAGTGTTGCACTAAGTCAGACTCAGCACTGCTGGAAGGTGCAGAGCTGGTAAATAGGATTCCTTCTGGTGAACTGGCCCCTTTCATGATGAATAAGGTAAGTATTCTTTGTGTAGTAAGAAGAGGGGTAATCTGTTACATTACTTGGTTCCATTTACACTTAGTTCTGGTTATTGAGTAGATAATATACCGTACTTGAAATATATTGTCCAGTAGGCAACATACTATTCTTGAAATGTATACACAGAATATAACAGTTCTGCGTAAGGTATTTCTCATGGTAAGATTTATTGTATCTTTAATACATATAAGGAATATTATTAATCATACCAACATTAGCCTTCTAGGATCATTGAGTTGAATTCAGCCATTCATATAATTAAAGAAAATGAAGATTTTTTCCAGAGCATCACCAATTTTTTGAGTATCACCTTTAATGAAAATGACAAATAATGCAGAAATCCAGATTAATGTTTGTCATTAAAAATTGTCACATATTTGAATGTACCATATTTTATGTCCTAATTGCAGAATTCTCAAATAAATAAAGATAAATTAATTAAATGTTCATTGAGTAAAATTGTTTTTGGTTAAGTTTTCAAAGGAAAAATCATTGTCTTGGGAATTCAAGACAATTTTAAAAATTTATTTTAAAAAATATAATAGATTTTCTCAGTTGAAAGTAACCTTAACTGTATAGTTCAGTCCTATTCCTTATTTATGAATCCCTTTTACAATGTCTCTAGCAACCAGTGAGGTTGGATTGTGTTGATACAACCTGTAAGGGTTAGGGAACTGTCTGATTTCCCAATTTCACTGTTGTTCGTCTCTCTTCTGCAGTCACTTCCTGCACTTAATAGATTGTCCTTCCTTAGCTATCTTTTAGGGATCACCTAAACAAACTGCTTTCATTGAACCAAACTTTTGGCTTGAAATTACAGAAATATGGATACTTTAAAGGACTACCCCAGGTTATACAGATTAAGACAAAGTCTGTGGGATGTTAGCAAAGGTAGATAATTAATACAAGCTGTTTTAAAAAAAGTTAGATATCAGTAGTTCAGGTAACTATTGTAGAGTACTATGGATGAAAACTATTAATAAATTTAAGAACAAAAGTTGCCTTGAGTTGCTTGACTTGGTTTTATTGTAATGGCTATTCACATTTTGATTCCTACTTACACAATGAATAAAAAAGAAAGCCTACTTTAATGAGAAGAATTTTCAGACTTGGAAATTGTTGACTTATTCTTAGCTGGGGATGCAAAGGAAACATAACGGAAAAGGCTTGTGAGGCTGCAGGGTCTCTGGAAAAGAGCACTGGTTCTAGCATCTGAGGACCTGAGTTGAGATTACCTCTCTGACACCAGTGGAGTGACTGTAGTCAAGTCACTTGGCCTCCTGGGGATCAGTTTGTTCAAGTGTAGATTGATGTGCTTGGCCTAGTTGGCCTCCAAGGTCCTCTTCATCTCTGATGAAGGCACATCTCTGTATATGATCTGTGGAAGTGATCCACTGTAGTGAAGTCATGTCATCCTTTCTATTCGCCTTTTTCTGTGATGGAAATATGTAGTCTCTCATCTTTTCCCTTTGGCATTTGTGATTTCAGGAGTTCAACTTATCCCTCTTAGCTCCTTGCTTAAGTCTTGGTGTCCGTGAAATCTCCGCTGGTCAGAGTAGCAGCCTCTTTGAGACAGCCCGGTCAGTGACCTTGGACCGTGTGACCAGCCTGGTGCAGCAGCTTCCACCGAACCATCATGTTTTCCAGCCCCTTTTACCCATTGAGACTTCAGCCTACTGGAATCAGCTAAGCGATCTCTTTGGTAATCCAAAAAAAACCCCCAGAATTACACGTTTATCTCTTATTTGATAGTGCCTCCTCCAGTGTGCTGTGTTGTATGAGGGAAACAGCCATTCAGCTTGGAGTCCAAATGCCCTGCTTCAGGGTTTGTGGAATCCTTAGACCAATTGTTTATATCCTTTTTGACTCTAGGTTTGCTCATCTGTGAAATGAATGTAAGACAAAGATATAATCTCTACACTCATGTGAGGATCAAATTAGATTACATAAAATCCTTCTCTAAAGTACATTACAAAATAGACACAAATGTTTAGTGAATGCTCTTTGGTTAATACATATAACTATTAATTGATCTAACTTGGGCAGCACTTCTAAGTATTTTAACTAAAATTTAATGTCTTTGGCAGATTTTTTGAAACTTGTTAACCCTGTAATTTCAATTTTGTGAACCTTCTTCTCTACCAATTAAATTCTTTTCAGGAAATACTGTGACTTATCAGTCAATTACTACCCTGGCCTGTGCCCTTGCTCAGTACTTAGTATTATTTTCTAAGTTACCAAGTCATCTTCAACTTCCCCCTGAAAAAGAGAGGGACGTTCTGAAATTTGTCGTGATGGCACTTGAGGTAAGAGCATAGGAGTGGTGAGAAACTCAGTAACCTATTTGCACTTCTTATTTAAAGGTGTTATTGGGTGAGAAAATAGGAGTGGGGCTGGGTGATTATATGTAAGTAACCTGCAACAGAGAGCCAGATCAGCTTAAAAGCAGTAGAGGATTAGGATTTATTATTTCATTGAGTTCTCAGCATATTGTTGATGCTTGATTAGTGATTATTTTCAGTGTCACACCTTTTTTCAGGTAGAAAAGCCTGAAGTAATTTAGTAGAGACAAGGATATGCCCTTCATTTCAAAAATGCCCCTTAAATACAGTGTAGGTAGTCACTATGCTGTGTGTTAGTTTGAAAAAAATGTGGGCATTTTAGGCAAATAGAAACTGACCATGTTGGAAATCACAATGGTTTTTATATTGTGAGTAAAGGGAGTGGAATTTCTCATCAGGTGTTTTGCTTTTCAGACAATTTACATTGTAGAAATGGTTAGAATGTGAAAGAGAATTATTATCTAAGTACTTGAGGGAAGGTCACTTCTGCTACATTTTACTGGTAGATGAAGGGGACAAATAAGGCGTTTGGGCCCAAACTACAGATATTTTATTTTTAGGATTCCTCTGCTATAATCAAGGGACCTAATTTAGAGTTTCGTATTGTCAGAATAAAATCTGGGTTTTAATAAAAGACAAAGGTGGAACTTTTAAAGCATCCTTGATTTTCTCTAATTGGCAACAATCTTTCTTTCCCTATGTATTACCCATAGTACCTCATTTGTACCTATTATATTAAGTAATGTTGTGGCTTGTAGTTTTATCTTTGTGACTTATCACTCTGTTGAACTGTATGCTGCATGAGGGTAGGGATAGTCCTCATGTCTTGATTTGATCTCCCTCCTCTTGCCTTGCACAGTACCCCTTTTACACAGTGCTTTCATTACAAATGATCATTGAATCAACAGTTCATGTTACCAATTCACGTATGACATATTTTAAGCTTTACAAAGAATAAATTTTAATTGCATTTCAAATTTGTATTTTCCTACTTTAGGCCCTGTCATGGCACTTAATACATGAGCAGTTGCCATTAAGTATGGATCTGCAGGCTGTCCTGGATTGCTGCTGTCTAACTTTGCATCTGCCTGGTCTTTGGAATATGTTGTCATCAGTAGAGTATGTCACCCATGTGTGCTCCCTAATTCACTGTGTTCGATTTATTCTAGAAGCAAGTGAGTAAAACATATGTCTTTGGATTTTTTCCCCCTAATTCTTTCATGAGAGATCTGGTACTGTGCAATATTTTAGCATTTAGGCTGGAGGGTGTACATTTCCTAGAATTACTTTTAAACCTTATGTTAGCTTTTTGATCCCTGGGACTGTTTTGGTGTTTGGTGTTCCTAGTCTTAAATGAATATTAAATTAATAAAATTGCATTTAAAAAGACTACTTTTCCCCTGGCTTCATTTGTAACAGATGTTCCTATACCACATTTTAATACTTATGTATTATGAAATTAAAATGGCTTTTCCTTTTCAAAAAAAAAAAAAAGTTCAAAAAGGCCTGCTAAGGATCATTACCCAAAATTTTAAAATTTTAAAATTATTTAGTGGAACTTAGAGAATGTTTTAAAATTTTACTTTCTAAAAAGTTGAATTTTATACAATGTTATTTTGAAGTTTGATTATATAAATGATTTTAATCTGAATATTTTTAATAAGTATCTTATAAATAAAGATTCAGGGATTATTATCCAAAGGCAAGAATTCCAGATTTGAGAAGTCATATTTTGACTCTAATGAATTGCTAAATAATCACTGGTAAAAAACTTTCCAGATATGAAGATTACAGAGGGTCAGAGTATGATTAATTGATAGCCAGAATTTTACATTCTGCTTCCTTGTGAATATGAAGAGTTTCAAGAATTAATCTTTATCTGGTCAGCTCAAAGCACAGTGCTGGTGTATGATTGATGCTTAATTACTGCTTGTTGCGTAATTGATTTGTTGCTTAGTCAAGTGATTTTCTTATCCAAGACCAAGAACAGCAAGTCATCTATACCATCATATTGACAGAACATAGGATCATTGCTTTGAATTCTTAAGGCTTAGGAAGTATGATATTTTATATAAAATTGTTAAACTATATTGAAAAACTTTTTTTCATTTTTATGTAACTTTAGTTGCAGTTCAACCTGGGGACCAACTTCTTAGTCCAGAAAGAAGTAAGAATACTCCGAGAGGAGTCAGTGAAGATGAAATTGATTCAGATGGGCAGGGTGAGTTTTATGGCACAATTTTTCTTGTCTTGTAAGAAGAAATTCCATTTTGGATCGCTATTGGTGTGAGTCTTACTGGAAGGAGGTATCATAGTATCTCATAGTTAGACTAGGCATCACCCAGCCTACACTGGAATAAAAATGTTTTCTAAGACAAAGCTATCTTTGCTATAAGACCTTTAGTAGGGATGGAAACCCATTGCCTCTCTCCCTTCCTTAATCCCCTCTCCATCTATGGAAAAGGCAAAAAACAGAGTATCCATTATACATAAGAAGTTAAGCAAAATATATTTCCACATTAGCCATGTTCCCATGGGGTGGGGGTGGAAGCAAGGAAAATAAAGGGGGAAAATAGGAAAAATAGTGCCATCTGCCCTCTAGTCTGTCAGTTCTCTATCTAGAGGTAGATGGCATTTTAACATCATGAGTTCATGTTTTTAGGTTTCTGACATTTAGAGTTGCGGCGGATCATTGTATTGATCAGTGTCACTAAGTCAAGCAGTGTAGTCTTAACCACATATTTGCCTTTCGTTTTTGAAGCCTCACGTTTGATTGGCCACAGAGATGAAAGTACCATATCTGTGCCAACTAAAACCTGCAGTTTCTTGTCTTGTGTTTCTGTAGAGCTTTTCTTTCTATAGGATTATTTTGTATCTGAATCAATAGACGTAGACATGTCTTTAGAGATTTACATGCATGTCTTGGATACCTTGAACCGCAGCAGATACCTTATTATCAATTTCAGGGTAACAAATAGCTGCTGTCTGTGTACTTTTCAGTGGGGAATAAGCACAACTACTCAGCTCATCCCAGAATACCAGAATAGCAGTTGTAATGAACTAAAAGGATCTTCTATTCTAGTCTAATCTGTTTTTGAAAAAGAATCCCTTCTATAACATATCCATGACTGATCATCCAGCCTCTGCTTGAAGATATTGAGCACAGAAACCTGCTATCTCCTGAAGGCATCTCTTTTGCTTTTGGATGACTCAGATTGTTAGGAACTATCACAAGCCTCTGTTTACCTCTCTAACTTCTCTTCACTGCTCCTATTTCTGCCTTCTGAGCCCAAGAAGAACAAGTCTAATTCACTTTCCACATGTCAGCCCTTCAGAAGAACACTAAACATCCCCCCATGTTGTATTTTTTTTTTATTTTTTTGTTTACTTGGTTTATGCAGCTCTATTGAAGAAAAATCAGTTATTAGCAGAGCTATTAGTTGATCACTCATCCATTGGCAACTTGCTTCATTTATTCGGTACCATATTGAACAGTGTGTTGTTGAGGCTTGCCAGTAAAACATATCATCCCCAACTGGACCTGCAGAACACTGTGCTTGGAGGATCACGGACCAAATCGCTAAGTTCCTTATAAATGTTTCAGCGCCATGGTGCATGCTTCTTTGCACCAGACTCTGCACTCTCTTGGTGGGCAGAAGGGTCTGGCCAAAAACTCTGATTATCCTGGGTAGTGGGGAGGAGTTGGGGGAGGAGGTCTCTCTTTTCACACTGGCCCTGCCCGACACAGGCACTGAGGGTTGGGGGCCTCCCTCAAGCTGCAGCCGTGACCTCCTCCCTGCAGCTGGTACATCTCTGGCCCTATGTGGCTCATGCACATGACGCAGTCCCATGTTGTATATTCTACAAGTGAAGCCTCCATAATTTTTTTAGCCAGTGCTAAGGTTTCATAATCTCATAATCTCAAAGCCCTGAATCATCCTGCTTGCCTTCCTCTGCATTTTTTTTTCTTAACAGTATCCTTCCTTAACTGTGGTGTCCAGTGCTGAGCATAGTTCTCCACATATAGTCTGGGCAGGTCAATATATAGCAGCATTTTTATCTCTCTGGTATATTCTTTCTTAAAGCTACAATATCATACTTATGATTCATATTGAATATGCAGTAAGATAAAATGCTCAAATCTTTTCCAATTAAACTGGTTTCTGACTAGCTCTCTCCATCTTATACTTGGGAAGCTGGGTTTTTTGACCCAAGTATAAGTCTTTCTGTTTATCCCTCTGGGTTTTTTATCACTTTCCAGTTGGATAAGTATGGCCATCTTTTCCTGAATATTTATCTTGGTCATTGATAAAAATGATAAGCAGATAGGGTCAAGCACAGTTCCCTAGGACACATTGCTAGAACTTTTTATCCAAATTAACACTCAGCATTAATATTCCTTTTTGGTTCTGGCCATTCAGCTCACTCCGAACTCACATAACTGTACTAGTATCTAACTCACTCTTCTCCAACTTTTCCACAAGATAGCATGAACCATTTGGTCATCTGCTTTCTTGAATAGGAAAACTATATCTGTAGCTTTCCCCTAGTGTTTTACTTATGAAATAATAACTCTTTGAAAAATGGTAATGAAGTTAGTCTTATGTAACTTTTTCTTGATGAATCTAAGCTTACTCTTTGTGATCCCTACTTATTTCTCTAGATATTCACTAACCATCCTTTTAACAATGCAATATGTAGAAAACAATATCTGTATGGACTGTAATAATGTAAAGGAAAATAATACAAAATGGAAACTGAACTCTGAGTAATTCTGGTAATCACTTTTGGTTCAGAAGAATTATTAATGAAACATATTTATTCTCTTGGTAGAGGCAAAATGCCTCTTCCCTTTCTGAAAATTCCTATAGCATTTACCCTTTTATCCTTCCCTGGTAGTTTCCCTTTCCCCAAGGTCTTTCCAAGATTATGGAAAAACTCAGCAATGACGTATTGCAGGTCTTTCAGGTTGTGAGTATGTCGCTCATTTCTGGGCCTGATAAATTGAGCTTATCCAGTACAAGACAGGGTCATCTTACTAGTCCCTGCTTCTCTTACATGGCAGCTTCATCGTTTTGGTTCATTCCCGTCTAAAACTCCTTCTCAGCAGTGAAAGAGGCAAGTAGCATCCAAGCAGCTAGCTCTGCCTGCTGTTTTTCCCTTACTATTATTTCAGTCTCTCCCTGTCAGTGGTTATGGCCATTCTTTTCTCCATTTCTCTTTGGTTTTTTAAAAAATTTTAATTTGTTGGGTGATATGCTCCCTGTGCATCCACCAGAAACCTGAATAATTAAAATTTTCCACATCTACTATATCATACCTCCTATTCACTCTTGTGATTTGTTTCTCAAAGTACTCACTTATTTCCTCTTTCTGTAGTATTCACTATTATTCCATAGTGATAGTTTCCTTTGTTCTTGCTCCTGGAGATCTCCCATGGAGTGTTGGAAGCTGCTTTACCTTCTTCCCCTTCCTGTCTGTGGAAGGAGCCTCATATGTATTACTTCATGCCAAGGGCTCAGTGAGTTCTGTGTCACAGTTGTCTAGAATCCTTATGTCAGGATTTTCTTGTACCTCTTTATTCTTAATCTACTTTGTTTTTACGTGAAGGCCTCTCATTTTTAAAGGAACAGCACTTTATTCTCCCTGCTTACTTGGACAACAGAAAGCAGTTTCTTTGTTTCCTTTACTTTTTCTTTTAGAAGAGAGAACACTTTGCACTTTGAGCTTTGATTTGAATTAGTTTACTGTGTCAGCAAGAGAAGCATTACATACCAATGCTTTATGGATATCTTAAACTAGATGTCATGCATGCACCTCAATTTCTTTTTTTAAATTTATTTATTTTAAGTTTTCAGAATTCATTTCCATAAGATTTTGAGTTCCAAATTTTCTCCCCATCTCTCACCTTCCCCCACCCCAAAATGCAAGGAGTCTGATTATCCCTTCCACCAATCTCCCATCCCTTCTAACATCTGTCCCTTCCCTTATCCCCATCTTCTCTTTTGTCCTATAGGGCAAGATAAATTTCTATACCCCATTACCTATATTTCTTATTTCTCAGTTGTATGCTGGAACAACACTCAACATTTGTTCCTAAAACTTTGAGTTCCAACTTCTCTTCCTTCCTCTTTCCCCACCAATCCCCACTGAGAAGGCAATCAATTCAATATAGGCTATATGTGTGTAGTTTTGCAAATGGCTTCCATAATGGTCATGTTGTGTAAGACTAACTATATTTCCCTCCAACTTATCCTGCCCCCTATTTCTTATATTCACTCTTTTGACCATGTCCCTCCCCAAGAGTGTTTACTTCTAATTGCTCCCTCCCTTCCATCCTCTCCCCCACCTTGCTTATCCCCTTGTTTTCTACTTTTCTGTATTGTAAGACAGGTTTTCATGCCAAATTTAGTGTGCACTTTATTCCTTCCTTGAGCCAAATGTAATGAGAGTAAGCTTCATTTTTTCCCTCTCTCCTCTCCCCTTTTCCCCTCCATTGAAAAGACTTTTTCTTGCCTCTTTTGTGAGAGATAATTTGTTCCATTCCATTTCTCCCTTTCTCCTCCCAGTACATTCCTTTCTCACCCCTTCATTTTTTTAGATATGATCCCTTCCTATTCAACTCACCCTGTGCTCTGTCTCTGTCTCTGTCTCTGTGTGTGTGTGTGTGTGTATGTGTGTGTGTGTATAATCCCTCCAGCTCCTCAAAAACTGAGAAAAGTTTCAAGAGTTACAAATATTATCTTTCCATGTAGGAATGTAAGCAGTTCAACTTTAGTAAGTCCTTTATGTTTTCTCTTTCCTGTTTACCTTTCCATGCTTCTCTTGATTTTTATGTTTGAAAGTCAAATTTTATTTTCAGCTCTGGTCTTTTCCTCAAGAATGCTTGAAAGTCTTCTATTTCACTGGAAGACCATTTTTCCCCTGAACTATTATACTCAGTTTTGCTTGGGAGGTGATTCTTGACTGCAGTCCTAGTTCCTTTGACTTCCATGCCCTTCGATCCCTCAATGCAGAAGATGCTAGATGTTGTGTTATCCTGATTGTACCTCCACAATACTAGAAATGTTTCTTTCTAGCTGCTTGCAATATTCTCTCCCTGACCTGATAACTCTGGAACCTGACTACAATGTTCCCAGGAGTCTCTCCTTCTGGATCTCTTTCAGGAGGTGATTGGTGGATTCCTTCAATATTTATTTTGCCCTCTGACTCTGGAACACTAGGGCAGTCCTCCTTGACTACTTCATGAAAGATGATGTCAAGGCTCTTTCCCTGATCATGGCTTCCAGGTAGTCCTGTAATTTTTACTTGACTTCTAAGATTCCTGTCCACCCCCGCCTAGATCTGCCCAGCTAGTGCTTGGGCTCTGAGATTCAAATGCGCCGCCCAGCTGCTAATCAATGAGCTTTAGTTCTGGTGCTGGGGTGGGGGCAGGGCCACCTCCCAGGCTCGGCTTCCTCAGGGGCTTTATGCAGAGACTTTGAGGAACGGAGCGGGTGGGGGTGGGGGGGGCCGCCTCCCAGGCTCAGTTCCCTCAGGGGCTTTATGCAGAGGCCTTCAATAATAGAGCGGGGTGGTGCAGGGCCGTCTCCCAGGCTCAGCTCCCTCAGGTTGTTTATGCAGAGACCTTCCATAATGAAGATCCTGCCTGCTGCTGGGGAAGTCCTGGGCCGCCGCCACTGCTGCCTCCGCTGCCGCCCACGCCTCTGCCACTTCCTGCCCCTGTCTCTGCTGCCTCCGCTTCCTCCCGAGGGGGCCCAAGTCACGGAGACACCCCATTCCCCTCAGCCAGCCGTCTCTCTCACTGACCTGTAGCTTCTGTGGGCGGAGGGACTTTCCCGGCTGCCGGAGCTTCCGTCCCTGAAGCCTGCTCAGGTCGGCTTCTCTGGGGCTGCGGCCAGGGCAGCGCTGGGGTGGGATTCGCTTTCCGGGGCACTACGGACCCTGGGGACAGGTCTCCAGGGCTCTCTGGCATGGAAATCTCTTCCACTCCATTTCTGTACCCCTTTCAGGGGTCCAGAAGTTATGGGGGTCTCTTTTTACATTAATTCTATGGGCTGTGGGTTGGAGCTCGTAAATGTGCATCCTTCTACTCCGCCATCTTGGCTCACCCCCAAGTCCTGTAATTTTTAAACTGTCTCTCCTGGATCTGTTCTCCAGGTCAGCTGTCCCAATGAAGTATCTCACATCATCTTCCATTTTTTCATTCTTTTGGTTTTGTTTTGTGATTTCTTGGTTTCTCATAAAATCATTAGCTTTCATCTGTTCCATTTTAATTTTTAAAGAACTATTTTCTTCATTGAGCTTTTGAACTTCCTTTTCCATTTGGCTAATTCTGCTTTTTAAAGCATTCTTCTCTTCATTGGCTTTTTGCCATTGGGAAAAATGGCTCTTTCATCATTTGAGTTAGCCTATTTTTTTTGGTTTTGTTTTTATTATCATTGTTTTTCTTTTTCTTTTTTTAATATAAATTTATTTATTTGACTTTTTACATTCATTTTCACAAAATTTTGGGTTCCAAATTTTCTCCCCATTTATCCCCTCCCCCAACCCCAATACACCAAGCAATCTAATTTTCCCTATCTCCAATCTGCTCTCTCTTCTGTCATCCCTCCCTTTTCTTGTCCCCCATCTTCTCTTTTGTCTTGTAGGGCCAGATGACTTTCTATTTCCCATTAACTGTATTTCTTATTTCCTAGTAGCAAGAACAATACTAAACAGTTGTTCCTAAAACTTTTGAGTTCCAAATTCTCCCCATCCCTCCCTCCCCACCCATTCCCTTTGGGAAGGCAGGCAATTCAATATAGGTCATATGTGTGTAGTTTTGGAAATGACTTCGATAATAGTCGTGATATGTAAGACTAACTGTATTTCCCTCCATTCTATCCTGCTCCCCATTGTTTCTATTCTGTCTTTTGATCCTGTCCCTCCCCAAGAGTGTTGACTTCAAATTGCTCCCTCCTCCCATTGCCCTCCCTTCCATCATCCCCCCCACCCTGCTTAGCTCCTTCTCCCCCACTTTCCTGTATTGAAAGATAGGTTTTCATACCAAGATGAGTGTGCATTTTATTCCTTCCTTTAGTCGAATGTGATGAGGGGAAATGTCATGTTTTTTTCTCAGCTCTCCTCTTTTTCCCTCCACTAAAAAGTCTCCTGCTTGCCTCTTCAATGAGATATAATTTACTCTATTCCATTTCACCCTCTCTCCTCCCACTACATTTCTCTCTCACCATGTACTTTAATTTCTTTTAAGATATGGTCCCATCCTATTCAATTCACTCTGTGCTCTCTGTCTCTGTGTGTGTGTGCTTCTGTGTATGTGTGTGTGTGCACGCATGTACATGTGCATGTGTGCGTGTGTGTGTGTGTACATCTGTGTGTGGTCCCACCAACTACCCAGATACTGAAAAGTTTTAAGAGTTACAAATATTGTCTTTCCATGTAGGAATGTAAACAGTTCACTTTTGGTAAGTCCCTTATGACTTCTCTTTGCTGTTTACTCTTTCATGCTTCTTCTCATTCTTGTGTTTGAAAGTCAGATTTTCTTTTCAGCTCTGGTCTTTTCATCAAGAATGCTTGAAAGTCCTCTGTTTCATGAAAGACCATATTTTCCCCTGAAGTATTATACTCAGTTTTGCTGGGTAGGTGATTCTTGGTTTGAGTCCTAGTTCCTTTGACTTCTGGAATATCCTATTACACACCCTTCGATCCCTTAATGTAGAAGCTACTAGATCTTGTGTTATCCTGGTTGTATTTCCACAGTACTGGAATTGTTTCTTTCTGGCTGCTTGCAGTATTTTCTCCTTGACCTGGGAATTCTGGAAGTTGGCCACAGTGTTCCTAGGAGTTTCTCTTTTTGGATCTCTTTCAGGCGGTGATCGATGGATTCTTTCAATACTTATTTTGCCCTCTGGTTGTAGAATGTCAGCGCAGTTTTCCTTGATAATTTCATGAAAGATGATGTCTAGGCTCTTTTTTTGATCCTGGCTTTCAGGTAGTCCCATAATTTTTAAATTGTCTCTCCTGGATCTATTTTCCAGGTCAGTTGTTTTTCCCATGAGATATTTCACATTCTCTTCCATTTTTTCATTCTTTTGGTTTTGTTTTGTGATTTCTTGGTTTCTCAGAAAGTCATTAGCCTCCATCTGTTCCATTGTAATTTTGAGAGAACTATTTTCTTCAGTGAGCTTTTGAACCTCTTTTTCCATTTAGCTAATTCTGCTTTTGAAAGCATTCTTCTCCTCATTGGCCTTTTGGACCTCTTTTGCCAATTGAGTGAGCCTATTTTTCAAGGTGTTATTTCCTTCAGCATTTTTTTGGGTCTCCTTTAGCAGGGTATTGACCCGTTTTTCATGCTTTTCTTGCATCTCTCTCATTGCTCTTCCCAGTTTTTCCTCCACCTGTCTAACTTGATTTTCAAAATCCTTTTTGAGCTCTTACATGGTCTGAGTCCATTGGATATCTATTTTGGATGTTTGGGGTACAGAGGCGTTGACTTCTATGTCTTTCCCTGATGGTAAGCATTGTACTTCTTCATCAGAAAGGAAAGGTGGAAACATCTGTTCACCAAGAAAGTAACCTTCTATGGTCTTATTTTTTTTCCCTTTTCTGGGCATTTTCCCTGCCAGTTACTTGACTTCTGAGCTTCCTCTCCACCCCTACCTAGATCCACCCAGCTAGTGCTTGGGGTCTGAGATCCAAATGCTGCTCCCCAGCCTCAGGGCTTTCAGTGGTGGGCAGGGCTGCTATTTAATGTGAGCTTAAGTTCTGGTGCTCAGGTGTGGGCAGGGCCACCTCCCAGGCTCATTTCCCTCAGGGGGTTTATGCAGAGATCTTCAGTAATGGAGTAGAGCTCCTGTCTGCTCCGGGAGCACTGCTGCCTCTCCCGCTTCCTCCCGAGGGGGCCTGAGCCACGGAGACAACCTGCTCCCCTCTTGGCCAGCCCAGAAGTCTCTCTCACTGACCTGTAGCACTTGTGGGTGGAGGGACCTTTGTGGCCGCCGGAGGTTCTGTCCCTGAAGCCTGCTCGGATCTGCTTCTCTTGGTGCCGCGCAGCCAGGGCAGGGCAGGGGTGGGCTTCACTGTCTGGTGCGTGACGGACTTTTGGGGTCGGTTTTTCAGGGCTCTCTGGAACGGAAATCTCCTCCGCTGCATTGCTGTGCAGCTTGCACTGCTCCAGAATTTGTGGGGAGTTCTTTACAGGAAATTTATGGGCTGTGGGTTCGGAGCTAGCATATGTGAGTCTTTCTACTCCGCCATCTTGGCTCCTCCCCTGAGGCCACAGACTATTAAACTTTATCTGAGTTAGCCTATTTTTGAAGGTGTTATTTTCTTCAGCATTTTTTTGGGTCTCCTTTAGCAAACTGTTGATTCGCTTTTCATGATTTTCTTGCATCTCATTTCTCATTTCTCTTCCCAATTTTTCCTTCATCTCTTTTCAAAATCCTTTTTGAGCTCTTCCATGGTGTGAGACCACTGAATATTTATTTTAGGTGTTTGGGATACAGAAGCCTTGATTTTTATGTCTTTCCCTGGTGGTAAGCATTGTTCTTTGTCCTAAAGGATGGGAGAAGATACCTGTTCACCAGGAAAGTAACCTTCTATAATCTTGTTTTTTCTCCCCTTTTGGGGCATTTTCCCAACCAGTTACTTGACTTTTGGGTTCTTTGTCAAGAGTAGAGTATACTCTGTAAGATCTCAGTTGCTTCAACGTGGCACAATCAAGCCTGCACACTGATCTAGGAACCTTTTGTGCCCAGAATCTGTGAGTAGTAGAATTTCTTCACCACAGCAGCTTCACCTCCCGGTGTGCCATGCCAGCACTCAAGGCTGAGGTTCAGATCAGTTGCTCAATTCCCCCCATGGCTTTAGGTAGGGCAGGGCTGCCACGCTGGGTTAAGGTTCAGATCAGCTGCTCAGTTCCCCCAGGGGCTTTATGATGAGGCCTCCAACAATGGATGTGGGCTGCTGCCTGTTTTGTGAGCTGCCACCCACTGAGGCCTCTCCTGCCACCACCTGGGGCCAGAGCTATGTGTGGGACCCTGCTCCCTTCTCGGCCAGCTGAAAAAGCCCTCTCACTGACCTTTGGTCCCTGCGAGTTGAGGGATCTGTGAACCAAGGCTGCTCCTGCTGGGGATTCCATCCCCAAGGTCTGCTCTGATCCTCCTCCCTCTGTGTCCAGTGTGATAGACCTTTCCTATCAGCCTTCCAGGTCAGCCTGGACTGGAAGTCTCCTCCACTCTGTCATTCTGTGGCTTCTGCTGCTGTAGACTTTGTTGAGAGCCATTCTTTACAGGTATTATATGGACTGTGGGGCAAGAGCTAGAGTATATACATCTTTCTACTCCACCATCTTGGCTTCGCCCCACCCCCATGCATCTCAGTTTCAACATGTCCAGGACAGAACCTCATTATCTTTCAACCTCTTCCTCTTCTCAGCTTTCCTGTTACAATTGAGAGCATTGTCATTCTGCCAGTCACACAGACTCAGAACCTTAACATCAGTTTTGACTTCTCCTTTTCACTTGCTCTATTTACCCAGTCTTTTATCAATCCTTGGCCTTTCTACTTTCACCTCATCTCTTGCATTTGTTGAATTCTCTCCACTCACACAGCTGCCACCCCCTGGTAGAAATCCTCATCACTTCACACTAGTCTGTTGCAGTTCCTCTGCCTCAGTTCTCTCCCTACTGTAGGCCCTTCACAGTGTATTTCCCAGGTGCAGGGGATCCTGTCACACAACCTCCCACTCAACCAGATCTCTCTTCTCACCTCCATCTCTTGGCTTCATTTCAAATTCAACTCAGACCTCAGTTTCTTCAAGAGGACTTTCCCAGACACATAGCCCCTAACCCCTGCACTCATCAGTCCCCTTTTTCCCTCCTTCCCTCTGAGACTACCTTCCATCATATGCATTGTATGAATCTTGTATGTACATTGTTATTTATGTTTCTTCGTCTGTTAGAATTTGAGCCTCCTGAGACAGAAATCATATTTTTGCCTTTCTTTGTATCTATCCCCAGTGCTGAGAGCATGAGACCTTGTACGTAGTAAATGCGTAATAAATAAATACTCTATGCAAGTTACTGCTATAACTATTTTTGTATCTGAATCCCTTTTCTTTTTCTGTTGCTGGGTCAAAGAGTATGCACAGTTTAATAGGTTTTTGGGCATAGTTCCAGACTGCTTTCCAGAACAGCTGGACAAGTTCACATTTGATGTGATAAAACACACTTGGATTCCTTTGCCACAATACACGACAGGGCATTAAAGTATTTGTTTTCTTGTAGCCCCTCCAAAATTTGTCATTTTTCTTTTTTTGTCAGTTTTGTCATTCTAATTGAGGTGAGTGAAACCTCATAGTTGCTTTAGTTTGCATTTCTTGAATTATTAGAACAGTTAGAGCATTTTTATGTATCTGACAGCTTGATTGATATCTTCAATTTCTTCCTTTGAAAATTGCTTGTTCATATCCTTTGATCATTTTGATTATTTATCAGTGAAGAATTGAAAACTCCATTTTCATATATATATATATATATATATGTATAAATATTTTTGAGGCCAAGCTTGGTCAGTACAGATTTATAGCCTCCATTCCAATTGTTGTTCTTTTCACTCATATTATTGTTGGCATTGTATATATTATTTTCCTTTTCATCAGTTCGTCTAAATCTTTCCATAAATATCCATCATATCATTTGTTTCTCACAACATAATAATATTTTATTACAACCATGTATCATAACTTGTTTAACCACTCATTAATTGATAGTTATCTACTTCATTTTCAGTTCTTTGCAAATAGAAAGACTTGTGGCTCTAAATATTTCTTACCAGATGTTATTTTATTGCAATTTCCCTAGTTCTTAGCTTATTTCCTATTGTGGCACTTGTAATTCCCAAGTTTGATGAGAGTAGTGGGTACTTAAGACCGTCATACTTAATAGAACATGTATGACATCTTTCTGCATCCTTATATATGAATTTATCTGTGGATAAAACTGTTTTGTACCAAGTGTACTTGTTTCTTTCCTGAAGTTCCCAAGTATATTACCACTGCTTGTGAAATGATCGCAGAAATGGTGGCAGCATTGCAAACTGTGTTGGCTTTGGGTCACAAGAGAAACAGCAGCATTCCAGCTTTCCTTACTCCTGTACTGAAAAACATCATCATCAGCCTCGCCAGACTGCCTCTAGTTAACAGCTATACTAGAGTGCCTCCCTTGGTGAGTATATTCTGTTTTCTTTTTCCATGGGACTACAATATCATTTACTTTGAAGCTTTGTGGCAGTTTTCTCACCTGTAAAATGGGGAATAATAATGGCACCGTACCCCCGGTTTTGTTGTGAGGATTAAATGAGATAATATTTGTAAAACATTCTGCACAGTGTCTAGCAAAAGTAGGCACTTAATGAATGCTTGTTCCTTTCCTTTTCCCTAAGACACCTCTACCTTATTGGGTTGTTGTGTGGACAGTACTTTGGAAACTATAAATCAATATGTAGATAGGAATTCATTTTTAAAGCCCAATTGAAGTGCCACCTCCTTCCTTATGTCTTCTCTGATTTTCTCACCTACAAGCACTGTCCCCCATCTTAAATCTCTTATATCACTCTGTATGTTTCAATCTCACTACCTATGTACTTTTCACTTGTATTATAATTATTAATATATTTATCTTATCCTTCACCCTACTGGAATGTAATCACCTTCAGGGCAAGGAATGTCCCTCATTTAATTTTTTATTTCCTTTCACTAGTCCAGTTGGATAGCCACATGTTAGGTGCCTAATAAACATGTGTTAAACTTATTTGAGTTATTAATATTGCTAAATTTCATGGTACAATGACATAAATGCTTTATGAATTTGGAGCAGCCACGTCAGTAATGTCTCAAAACTAGAGCTGAGTCTCGTAGGTTGGATAGTGCTAACCCAACTTGATATAATTTATCCATTAAGCACACAAATAGGTTTTATTGAGACTTCGTTATCATTAATGAAATCTCAGATCTTCTTGAGTTCTTCCATTCTCTCTGTGAAAAGTCACCACAGCTTCATTAAGATAATTCTATTTCTTTAATATATCCCAACAGGTATGGAAATTAGGATGGTCACCTAAACCCGGAGGGGATTTTGGTACAACCCTTCCTGAAATCCCTGTAGAATTTCTTCAAGAAAAGGAGATCTTTAAAGAATTCATCTATCGTATTAATACCTTGGGTATGTGTCTTGCTGAGATATTTTGACTAAGGTAATGGGATAATTTTGATTTTCAAGCATATGAGCAGATACGTTTCATTACATGTTGATTTAGATACTGTGATATATATTCTTTTACATTATAGTTTTCTGTGGGTAAGAATTCAGTTTAGCAAGTATTTATTAAAGCTTCTGCTATGTTTAGGGTACTATTTAAAATACTTGGAAAGAGAAGACTTTTAATAGTACACAGTTCCAGTTTTTTATAGATGACAAACCAATAGAAGGATATAACCTATTCAGAGATAATTATAATGAAAAATAATAATGATGAATGCATAAGAAAGGTGCAAAGTACTCTATGAGATCCTGGGGCTCTGGGGAGACTTCTTTTGGCCATCTCACTTCTCTTCAATTACTACTCTGTCTTATCCTCCATAGGCACTGTTCTAAAGCTTCTTTTAAAAAAATCTCTATTTACTCCTTTAACAGTTTACATACTTATGACATATGCCCTAGCCTTTTAATTCATTGTGAAGATTGTTTCTTTCTAATAAAAATCTTCTAATAATAAAATTGTTTCTTTCTAATAAAAATCTAATAAAAATTCACAAGATTCCAAAATCCCCTTAAGCCATCATTCTGTCACCCTCCTCACTTTTTTTAGCTAAATTCCTAGAAAGATTGTCCACATTCATTGCTTCTGCTTTCTCTTCTCTCACTTTGCACTTTGGCTTCTGGCTTCATCACTCAATTGGCTTTCTCTAAAGTTTCTCTCCTGTCAAATCTGATTTTCTTTTCTCTGACACTGGACTACCTTTTCTTGTATACTCTCTCCTTTCTGGTTTTTTATGACTCTGCTCTCTCCTGGGCATCTGCCTGCCTTTCTGACCACTCCTCTTTCTCTACTTTGCTGCTTCATCATCCATATCATTTCCCTTAATCCTGGTTGTTTTTCATGTCTCTGTTGCAGGCCTTCTTGTGTTCCTGTTAAAATTCAGAGTAGAGATATTTGAGGCAAGGGCTCTCATTTTAGGAGGTTGTTTGTATAATCCATATGAGAGGGGGGTGGAGACCTGGATTTGGCTGATTGCAGTATGACTAAAGAGAGGAGGATGAATGCAGAAGATTTAGAGGAGGCTGAATGGACATGGAGTAGCTGATTAGATGTGGAAGTAAGGGAGAGGTCAAGATTAAGGATGACTACAGTTTTGTCGTGATGATTACAACCTGAATAACTGGAAGAATGATGATTTGCTTAACAGAAATAGGGAAAATAGGTGGAAAGATTGCTTTAGAGGAAAGCTCTGTTTTCGACACATTGAGTTTTGAGATGCCTATGAAACATCCTGGTAGAAATATCCAGAGTGTTGGTAATCTAAGCCTGGAATTTAAGAGAAGAGAAATGAGAGAACTGGCTTTATAGATTTGAGCGTAGTCTGCTTAGAGGTAATAGTTAAATCCATGGAAACCAATGAATATAGAGAGAGAAGAGGAGAGACCTTTATCTCTTCTCCCTTTTATTCCTACTTCCACAATATCATCTAGGCCTTCACCTGAGCTATTTTAATAGCAGTGTTTCTATTTTCTCTCATCCTCCACCCAAAGTTCCTCCTTCACAGAATTGTCAGGCCAACCTCCCTTATATGTAGATCTGATCATATTTCTTCTCTGCTCAAAAATCTTTAGTGCTAGTTTATTAGTGGTGAAATAGCTCCTTTTTCTGGAATTTAGTGCCCTCTTCAATATGGTGTAACCCTGTCTTTCACGCCTTTGAAGACCTTGACATTTTTAATCCTAGGACCTTCTTAGGGATCTTGAACTGGTCAATCCAGCTCTCTAGCACTCAGTTTCCTTTAGCATCACATGAAATGTGTGGACTCCAAGACCGCTGAAAGACTTATCATTTGGCATCCTTGGACCTTTGTGGGTGATCCAAAAATGGTCTTCACAGCCTCTCTAGGCCCCAAGTTCAGGCAGAGTCCAGTGAGGGCCCTCTTAAGGCCTTATTACCTCTAGGTCTTGGAACCTGAAGGTAGTCACAAGTCCTTGAAGGTCCCTAGGCCTCTGTTTCTTCTGTACCCACGCAGGGGTTTGGCTCAAAAGCTTTTGAAACCCTTGATGTTTTGATTCCTAGGATCTTGTTAGTTGATCTTACACTGGGATGTCTAGCTTTCAAGGACTCAGTTTTCTTTAGAGTCATATAAAGGGCTTGGATTCTGAGGACTCTGAAACATTTGTTACTTTTTGTCCTTGGACCCTTGTGGGTTCCCCTACAATGATCATTCGTCTCTCTAAGCCTCAGTTTCAGATAGAGTCCTTGAAGGGCCTTCTACTGTAAATGCCCGTAAGGCCCTCTTTGTTGTAGGCCTAGGTAACCTGTAGGTGATCACATTCAGGCCCCTCAATCTCCTTTGTCTTCATTTCCCCACCATCTTCAATCACACAGTAGGTCTGGCTCTAAAACCATTGAATGCCTTGATATTTTTCATCCTAGAAGCTTGGGAGTGATCTTGCACTTGTCTATCCAGCTCTCTAGGGCTCAGTTTCCTTTTGAGGCATATGAAATGCTTAGACTCTAAGCCCTCTGAAAATCTAGTCACGTTTATTCCTTGGACCCTTCTGGCTGATCATACAGTGGTCATTTGACTCAGTAGGCCTCAGTTTCAGGAAGATATCTGGGAGAGGGGTTTGTAGTCTAAATGGTCTTAGGGCTTTCTTCTAGGGGTAGGAAATTATCTTTGATCACATACAGATCTCTGAAGCTCCCTAGGCCTTTTTACCTCCTGCGGTCACAGTAGGTGGGCTGACTCAAAAACTCTTGAAATCCGTGACATTTTTAATCCTCAGATCTTATTAGTGATCTTACACTGAGCTTTATAGGACTGTTTCTTTTCGAATCACATAAAGAGTTTGGACTCTAAGGCCCCTGAAGGACTTGTCACTTTTTGTTCTTGGCTACTTGTGGGTGCACATATAATGTTCATTAGACACTCTGGGCCTCAGTTGTAGGCAGAGTGCTTGGAGGGGCCTCTAGTGAAAATGCTTTTCATTTTCGGTGCCAAAGTTCCACTTAATGACTGGCTAAGAGTGATTGTCAATAGTAACAGTTTTTCTTTCCCTTTACAGCTTCATTTAGTTATTTTTTTCTTTTGTTCATTAAAAGGACCATTCTCTGACCACTTCTTAAAAGGGCCTGTTCACTCAATGGGAGTTACCTCCCTCTAAGTGAATACCTGAAAAGGCCAAGGTCCCCCACTGCATCCTGAGCCATCTCCAGTCATCCTGATGAATATCTGGTCTGTGGATCCAGATGGCTCAGGAGGAGAAGTGAGGCTGGTGACCTTGTACAAACCTCCCTCACTCTAAAAACAAAGTTCAGTGCAAGTCATGTCATCTCTTCTCTGATGTTAGGATCTTCCTCAAAAATGAAGGATGAACACAACAATCCTGCTATTCAATCCTTCTCTCAAATTGCTGTCTCTATATCCTCGATGCTCTTTCCAAATTGAATTATAAATTGTCACCCCATGGTGCTCCATGTTTCCCCTCTTCCAAATTGTTCATCTTTTGCGCTCTCGAATTCAGTTTAGCTTAGTAAACATTCATCAAACATCCACTTTGTGCACCCTGTGGGTAACAAAAATTTAAAAACAAAAAAGCAAATGAACAATCCATGCCCATTAGGAGCTTACATTCCTCCTAACTACATTTTTTCTCCTGCTTTTTCCTTTTCCTCATTGAATCTAGTTAATTCATATAATTAAATTGTTGTCTGTATCTTTCTTTGTTTTCACCCTAGTGTAAGCACTGACAGTTGTGATCTCATTAGCTGTCGTGAGTTCAACTCATCTCTATGAAGACTGTCTTGCTATTTATTATTCAACCCTAGTCTCTCTCCTGAGCCTCAGTACCATACTACCAATTGCCTGTTGGACATTTCCAACTGAATGCCCCATAAGCATCTTAAACTTAACATATCTAAACCAGCATTCATTATTTTGCTATTAAATGGTTTCTTACAGTTAGAGATTATCCTGTTCTTTTTATTTGTATCCCCAACACCTAGCATAATATTTAACACGTAATAGGTGCTTGATAAATACTTGTTGACTACATCAGATTGTATGCTGTCTTGGGGGGTTGAGGATGGGAAGAGTGGGAGAGAGGGAGAAAAATTTGGAACTCAAAATCTTATAAAAATGAATCTTAGCAAAATTTACATGTAATTGGAAAAAATAAAATATTATTGAGTGGGGAAAAATCCCCCAAAATAAAAAATAAATACTTGTTGATTGAATGGTTTGTATAATCCTTTGTTTCTTTAACCTTTCCACATAATTTTCATTTTCTTGAATTGTTTTTGTTAGTATTCTTTAAGTTCCTGAGGTTCAGCTTTGAATTACGGGACTCAAAATTGTTCTGATAAGAATCAAATGATTTAGAGTTGAAAGAGACCTCAAATTTCTTCTTTTTCAAATCCCTTACAAATGAGGAACCTCAGGCCCAGAGCGATTACATTATATTTTTGGTCTCATGATTAATAACTGATAAAGTTCAACCTAGAATTAGGCTCCTAACCCCAAATCCAATGCTCTTTAAATTAAATAATACTGTTATTTGTTTCTTGTAATATTCCTTTTTGGATGTGAAACCTGAACATTCCTTCAATAAGGGCCAGCTAGTTTAGTTTGAGTTTACTAGTTGGATGAAATTTTGCTTTTAATATTCCTAGGATGGACAAGTCGTACTCAGTTTGAAGAAACCTGGGCGACCCTGCTTGGTGTCCTTGTAACTCAGCCTATTGTGATGGATCAGGAAGAAAGTCAGCAGGAAGTAAGGCTACAGCTACCCTTACTGTGAATGTTTGAATTCTGGGTGGGTTTGGCCTGCACATTGACCTATGGGGATCTGGGCCATATGTTGGGTCATTTCACCCTAGTTTTGCCTGTACTTTTCCTCCATTGGACTTATTAATGTCTGCTGATTGTTGGTGGATTGATGTGAGGAATTCTGCCCCAGAGTGTATTGTAGGCCCTCCTGTGCCTGTCCCAAGGATGAGATTTTGTAGAAGATTCTCCTCTTTGCCTGGGTCTACATTTGGGGTCATTTTCTTGCCCCTGCTGCTTTCCAGGTATGCAGTGGCATTGTTCTGGGCAGACATACAGAGGGTGGAAAGAGTTCTCCTCTCTCCGCTAGAACCCAGCCTAGGCTCCCCTACCATGAATGATTGAATTCTGGGTGCATTTGGGCTGTACGTTCACTGTTTGTGACTTGGAGAACACTTTTGGGGTATTTTGGCCTAATTCTGCTGTTTTTCTACCGTTGGGATTTCTAACTTCTGGAGAGTGTTGGTGGATAGAGGTGAGGGAATCTGGTCCAGAGTGCAGTGAAGGCCCCCCTGCTGTGAAAGCTTCTGCCATTGATAGCATTTTTTAGAAAATTCTCCTTCTCTTTGCCTGTTTCTAGATTTCAGGCCTTCCTTCCTTCCTCTCCCTCTCCCTCTCCCTCTCCCTCTCCCTCTCCCTCTCCCTCTCCCTCTCCCTCTCCCTCTCCCCTCTCCCTCTCCCTCTCCCTCTCCCTCTCCCTCTCCCTGTCTCTCTCTCTCTCTCCCCTCTCTCCCTCCCTCCCTCTCTCTCTCTCTCTCTCTCTCTCTCTCTCTCTCCCTCTCTCCCTCTCCCTCTCCCTGTCTCCCTCTCTCCCTCTCTCTCTCTCTCTCTCTCTCTCTCCTCTCTCTCCCCTCCCTCCCTCTCCCTCTCCCCCTCTCTCTCTCTCTCTCTCCCTCTCCCTCTCCCTGTCTCTCTCTCTCTCCCTCTCTCTCCCTCTCCCTCTCTCTCTCCCCCTCCCCCTCCCCCTCCCCCTCTCCCTCTCCCTCGCCTTCTCCCTCTCTCTCGCACACCAGCAGGTCCCTGCCCAAACTCCACTTAGTGCCTGTTTTCTGGACCCTCCTGGCTCCACAGTGATTATCGATAGTACCTATTCCTCTTTTCCTCCCACCTTGATATACTTCTTTTTTTTCCCTTTTCTCATTAAAAGGGCCATTCTCTGATTACTTCTTAGACAGCCTTGTTCACTGAACGGCAGTGCCTCACTCTGAGTACCTGCATAGGCCAAGCTCTCCCATTGCATCCTGAGCCTTCTCCAGTCATTCCGAGAGATATCTGATCACTGGATCCAAATGGCTGAGGAGGGGAAAGTGAGGCTGATGGCCTTCATAGCCCTGCTTCACTCAAAACAAAGTGTACTGCAAGTCATGTTATTATTTCTCTAATGTCATGGTCTTCTTCAAAAACAAAGGACAAATACAGACTATATCCATTACATGAATATGATTGACTTAAGAGTTCATTTTTAAGTTAAAGTTTGATAGATATTCAAAACCTATAAATGCTTTAATAATCAGTAGCAGGAGGTGTAAAGCTGTATCTCTGATATTATCCATTTTCTAAGGTAACCAGATAATTTCTTCATTTATGTTCTTGTTGATTGGGAGAAAATTGACAATCCTGTTTATTCTTCATGTAGTACCACTGAAATTAAAAAATTTTAAATATTATGGAAATTATAAGGATGTTGATATTATTCCGAAAGTTCAAATCTCTCTGAATTGTGTATTGGTCAAAAGGAGAATTGTATAGAGGTTATGATGATGACAATCTATTATAAAAAGTTTATGAAAATACTTCGATGGTTTACTTTTCATGAGTCATTTTTGAGGGCTTATTAAACTTCCTTGCTATATTAATGAAATTCAACACTTAAGCCACTGTTATATGCAGTGCATTGTATTTGAAAGACATATAGACATTTATATAAGACAATCTCTGCCTTCATGGATATACATGGATATAATACAGAGGATAAGACATTTAAAAAGACAATAAGAGCGCATGAAGTACATGAGAAAAGTACAGATGTGCTTTCAGAATTTGAGGAATGAAAGAGTCATTTTGACCTGGGGATTAAGGAAATGATCCATTGAGAAAATGTCCTTTGGGTGAGATCTTTCAGGATAGATTTTAAAGACTGAATAGGATTTAAAGTCAGTTATAGTGACAGGATGAGGAGGCATGGAGAACAGCTTCATCAAAGGCTGAGAAGTGGTAATACTAGTTATGCATAGGAAAGTCAGCGAGTGGGAATATTGATTACGTACAAGAGAATAGTATGAAAAAATGCCTAAAAAGAACGGATGTTGCTTTATTGTGAAGGGCCCTAAATATCAGGCTAAGCAGATTATTTGGTAGTTAGGAATTACTGAAAGGTTTTGAGCCGAGGAATAACATTACCAGATGTCACAGTATTCTGAATCTTAGAAACTGCCATCAGGCAAAGAAAAGTTTTAAATGGGGAGACTTAGTTATGATTAAAGGTGGAAAAATATACTATTGCAGAATATAGACAAACATAACACTGTCGTGACATCTCTGATTTTAGCAAAATAGGATAATAATTGGACATAGAGAAATTCAACAAAAGCATTGATAGAATTGAGAAGATAGTTCCTATAAAGATTATTTTACATTTGGTCATAATTGAGCCATCCTTGTCCTAAAGAATATAGACAGTTACTAATTAAGGTTATGGATAGTTGTATGTGAGTGCATGCTTAACTGAGATGTCATGGTTGATTTGCACAGATAATAGAATATTGGCCATCTTGGAAAATTGTATGCTTTCAGCAGTATACTTCAGGAAATTGTACTTTTTTTCTAAGTGTAGTTCAAGGACCGCTAGGGAGGAGTTCTCAGACCCTTTTACAGAGTCCACAAAATAAAAACTTCATAAAAATACTAAGATGTTTTAATTTCTAGTATGTTAACTTTCAATAGATATAAACCACATTAACAAAAGTTCTTTTTGGAAGTCCCCAGACAAGTGAAGGAGTCTGGAGACCAAAACGTTGGACAATCAGTGTTCCAAGTCTTATCATTGTAGTCAGATTCGATTCCCTCAATCTTCTTGTTTGTGGGGCAAGCATCATTGACTGGTCTTATTATCTCCTTTGGGTTCATTCATAAGACAGATGCCTTCTTTTTACAGGAAGATACTGAGAGGACCCAGATCAATGTTCTTGCAGTACAAGCCATCACGTCATTGGTGCTAAGTGCAATGACCCTTCCTGTCGCAGGCAATCCAGCAGTGAGCTGCTTGGAGCAACAACCCCGGAATAAAGCCCTTAAAGCTCTGGATACAAGGTATAGTGCTCATGGAGCAGGTGAGAGGGGAGGCCATGCAGAGTGGTAGAAATAATGCTGCAGTCATCAGGTGGTAGAATTGAGAACAGGAGCAGAAGTGGAGACCATAGAGCTCACCGGGGCCAGTCTCCTCATCTGACTGCAGAGTTGCTTAAATGGTTTATTTAGGGTGACACAGATGATAAGAGGGCAGTGCTGGAGATGGCACTCTGGCCCTCAGTGCTCTCTTATCTTGAAGCTTCCTGTATTTGTAGTCCTGTGATCATGAGCAGGTCTTAACGATTTCTCTGAACCTCACCTTCTTTGAAATGCATATGATACATGCTTTACAGGGTTGATGTCAGAAGGATATTTCTAAACTTAAACTTTAGAAATGTGAATTTTTACCGTTTAATGATATTAAAGGTCTGGGTGTCTTTTTTTCTTTTCTTAAATTATAAAAATAATTGTCAGTAAAAAGAAATAAGTGGACGAAACGTAGGGCAAAATATTACCCCAAACTTCTAGCATGTACTTTGTATCTCCAGCAACAAACATGGTCAAAAGATTGAAAAACAATGTTGTCCCCATCCTAAGGGAACTTACATTTATAAGGAAGACGAGACGTGCACAAATAAGGAGAACCAGATTAATTAATAAATAAAAAAAGAAAATGCTTTCTCTTTTGCCTTTCTTGGTTTTGCCACATTGACCTGCTTTCCTTCTTTCTTTCTTTTTTCTTATTTAGAAATGGTTGTCAATTTTGTGCTATTTTACTGCATGAATACTGGTTTTGATGATTTCTCTTTGCATTACCTAATATAGGTCTTCTGTTTTTCCCTATTTTCTTTATATTCATTTTTTTAAATGGTATCATGATATCCCATTACTTTTATTGACCATAGTTTATTCAGCCATTCCACAGTTGTTGGGGAATAAAGTCTCTCTCTTCCCCACTCCCTTCACAGTTATTTGCTCTTACTTGCTATAATTGTATGGATAGCTCAATATTTCCTTTTTATGATTCTTAAATTTCCAAAATTTGTTGTTTATTTTTAACACTCTTTAAATTTTGCGTTCCAGATTTTCTCCCTCCCTTCCATTGTGTCACCCACCCACTGAGAAGGCAAGCAAAATGATATGTTATGCATGTGGAATCATGCAAAAACATTTTCATATTAGCCATATCATGTAAAACAAAAACAAAAAAAGTGAGAAAATTTATAGTTTAGTTTGCACTTTAGTTCATCAGTTCTCTCTCTCTGGAGTTGGATAGTATTTTTTCATCATCAGTCCCCTGGAATTGGCTTGGATCTCTGTATTGATTAGAGCAGCCAAGTCTTTCACAGTTGCTCATCATTTCAGTGTTAATGTTACTGTGTACAATGATCTCCCAGTACGCGTTACTTTACATCAGTTCATATAGATCTTGCCATGGTTTTTTTTTTCTGAAGCCACTCCCTTCTTCTACTGCTGTGGCTGCTGCGGGTTTCTCCACCCCCTTCTGTTCTCCCACACTAGTCCCAAAGGTTTTTTCCACTGACCTTCCAATTTGTTCAGAGCGTTTTGGGGTCCTGAAGTCTGGAAACTGCCACAGGTGCAAGAGATTCATTCTCCCCCTAAGACCTGCTTAGGTCTTATCTGTGCTGTCATGGCCCATACTGGACTGCGCCCTACCCCCAATGTGGTGCAATAGACACTTTCCAGCGGCCTTCCAGGCTGTCTTGGGCTGGAGATTTGCTTCACTCCATCATTCTGTGAGTTCTACAGCTCCACAATTTGTTTAGAGCCATTTTTTACAGGTATTTGGCTGGGCTTGGGGCAGCACTCTAGAAAGTGTGTGCTGTTACCCCACCATCTTGGCTCTTGCCCTCCGATTTTTTTTTCTTCTGAAAACTGCCTATTCATATCCTTTGACCATTTATCAATTGGAGAATGGCTCTCATTTTTATAAATTTTATTCACTTCTGTATATATTTGATATACATAGGTATAAATGTATATAACTTTATATATTATTTAAATACTTAGTATACAAATAATATAATTTTAATAACATAATTTTGTTTTATATATATACATATATGTATCCCTTTATCAGAGTAACTTGGCTGTAAAAATTTTTTTATTATTTCATTGTCTATGATACCTTTTACTATGTAGTTTCTCTGCTTATGTCTTTTAATTGGGTCTGGTTTTGCTTTTGTTTTGTCTGAGATCATGATTGCTACCCTTGCCTTTTTTACTGTAGCTGATACATAATGTATTTTGCTCCATCCCTGTATTTTAAACTCTGTGTCTTTATGTTTCAAGTGTGTCTCTTGTAAACAAAATATTATTGGATTCTGCTTTCTAATCTATTCCACTGTCCCCTTCTATTTTATGGGTGGGCTCACATCATTCACATTCACAGTTACGTTTACTAACTGTTTATTTCCCTCTATCCTATTTTCTTGTTTATCTTTCTCAGTCTGTGTCCCTGTCCCTCCTTATATTCTGTTTTGCTTCTAATAACTGCTTCGCCTAAGCTACCCTCCCTTTTGTTCTCCCTCTCCCTCCATATCTCTTACTTCCTTCCCCTCCTAATTCTGTTTTGCATGATAGATTTCTGTTTTCCTCTTTGAGCGAATTCTAGTGCAAGTGAGGTTAAAGAAATTGCCTGCTATTTATTCCATTTTCCCCTTGACTATAAAAACTCTTCCTTGTGGGCCTTTTTTGTGTGAGAATTTTTTTTCCATTCTACCTCTCGCTTTCTCTCTTCTACAAATGCATCTCACTCAGTTTTTGGGGGTAGAGGGGGATGTCATTCCAACATAATCAACTCACATTCATGTCCTCTTTCTTTGTAGATTCCTTTTAACTGCCATAATAATGATAAAGTTCTTAGGAGTTACAAGTATGAACTTCCCATGTAGGAATATAAACAGTTTAACCTTATTGAATCCCTTTTGATTTCTCTTTCTGGTTTACCTTTTTCTTATTCTTTTGAGTTTTGTATTTGAAAGTCAGATTTTCTATTCATCTGGTTTTTTGATCAGGAATGCTTGCAAATTCTCTATTTAGTTAAATATCCATTTCTTCCTCTGAAGGATTACACTTAGTTTTGCTGGGTAAGTTATTGGATGTTTTGCTGGGTAAGTTATTGGATGTAATCTCAGTTCCTTTATCTTCCAGAATATCACATAGTTATCTCTCTCAGTATATTTCCAAGTCAGTTGCTTTTCAGATGCAATATTTCAAATTAGCTTCTATTTTTTCATTCTTTTATCATTTTGTCTTTTATTTTTTGTTGTATTATTGCTTGATAATTTCATGGAGTCTTCAGTTTCTACTTGCCCAATTCTAATTTTTAATGAAATTGTTTTTTCAGTGAGCTTTTGTACCTCTTTTCCCATTTGGCCAATTCAACTTTTTAAGGAGTTCTTTTCTTCACTGAAATTATGTGCCTATTTTACCATTAGGTTAATTCTGCTCTTTAAAGTGTTATTTTCTTCAGTATCCTTTTTGTGCCCTTTTACCAAGCTATTGAATTTCTTTTCCCAGTTTTTTCTCTACCACACTTATTTCTTTCTTTAACCCTTCTATAAATTTTCATTTGATTTCGGTTTGATTAACTTTTTCTTTGAGGTATTGTTTGTAGATGTTTTCACATTGTTGTCTTTTTTTGAGTTTTTGTCTTGGTCTTCTCTGCCGTTATAGTAGCTTTTTATGGTCAAGTTATTTTTTGTTGTTTATTCATTTTTCCAGCCTTTTTCTTGACTTTGAGCTTTATGTTAAAGTTGCAGTCTGCTCATGTAAGGGATGGGAGACAGTATCCCAACTTAAAGCTGTTTTGCACTCCTTTTTTTCAAAGCTAGTTCTGGTGGTCTGCACCATTTTGGTGCTTTCATAGTATTGTGATCCTAACAAAAGTATGGTCACTGCTCTCTTGGACTGTGCTCTGTCTTTAGCCAAGCAGGGTTTCTTCTTTTCTGCAGCCATAAGTGCTGGCACTCCTCTTGGTCCTTGCACTATGACCAGCTCCCCTACTATGTTATAGTGCAAAGTGCTAACACTTCTCTTGATCCTGGAACTGTGACTGGGTACTCTGCTCTCCTGTGACTGTAAGCACTGGTACTCCTCTCTGCCTTGAAACTGTGACCAGGGCTCCTACTCCTTTTTGACCAACTACCAGCATTCCTCTCTGCCTTGGAACTACAACCCAGGTCCACTTATGGTCAATAGAGTTGCCAGTCAGTGCCAGCTTTACCTCATGCCAGCAAAGGATCCCCTGTAATCTCTTTCTGACCAGTTTTCTGACTCACTTACTGATTCTGGACTGAGAGCTCCCAAAGCTGCTGCAGTTTCTGCTGTTGCAACTGCCTCTGAGGTCCAATGCTGGCGGTGCTGCCACTACATGCACTCTAGATAGGCACCCATCTGGATGTTGCAGACCTCTCCTGCCAATCTCCTAAGCTGTCTTAGACTGGAAAAAGATTTCACTTTGACCTATTGTTGGCTCTGCTTCTCCAAAATTTGATTTGAGGTGTTACTTTAAAGTTGTTTGAAGGGGAATATTGGGAATGTTTATCTGAGTTGCTACCTTTACCATCTTGGTTCCACCTATGATGTTTTTTGAGAAATAGTCTTAGTATTGGAATATCTAAATTGAAAAGTACGGTGAGTTCTGCAGTCATAACTGTATATTGCTTTCTTATTTTCCAAAATGTTTTCTCTGTCTGGTGTTGTTTTTAGTAATTGTGACTTAAGGCCAGCCATTTAACCCATTTATCTCTAGTGTTTGTCAGTTAACAGTATTTAAAATCATATGGTGTTAGAATAGAGACTTTAGTTTCTGGGCTTCCTCAAACAGGGTATCATAGGTAAAATGCTATAATAATTGTAAGTAAAGTGTTTGAATAATTGGAGTTTCTATCACATGATGAAGGCTAAGAATGGGATGTTAAAAAGTGACTTTAGTAACAAAGCATAGGGAAAGTTTGTAGTGTTTTAAGAAGCAGCACATTAATTAAAATCAAAATAACAATAAACATTTATTTTTGTGTGAGTTAAATTGGTATCAGAAGTTGCTAAGATTTTCTCTAGCCAAATAGTGGAGAAAAATTCTAATGTTTTTCATTTAATTTAACACATATATGAAGCGTAAGATACCATGTTAGGTGCTGGAAATACAAAAATGAAAAACAACATTGTCCCTTAGCGAATTTACATTCTAATATGGGGGATAAGACATGTACACAAAGAAATAATACAAAGTAGAACATGATGAAAATAAAGGAAATATCTCAGAAGGTGCTCTATGAAAATTCAAAAAAAGGAAGATCACTTTTGTCTGGGAGGGTGAAGGAGAAGGCAGTTGGGGAGGGGTGGGGGAATCAAAGAAACTTTTTATATTTAGTATTTTCAGGAGTTCTATTGAGGGCAAACAAAATGTTGACTAACCCTTGTGTTTAACAATAAACCTTTTAGGTTTGGGAGGAAATTGAGTGTTATCAGGGGAATTGTAGAGCAAGAAATTCAAGCAATGGTTTCAAAGAGAGACAACATTCCCACACATCACTTGTACCAGGCTTGGGATCCTGTCCCATCTCTGTCTCCAGCTATGTCAGGTATGCATGGAATAAATCTGTTTCTGTGTGTGATCCCAGTCATAACTTACTAGTGATATTATTTAATTTCTGCAAGTTTTAGATCTAAAACATTTTCCTGTGACTGAAAAACATCAGCTTTAAGAACCCCACGTAGGGATTATCGTCTAAGAAGGAGCCATCAGAAGAAACAATAAATGACTCCCACCACAAATTCAGAAATATTGCTTCCTCACACATAAACCAAGAATTTATCCTTTAAATCTGGCTCTGCAAAGAGTGCTGTAGCTTAAATAGGGAATACACAGACACCCCTCCCTACCATGGTTTTCCAAAAATCTCAATAGAGTGCTTAAAACTTAGGGATACCATGTGTGTATATTTGTACATATACACATGTTCATATGCATATAACATATTTAGAGATCTAGAGACATATGCATATATTCCTACTACACACAGATACATGTGCGCTTTCTATGCTTTTAATGGGACAGATACCTGCCCAGGGAGACCTGTTATCTTTATTCACAACACTTAGTGGATCAGACTTCTTGTCTGTTGAACACTGCCTGCACCCTACAATGTTCTTTGGGTGTCACGTGACTAAGATAAAGTAGTTTCCTGATCGGTTACTATGACATAAACACAGAATGTGTGTTAAAAAGTTTTGTTAATTTAGATTGACTGTGAAATAACTGTACCGCAAGAACTTCCATTTCTATAATGTCCTAAGGTGTACAGATGTTCACGGGATTCCTGTAAGAGAGATTATCAGTTATCGTTCTTCACATTTTACAGTTGCAAAAGGAAAGAAAATAAACTGAGTATTGGACAGGGGATGACCTTGAATTGATGTATGCTAGCTTAATATTGCAAAAGAAGAAAATGTGAACTCCAGGATGAGATTAATGATGGAGCAACCAAGCTTCTTCTATACTAGTTAGAGTCAGACATAGGTGAGAGAAGAGGGAAAGGCTAGCCCAGGGGTGGATACAGGTGGCCCTCTAAATCCTCAAGTGCGGCCCTTTGACTGAATCCAAATTTCACAGAACAGATCCCCTTAATAAAAGGATTTTTTCTATAGAACTTGGACTCAGCCAAAAGGCTGTATCCAAAGACCTCGAAGGCCAGAGGTGGCCTTGAAGCCACAATTTCCTCATCGTTGGACTAAAGTATATTGTCCAAGATCATTCCCTGTTCCTCATCAGCTTTGGGAAACAAGTGCCATTTGTGAGGGCCAAGGAGCAAGTACGATAGAATCATTATTGCTTTTCTTCATTATTCTCTGTGTCCTGGCTCCATTTTTCTCATAACCTGATGGTTGTCAAAGATCTTGAAGGACTCTGATTCATCAAACATGCTATTTATATACTTTCTCCAGAAAAACGAGGAGCTTTAGTACCACCTGGTATGTAACCAGAATTTTAAGTATTGAGGGTTGACACATATGAATGATTATATTGAAATGTTATTTCAGATAGAATCTATTATGTGTTCTGCAGAAAAGCTAGAAGAGGATAATGAATTTTTTTTTTTGTAGGTACCCTTATCAGCCACGAAAAACTTCTGCTTCAGATCAACACTGAACGAGAATTGGGGAACATGAGTTATAATCTAGGGCAGGTTGGTTGACGTCTCTACCATCATTTCAGTATTTTTTTCTTTTTTCTTTTCCCTCCAACTAATAATGATAATAATAACAGTAATACTAGCCAGCATTTTTAAAGCACTGTGTATATGTGATTTCATTTGTTCCTCACAACAACCCTGAGAGGTAGGTACTGTTGTTAACACCCCCATTTTACAGGGAAGCAGCACAGCTAATAAGTGCCCCTGGATTTGAACTTAGGTCTTCAAAACTCTACCTCCAACACTCTGTTCTGTGGCTAGCTCTTTATAACCTGTGTTCTATAATTATATAACCTGTGTTATCTGTAATCCGACTTTAGTTTCATTATCACTAAAATATTATTAGTTCTGGATCAAAAATAAATCAGATAAATATATCTTTTAAAATGGAAGGTAAACAACATTCCTTTACAACCTAGAAGTTATGACAAATTTATTTAAATGCAGAAATATATTTCCTCTTAAAAATTAATTGTTGTTCAGATAAATTAGTCTGTGAGTTAGCATTTTCTATTTTTTCAATAGCCATAATCACAAGGGGCGTCATTAATCTCTTCCTCTGTGTGATGTAGGAATTCCTTCCATAGTGCCCCTGAAGAGGATTGTCTTGTCTCTTCATGAACACAATCTATTCTACTTTTAGACAACTTGAATTTTTACAAGGTTCTTCCCTACATTATGCAAAGAGTTCCTTCCTATAAATTATACCCTGTGGTCCTAGTTCTACCTTCTAGGTCTGTACAGATTGCCTAATGCCGCTTCTACTTAAGATATTTCAAGACAACTGTCAGTATTCCCCTTCCTCCTAAATTCCCATCATTGACTTTCTGCGTTGGAATGCTTACCCTAATTCCTTCTTTTGTTGAATGTTGTTAGATAACCATGACCTTACTTCTAAAGCTCACCTCAGCCCCCTTTCCGCAGCCTCTGCTCCCTCTACCCTCTCTACTATGCTCTAGATCACAGATGAGGTCAGTGTGTTCTCCACTTCCATTGTAACCTTTGCCATGTAGAAGTGTCTCTGGTGCTCCAGCAGAGGTGGGCCCTGCATGGAAGGGAGAGCCATGCTCTCCCTGTGGATCCTGAAAGGCTTATTAGCTTTTTTGGCAACCACATCACAGCTTGAAGGTGGAGAAATCTACAGAGGTCTAGGGACAATAACAAGTACAGGGATGGGAGTGGAGATTACTACTGTCCTGCACATCAGAGACTTTAGTACATGTTTGTTGTTGACCTGGAATTTAAAAATTCATGGTTTTTGAGTCAGTTCTATTTTAGTATTTATTGATTGTCCAGCAGGTAACTCTTAACAGTTAAAAATTTGGTTGTTTTTTTTAAACAACATTTTAAAAAAAACTGTATTTTAAAGAAGATTTTTTTGCTACAGTATTATTGTAGTCAGAGAGCACTGCTTTCAGATGTGAGATACTTGCATTGTGCCCTTTACATACTGTGTGATTTTAAGTAAATCATCCATCCCACCTGGATGTCAGTTTCCTCATCTGTAAAGTGAGGTTTGCTCCCCTCTGCCATGGGTGGGGGGGTGGTAGTACAGACTGTGGATGCCAGCTGTTGCATACACTGACAGACGAAGTACTCTGTCCATTGATTTTGTGTGTCTTCTTTCTTTTGTTAAAAGAGTGGGTTTTATTGGAGATAGGGTGGAGCTGGTTAAATTAGCAGTTGCTTGTGGTATAGAACACAGAAGATATAATCAACAAAACTTTTTTAAAATGGGAAGGTTGAATTTGGTAAAGTTCATTTTTAAATCCCTTCAAATTCCAAATTTAAACTCAAATATCTGGTTTAGTGTTTTCCTCCTAACCAATGAAGGAAGTTTTGTCTTTGGAACTAGAATATTCATTTTATATGTGGATTATATTTTTGGGTGAGAGTATACTGGGAACAAAATTCTCAGGGCTACCATTTGATTCCCCCACTGGAGCCTTTTTGTATGGTCATTGATGGGCCATTGGTTTAAGAGAAAATAGGATCATAGAATTAAGATCTGGAAGAGAGTTTAGACATCATGAAATTCTGGGTACAGGCACATAAATAACCTTAATAAGGCTGTCATCTTGAATATTAATTAAATTGTTAAGAATGTTTATTTTCAATATTTAGAAATATTTCCTTTTCAGTTGACGTCCTAAGAAAAGGATTTTCATTTAAATAGACCCAAGGATAGGAATTAGACCTGTGATTTCATTAATTGGTAGAACTCTGAGAGAAATTTATCCCTTTTTTGCAACTCATAGAACTAGAGGGTTGCTGAGGACTTCCCTAGAGTCCCCTAGCTGTTATGTGTCAGTAGGGAGGTCTTCCTGTTTTCAAGGTTAGCTCTCAAATATGCCTTGCATACTTAGCACAAAAACAGGCAGTTTATATAGTACTGGAACTAGGAGAACAAAAAGGGCTCTCGGACTTGGAGGATTTTTTCTACTAAGTCACTGGCCTAAGTCACAGGGTCATCCTTCCCTGGAATTCACCATTGTCATCTCTTTTCTTTGGGCTTCCTTCAAGTCCAGCTAAAATCCCACCTTTCTCAGGAAGCCTTTCCTGATCCCTCCTAGTGCTAGTGCCTTCCCTTTGTCAGTTATTTCCTATTTATCTTATATACAACTAGTTTTTCTTCAACCTCTCTTATTTTTAAAATCTTTTTAAGCTCTTCCAAAAATTTTTTTTTGGCTTGTGACCGACCATTTGACATTTTAAAGTAGGAGTGGTTTTTAACTTTACTATCTTCTTTTGAGTATGAACTCAGATCTTTCCTATCCCTATAGTAGCCATCTATAGTCAGGTTTTTTTTCCTTTGGTTGCTCATTATTTATTTTTAGCAGCTTATTGTTATAGTCAGGTTCTGGACCCAAGGTGTGGGAGATCATGCCTTAGGCTTTTAGGCTTTTTGTACTGTTGTTTTCTAAGCATTATCTCTGGGCCTTACCTTGGTCATTCCTCTTGCCCCGAACCATGATTGGGGCCCCCAGCAACACTGTCCTGCAAATGCTCTTGCTCCCTATCATCCCTCCTGTGACTAGAAGCTTCGGTTCTCTCCTTTGACCTGGAACTGAAACCAAGATCTCAGCTCTCCTACAAGGGCCCACAGCCCCAGGGTCCTGACCCCTCTGCTCCCACGCTCACTGGCTGTGAGCTCATTCCTCCTCACCCACAGCTGCAGCCTGGGATGATGTCTGCTCAGCCCACCCAGCCCTTGCTTTCTGTGACCTCAGAGTACTTCAGTCTCCCTGCTCAGCTGCTGTGCGCACACCCTCTCTCTGACCTGGCTCCCCCAGAGCTTGTTGCTTGTTGATTGGTGGCATCTGCCTGGAGGTTTTCCACTCATATGGGCAGAACCGCCACCCCTGCAGGTCAGTTTTCCTAAGGTCTCTGCAAGTTGTCTTAGCAGGGCAAGTGCTTTACCCCAACTTTTAATTATTTCTGCTGCTCTAAGTTTACTTGGAAGTGATGTGTTGTCTTGCTTGTGGGGGAAATTTGGTGAGCCTGGTATATTCTGCCCTACTCTACCATCTTCCCAGAATACACTCTGGGAATATACATTCTTTTTTTTTTTTTTTAATTTAAGTTTTTAAATTTCTACAAAATTTTGGGTTCCAAATTTTCTCCCCATATCTCTCCTCCCCCCACCCCAAAGTGCTGAGCATTCTAATTACCCCTACCACCAATCTTCCCTCCCTTTCCTTATCCCCATCTTCTCTTTTGTCCTGCAGGGCAAGATAAATTTCTATACCTCACTACCTGCATTTCCCGCCTCCCAGCCACACGGAAGAACAATACTCAACAATTGTTCCCAAACCTTTGAGCTCCAGCCTCTCCTCCTTTTCTCCCTCCCCACCCATCCCCATTGGGAAGGCAAACAATTCAATATAGGCTATACATGTGTAGTTTTGCAAATGACTTCCATAACAGTCATATTATGTAAGACCAACTGCACCTCTCTCCATCCTGTCCTGTCCTCCACTTCCTCCATTCTCTCTTGACCTTGTCCCTGCCCAAGAATGTTGACTTCTAATTGCTCCCTCCTCCCATTGCCCTCCCCTCCATCATCCCCCCCACACTGCCCATCCCCCTCCCCCTACTTTCCTGTATTATAAGATAGGTTTTCATACCAAAATTAGTGTGCATTTTATTCCTTCCTTGAGTCAGATGTGATGAGAGTAAGCTTCACGTTTTCTCTTTCACCTCCCCTCTTTTTCCTTCCATTGAAAAGTCTTTTTCTTCCCTCCCCCATGAGGGACAAGCTACCCCTTTCCATCTCTCCCTTTCTCCTCCCAATATATTCCTCTCTCACCCCTTAATTTCATTTTTTCATGATCCCTTCCTATTCAACTCACCCTGTTGGGGTGTGTGTGTGTGTGTAATCCTACCAACTACTCAGATACTGAAAAAAGTTTCAAGACTTAGAAATATTGTCTTTCCATGTAGGAATGTAAAGAGTTCAACTTTAGTAAGTCCCTTATGATTTCTCTTTGCTGTTTACCTTTTCATGCTTCTCTTGATTGTTGTGTTTGAAAGTCAAATTTTCTTTTCAGCTCTGCTCTTTTCATCAAAAATGCTTGAAAGTCCTCTGTTTCATTGAAATACCATTTTTTCCCCAGAAGTATCATACTCAGTTTTGCTGGGGAGGTGATTCTTGGTTTTAGTTCTAGTTCCTTTGACTTCTGGAATATCATATTCCAAGCCCTTAGATCCCTTAGCATAGAATCTGCTAGATCTTGTGTTATCCTGATTGTATTTCCACAGTACTCGAATTGTTTCTTTCTAGCTGCTTGCAATATTTTCTCCTTGACCTGGTAACTCTGGAACTTGGCTACCATTCTTAGGAGTTTCTCATTTTGGATCTCTTTCAGGAAGTGATTGGTGAATTTTTTCAATATTTATTTTGCCCCCTGGTTCTAGAATATCAGGGCAGTTTTCCATGATAATTTCATGAAAGATGATGTCTAGGCTCTTTTTTTGGTCATGACTTTCAGGGAGTCCTATTCACTCACTGACCTTTGGCACCTGTGGGTTGAGGGATCTGCAGACCACCGCTACTGCCAGTGGGGATTCTGCCCCCAAGGCCTGCCTGGGTCTTTCTCCTGGCACAGTGCCAGGGCTGGGCTGGGCTCTGCTCCATGTCCAGCGTGACAGACCTTTCCTGTCGGCTTTTCAGGTCACCCTGGGCTGGAAATCTCCTCCACTCTGTTGTTCTGTGACTACTGCTGCTCTAGAATTTTTTGAGAGTCTTTCTTTACAGGTATTTTATGGGCTGTGGAGGAAAAGCTAGTGTATGTGCATCTTTCTACTCCGCTATCTTGGCTCCGCAGGGAATTCTTGACACCAACCTGAACAGAACAGAGATTCTCTATTGTGGAATGCTATGAAATGAGCCTGGGTAGTAAGTCCGACTGGAATCATATAATAAAGAACCTATAAAGCCCATGCAGAAGAGCTCAGACTTGAAATAGGTCTGGGACAGCAAGCAGGATGGGATTTGTTTTTATGGAGTTGTTTTCCAGGCTCAGCCTAAATTGGGAGCCTGAGGGTTCAATTCCCCTTTGAACCCTGATGGTTCACAGCTGTGCTGAGTCATGTGAGTTTCATGCCTGCTGACTCTGAGCCCATCAGAAGCCAAGTTTTCATTATATATAATGGGAGGTTAGTATTTTACTTTAGGGGGTTTGCTTATGAGAAGGATCTTGTGATTACCTGGTTGAGACTCTGAGTGGCTGTATGTTCAGACCTCACCCTCCCAACTGCTCAGATATAAAGGTTCTCTTGATCCAGGGATGTATGTAAATTGTATGGCAATATTGCTTTGATTCAGGCAGTAAGAACCTTGTCTGTTGGTCTGTATCTCTCTGCTTATATTTTTCTTTATATTGAACTGATTAAAGTGATTGTTGACCCCTCAAAAGTTGCTTTCCTTTTATAAATGCAGATTTAAGAACTTGTGATAGTAGGGCCCCCCCCACCATATATGTTGGGGTGCTTACTGAGACAATGTCTCAAAGTCAGCACATGATAAAACATACAATGTGTGTGAGGTTTTTTTAAAGGTTATGGTGAACCAAAGTTTCCAATGAAAAGGCTTTTCCAAGGCTTTCTTGTGTCACAGGTGTGAATCTGAGTTCTTGATGTTTATTTATATGCTAGCAGGGGACAGACTCTGTCAAGGTCTCTCAAAATGGAAAGCCTTCTGAGCAGGCCTAACTTGCACTGGTCTTTAACTGTTGTACAAGGATCACTCCAGAGAAGCTAATCTCTATATATTGTACTAGAAATGACACATTGTGTTTGGTCAGAAACTCAGAAGAGTTGTGTCCTACAGAGGGGAAGAAGGTTGCCATTTGTTTGAGGGAAATCTTATATTAAAAAAATTGTGGTCCTTGAAAGGAAGTTATTCATCTGACCTTCTTGAAGATTGAGGGCACAATTTCAGTTCTGTAATCAGTTGATAGCTTTCATTTTTCCATCACCTACATCTCTCACTTATCTGTAATCTCAGAACTTCCTTACAGCTGTGATTGCATTGATAGGATTATTCTGTAAAACAGTGTAGACTGCAGTCCAGCCATGGTTTCTTATCCTATGGGACTTAGATATGTCTTCCTATTCACTGCTAGGGCTTGATCTAATTTTGCTTGTTTTAGTTCTTGGAACTTTCTGTGGGTACTGGTTCCTCATACACTCTGTATGATTGTAATACTTTCCTTTATATAAGGTCATACTTTTTTGATTATATATAATTCTTACCCCTCCACGGGCAAGTAATTAAACCTACTAAGTGATTTTATCTTTCATTTATATCTTCAAGGTCTACTTCCTTGTGTTTCATAAACCACTTAATGATGTGCAGTGATATATTACCTACCTTTTAAATGAATTTTTATTCCAGTTTTGCTTTTTTAACAGTTTATTAAGAATTTTCAAAAAAGATAAACAGGTAACTGTTCTGTCCCTGCAATCTGCTATAAAATAAAAATGTACTTTTCCCTTTTAAAAAAAGGCATATTGTGTATAAAGTCCTGCCTTTTCCATTCTTAGACTTTCATAAAGAAATTCCTTAATATTGTTGGTTAGTTATTTCAGTTGTGTCCAACTCCTTGTGACCCCATTTGGGGTTTTCTTGGCAAAGATACTGAAGTGGTTTGCCATTTCCTTCTCCAGATTATTTTACAGATGAGGAAACTGAGGCAGTTTCTTCTAAAAAAAGATTTTCTAAAAATTTGGAATTAGATATATGACTATAGTTATTAATATGTTTGTTTTATTAAAACATTTTTCATTTATGAATTTTCCTCCCACTATTCCTTTCCCTCTTGAAAAAAATTTTAAAAAAATACAGAAAAGAAAAATAAATTTCTCAATACATAGATATGCAGTCTGGAAAAACCTGACTAGAAAGTATGTATTTTTGCCTTGTTCAAAAATGTATATCTACCAGGAAGTGAGTGCTAGGTTTCATCTTCATTCTTTTGGATTCATGGTTACCATTATATTGATCAGAATTTCAATATCTTTTAAGAGTTTTTCCCCCTCTGTAATGTTATTTATTCTTTTCTGTCTTGTTCTCATTTTGATGTACATCACTTCCTCCAGATCTTCACAGTTTCCCCTGAAACTTCTTTTTCATATTGTTGTTGTTTAGTGGTATTTCAGTTGCATTCAATTCTTTGGGACCCCATTTGGGGTTTTCTTGGCAAAGACACTGGAGGAGTTTACCATTTTCTTCTCTAGATCATTTTACAGATGAGGAACTGAGGCAAATAGGGCTAATAAGTAACTTGCTCAGGGTCAGTCAGCTATGGAGTGTCTGGGACCAGATTTGGACCAAGGTCTTCTGTACTGCAGGCCCAGTGCTCTATTTCCTGTGCCATCTAGCTCCCTTTGAAATTATATAACGTCTGGCGAGTCTTACTAGATATGCTCCCTAATGTTTTATTGCTTCTGTAGTTAGTTGAATGAAATTCTAATCATTCTTCCCTTTGGGCTCTTTTTGTATGATACAAGAATGATAATGATTTATGTATATGGATTTATTTCTATCCTGCAACTTTGCTACAATTATTGTTTCAATTGATTTTTATTTGACTCTGTGGGATTCTATATGTACAGCAGCATATCATCTGCCAAAAGTGATAATTTTGTTTCTTCTTTACCTATGCTTACTCCCTAAATTGTCCTGTTTTGGTAATACTAATATCCATTAATTTTTTTTTTCTCCAAATGCTCAGTGTCTTCTTTTTCATATATCTTGAGGATGAGTCCATCAACACCTTCAGAATTGTCCCACCTCTGCTGTGAGCATGTTTTATATATTCGTAGCCTGTTCTGGGTGTTCTTCCCGACTTTGGTTTCTTCTGTGCCATTTCTGCTTTTTTTCCTGCAGCACATGAAGAAACTTGGTACCTTCATTTTTTTATTGAAGAGAACAGTTGATTATAGTATTGCAGTTACTCAGGTGGTTGGTAATGAGATCCTTTACATGGAATGGCATTGAGGATAAAGGAAAGAACTGATGTGAGAGATACTACAGAGGCCTAGACAGCATCTATCTGCTGTGGATATACTAAAAGAACAGATTTAGAGAACAGTAGGTGTGCCAGAGGATCAATAAATACTTTAGTTGCAAAAAAACAGAAAAACAAATACACATCCTGCCTAGGATTCTAGAAACGCTAGACTTGTGAGCTTGAATGTCGCTGTGGTAAAACTGACAGATCATTAGACAGATATCTTAGGAGAATTTGGCAAAGATACCAGTGAAGTCAGCTTGGGTTTACAGATCCATAGCAAACTAACTTCATGTGCTTTTCCAATAGATTTACTACATTGCTAAACTGAAATCCATAGACCTTAGTTGGAATTCATCAAAATATTTGAGTGTGTGCCGTGAAATTCTCAAGGGAAAAGATGGAGAAATATGTAGTGCAAAATTCAAGATTCAAGTTAATAGTTTTTTAAAACTATATAGTATGTTGGGATATGTTTAGCTTAATTCAGTCTTTGTAGCTTCCAGCCATCACTCCTGATTCTGCGTGATACAATGAAGAAAAGAATCAACATTTTAAAAAAATTCTGTAAGAAACCTAAAATGAGCAAGATGAATTTCTCAGGGATAATCATGAAGCTTGGCTCTTCAGTTTAAATTTCCGTTCTCTGAGTACAAATCTATGTGTGCTACAAGCTAGGAGCTTGTATGAAAAAGATGGCAGCTTCAGTGAGCTGTCAGTGCAGACTGGTGTGGTGGCAGCAAAGGTAAGATGGTCTTACTGTACAGCCAGCTGCTGTCTAGTGCTGCTAATTACATTCACTTGGACCTTAGAGGAGACTAATGGTAACCATAGCTAGCACGTATATAGTGTTTGAAGGTTTGCAGAGCATTTCTTATGTTGTCATCCATGCTTCCCAACTGTGACATGGGGTAAAATCCTCCCATTTTATGATGAGGATTGATGTACAGAGCAGTTAACTGATTTTCCAGGGTCACACAGATAGTTAGTGTCTGAGGCAGGATTTGAACTCATTGGTCAGAGACATGGGCCCAGGAGCATTGAGGGATGGAAGAGGGCAAAGGTGATTCAATGGGATACCTGTTGAGTACATTACCAGCTCAATGATTCCTTCGTGGGTTCTGGGGCTGAGTGGTAAATTGTCAGCTGGTAAAACTGAGTTTGACTGGCTTAGCTCTCTAGCCATCACTGGGAGCCCACGTCAGTATGAAAATGGTGATCCTAAATGAGAATAGCACCACGGCTATACCAGAGATGATACAGGAGAGGGGGAAGATGGCCCTGGGCTACCACCCTTTTAGTATTCCCTGATCCACCAGCCAGGACCTTTGGGAGCTCCATGGTCTAGGGGTGTGATGGGTAGAATGCATCATCTTTGTCTAGTGAGAAGCCTCTGAGGGAGAAACTGCCTCACCTTCTCAGGAATGGTTGGATGCTTTCTCCTCCTCCCTGTAGCCATCAAAAAAACACTTCTGTGACAATCAGCTTATCGTGTGGAAGAAAGAATTAAATTTATTTATTCTGTCCAACTCTAGGGCACAGAACAGAGATCTCAGCTTAATATAAGGTTTAATTTTCTAACATTTAATGTTTTATTACATTGGAATTAATTAGTGAGGCCTTTGTTTCTGATAACATTCATCCAGAGGGATGGATGACCATAGCATTGCTCACATTGGGGTAGGAGGTTAGATTAGGTGACCTGAATTTTTTTTTCCATTTGAGAATTTGAGATTATATTTTCTCCCTTGGCCTCTGCATTCAAAGCAGACACCAGCTGCTTTTTCCACTCTTCAGTACTTCAAATTGCCATAGATATTAGAGTGCAGATAATCCAGAATAACCTATGTCATAACTGGAGGTAGAGGGCCATCTCTTAAGGACACAGAGTATGTTTCTGCCTCTTCACTTGTTTTTGCCTAAAGGCCTGGCATTTGGTTTCCTTAGTCTCATTTGTCCTCTGGCCAGCTCATTCTCCCTGGGAATCACTAGACAGAGAGTAGAATTCATGAGGATCTTTGGTGTAACTACAAATGGGGGATGTGAGACTTTAAAAACTTATGTCTCCTCTTCTGCTACTTCTTTATTGGTAATTTCTTATAGCTGAGAGAAAACAAGAATGAGGCTGAAGTTTTAAAAGGCAGTGTTTTACAGAGTGCCCATTCAATGCCTGTTAAGTGGTGATCTTGTCCTATATTTTCTATCCTAGACTCCCCTTGAACATTTCTGAAAACCAAGATCTAGAATTATGCAGAAGTTATGTGTCATTTTGAGCAAAATACCAATCTCTTTCTTTGACCCATGCTGCACAAGATGCCTGCTACAGAGATTTAGCTAATCTGGCCTTCGTAAGACAGTTAAAAAGCTGATTCTTCAGGTCATTATCTTTTAAAAGATACTCTGCTTTTAATTGTTTTTAGTTCCCCAAATTGATAGTTAAAAGCTTTTGCTCATGTTTTCTATGCCTAAAACATTTTCTCTTTCCCTCTTTGCTCACAGATACCCTCAATCTTTTAAAGCCTAACCCAGATGTTGCCTCTTCCATGAACTTTTCTTGTTCCTGCCCCACCACACCTCACTTTGTTTTTTAATTCTTCAGCATATCTATGAAATAAAATCATGCATTTTAATCACTTGTTTAGGTGCCATCACCCCCTTCCCCCCCCCAATAGATTGTAGGGCCTTGAGGGGGTCTATGGTGTAGGGACCACATCTTTTCTAAATTTTGTGTCTGCCAGAGCTGAACTGCATGTCATAGTGCTCTACCTAAATGCTTTTCATAATTTTTTGTACTGGGGGAAAAAGAAATAAAGTATTTCTCCATTTTGTTGCTTTATGTATTTTTAGGTCTCTATACACTCTGTGTGGCTGGGAAATAACATCACCCCACTGAGAGAAGAAGAATGGGATGAAGATGAAGAAGAGGAGGGTGACCTTCCTGTCCCTTCTTCACCCCCAACATCTCCAATAAACTCCAGGTTTCCAACACAGTTTTATTTTGTTAATGAGTTTTCTTAAACTGTCAGGAGATCCATTTGTGCATTATTGGGAGAAAAATAAACTCCCATAATAAGGCTTGGCAACATATTTTAGAATTTGAGAGAATACTTAGATGCTTACTCTTTGCAGGAAACACCGTGCTGGAGTTGATATACATTCTTGTTCGCAGTTTTTGCTTGAATTGTACAGTCAGTGGATACTCCCATCGAGTTCAACCAAAAGAACCCCAGTCATTCTGATCAGTGAAGTAGTGAGATCTGTAAGTTCCCTTTTCCTGAACATTCCCCCTGGCGCCCTTTTCTGCCTGTCCTGCAACAGCATCCAAAACCAAACAGAAAAGAGCAGCCAACCCACTCTTTTCATTTGGTGGAAAGAGCTCTGGATCAGGAGTGAGAAGGCTGGTTAGATTTCCATTTCTGTATTTGATCACTTAACTTTGTGACTCTGGGAAAGACATGTAACCTCACTGACCTTCCATTTTCTTCCAAGTAAAATGAGGGGAGTGATATATGCCTGCCAAGCCCCCCTCACCAGGGCTGTCTTGTGCATCTGAAATCCAGCATGTGAAAGCATTTTCTAACTTGTAAAGTGTTAAGAATATTGCTATAGCTATTGCTATTAATAATGTTAATGCCTTGATTTGTAGATTTTTAATCTGTAGTTTTGAATATTTGTCGCTTTCTGTTCCCTGTTCTAATTGGCTTCCCTCTTCTCCTTTTTAAAGAATTATGCTCTACTAATTATGAAATACAATTACTACAACTAGAGTATTATACACCATTAGTACAATTGAGGCTTTCTCCTTGGTGTAATCAGAGGATGGAAAAAAACTTACTGGAAAAGAGCTTTGGAGTCATCTTAAGCTTTAGAAGCTTTCTGTACATCCTCTGTCCACATGGGGGAGATTTCCTGCACCTGATAAATAGTAAGCTGACTACCTTTCTCCTTGTGGTATTTCCACCGCTTAAAATACAGGTTATTCTAACCTTTCAGTCAACAGCCAAGGAATTATGAACTTAGATAATTTGAAAAAAAAAGTAATTTTTGTAGCACACTTTAGTTTACTAAGTACTTGTGAAATAGTGCCCATATTAACCTCATTTTTCAGAGTATAGTATTTAGAGCTGAAAGGAAATTTAGAAGTCAGTTAATCCAATCACCTCATTTTACAGAGGAAGAATTGAGGCTCATAGAGGAAGTGTCAAGATCACTCAGAATGCCAGAAGCAGTTTTCAAACCCAGGAGTCTACTCCAATCCAGCCTTCTTTCTTCTGTTTTCCTACTAATTCTTATAACATTAAAAACATCACAATAGTTTGGGCTTCAGGAGTTCTATTTCATTTCTCAAACCCAAAAACCCCTCAGGCTGTGTTGTTCCCTGTATGTTACCAATTACAGTTGAACATCTATCCCCATTGGCAGTGTTTTTAGCTCTTGTTTTATGTCCCTGATAACCTAAGTGTCCCTTTCTGTTGGAATGCTATCTGTTCGTCTCTAGCTCCTGGCAGTCTCAGACTTGTTTACAGAGAGAAATCAATTTGAGATGATGTATTTGACACTGACTGAGCTTCGAAGGGTGCATCCTTCTGAAGATGAAATTCTCCTTCAGTATTTAGTACCAGCCACTTGTAAAGCAGCTGCTGTTCTGGGCATGGTAAGATATGCATATTTCTGGGACCAGCTCTTTTAAAATTTTTTTAATATAAGAAACAACTTCAGTTTATTTTCTAACACTTTGGTAACTTTCTTAGTTTGATAATGGCAGAAAAGTTCTGAGTCTATTGCCCATTGCCAGGATCAGGAGTCAAACCAGAAGCAGAGTTGAAGAGCTAAGGGGTTCTGCAGGTCCTAGGGAGCCACTCAAGGCTTTTGAATAGAGGAAGGACATGGTCAGAGCTGTGAATTAGGAAGATGACTCAGGCAGCATGTGAAAGATGGACTGGAGAAGAGATAGACCAGACAAGTAAGGCCTGAACTTGGTGATGGGAGTAAAATGGAGGAAATTTGTGTTTTAATCAGTTTGTTAGATATGGAGAGTGGAGACAGAAGAGTCGAGTCTGTCTCTAAAGTTTTAAGCTGTGATTCCATCAACAGAGTTAGGAAAGTAGAGGAGGAGTAAATGGGGGGTGGGGTTGAGGTAGAGACAAGATCCTCCCATTACTACCTAGTATTGTGCTATTTATTATAATTCAGGACTTCAGTGTGAGAGTGATCAGTGTTACCCTTAGTTAGGAAGTATGCTCTGACTGAACAAACGCTCTTTAAATGAGTTCAGTTAATTTTATTGTTTCTCCAGTCTTCACAGAATTATCGACTTTTTGAGCTGAAAGGAATTTGCCGAGGTCACCTAGTCTATCAGTCTCACCCAATGCAGGAATCCTGTCTTCTTGGGGGAAAAAAATCAAGGATTACTCTAGCACTGGAGTACTCCTAATTCAGCTTTTTGTTTTCCCCCCGTTGAGATGCTTTGAAGAACCATCCTTGACAGCTGTGGAATGCTAGAGCTCAAAGGGACCTTGGATACCATCTAGGCCTCTCCATACTTCATCTAATTTAAAGTCTTTAGAAGTGTTGAGTAAGCCTTAGGAGGTTAGAATTTCCCATACCTTTCTTCTCCCTACATCATAACTGTCTGCATGTCATTATTCTTTTAACTGGCAACCCCCATGGTGACTCTTTTCCTTCATCTTCTGCCCTAACGATTCATAGGACTCACTGGATCTTCCACTTCTTTCCCTGTGATCCAGATCCCCTTTTGTGTTTTACAATTGCCAGCCCCAGATAGCATTTTTCCTTCTTTGGACTGTCCGCATTCCAGTCTTTGGCTGTGTTCGCCCTGTCTTCCTGCTTTCCAAGTCCAGAAGCTACAGTGTCTCTTTGTCATAAAATTCATGCTGTTTCTCCTTTGAAGCTTTTCCCAATTCTGCTTCTTGTTTATAACTCAGGCTCCAATTTATATCCATTTGCTTGCCTATATTTCTCCTTATGAAACAATTATTAAATGAACACATAAAAAACGTACATGTGGTGCCCTAGTTATTACTGAAAAAGGATGAAATCAGTCTCTAGTTCCTGCCATCAGCAGAGATTAAGCTGTATTCAAAACTTTGTAGTTGGTGTCCTTCTTAGTCGTGGGAGTGATAAAAAGAGTAAGAAGACATGCTCTCTGCCCCCATGATGTAAGCAGTCTAACTGAGAATACAGTATCTAACCAGGTTCCATAAATATACAGTAACTGGTACCCAGGTGAATCTGATAAGAGTTGATGTGTCAGGTTGGAGAAAGAAATGAGATATTTCTAGTTAGAGGGATCTGAGGAAGCTTTCTGGAGATAGTATTGGAGCTTGTTTTTGAAGCAGATGGATGGAATTAAAAGAGTGATAGGGAAAAGGGAAGGAAATGGAAAGATAGCCCATGGGGATGGAATAGTTTAAGCAATGGGTCAGGGGCAGGGAGGGTCTGATGGTCGAGTAGCCCACTTTGTTTGGCATATAGCATGTGTGGAATAGTTTTGGGAGAGAAGGCTCAAAAGTTAATTTGGAGTCATCCTATAGAATTCCTTCCACAAACTATTATTAATTACCTACTCTGTGTACTGCAGTATACTGGGCACTGGGAGTGATTGTATTCATGGAATATAGACTGATCAGGACAAGAAGAAATACATTCACTTATTTATTCAACTGAACCAGGCCCAGGGGTTACAAAGTATGAAGTTCAGACTCCTCGCCTTTCACTAGCATTCAGACACCTTCACAAACTCTGTGACATTACCTTTCCAGTCATAATGCACATGGCTCTTCTTCATAGATTGTCTTGCATTCAGACTTGATAGCTTTCTGTCCCTGGGATAGGCACTGGGCTCTGATACCACTGTTCAAGCTGCTCCTGATGCTTGGAGCACTTCCTACCCTTATATTTGCCTGGTGAATCAAATCCATCTCAGATATACCCCTTCTTCTAGAAAGCCTTCCCTGATTTTTCCTTGGTTAATGATAACCTTTTCCCTCAGACTTTTGTTGTAATGATTTGTGGAATATTGCATGTTGTGATTAACTTTTCATGTGTCTTCTTCCCCTCCTAATACTATTAACTCCTTGAGGTCATGGACTACGACTCAACTAAATCTGTCTTCCCTTTGTATAAGGAATCACAGTGCTTTGCACAGAGTCAATCCTTAATTGATATTTATTGCATTATAGATAAATATAATTCCTGCCTTGATGGGATTGATGAACTAATAGAGGTATAAAATTTTTCATTCATCCGTTTATTCAACAAATATTTTTCTACTTCTTTCAAGGCCCTGATCTTAATTCTGCAAGAGATAGGAATTTTAAATAAAGTAGGGCCCTGTGGTGTTGTTTTCTTAATGATTCCTATTTCTCCTGAATCCCACTTGTTCCAGGAGAGCCACAGAAATTGTTAGTGATGTGTGGATTGTGAATGTTGGAAACCCCTTTGCTTGTATTTTTTCATCCTTTTTTCTGTAAGGGGATGAAGCATATCAAATACAAAATCACTTTTGTATCAAATACAAAAATGTTTTCATTTTCTTTTACTGTGTTTTGCAGAATTAGTATACATACATCTCAGGACTTTTGAGCAGAATTTTTTTTACCATCTCACTTATCTTCTGGTTGCCACACTAATGATTTTATAAGTCATCTAGGGAACAAACATGAATAATAACTTTCCATTTGTGACCACAGTTCCTCAAAGTCGCCCACCCTCTGGGTCTTTTATGAGCCGTACAAGAACAACTAAGACTAGCCAGGGAGCCCTTCTTCTTGCAGAGACGTTCAGCTGCCGACTAAATTTAATTGTCCTTATTTTTTGTGCCCAGGCCCAAATATCCCTTAGGCAGATACAGCTTTGTCAGTAAGTGGAAGAAAACATACTGACCAAAAGAATCTTAAAACGATGATTTATCATCACTTCATTTTGTGTAGATAGGTGTATACACATTCTTTCTTAGAGATAGATATCACTTGTAGGGTCTTGTTGTTACCCTGCATTTGTGCAATATTAACTTCACAACATTTTATGGATAAACATCCCATCTTAAAATCATAGATTTAGAGATGAAAAAGACTATAGAAAAAGGATAGCGATTGTTCACAGTGGGGTCTGAAACTATCATGGGAGTCAGGGGAGGGAGTGCGGGGCAAGAGAAAGGAGGGAAAAGAAATACAGTCTTTATCCTTGGGATTAATAAGGCAAAAGATTCTGACACCGTGGCCTTTTCCATCAGTATCTTTCATTAAACAAGAAGATAATTGTTACATACAAGAATTGTCATTTGTAGATTTTTCAGAATGGTCAGAAAGATTGCTGGTTTTGACTCTGTGGAATCCGGAGGTGTTTTGTATTTTCTGTGAAGGTGCCTAATCTTTTTTGTGTCATGGACCCCCTTGGCTGTCTGGTGAGGGCTATAGTTGCCTTCTCATAATAATGTCTTTAAATACATAAAGTAAGATATATACTATTACAAAAGAAACCAATTATATTAAAATATAGTTAAGATAATTTTAAAAACCTAAATTCATGGATCTCAGGTTAACAACCTCTAATCTAGAAGGAATTTCTTGATGATGGGGAAAAAAGCCCTTATTAAAGAAACATTTTACTAATTTATGTCTGGCTTTCTACTTGCAGTATTTTGTGGTACCTTGGGAGATGATAAGTACACTTAGTTCTGATTTTGATATAAACTGATCTGTCAGTTCCCCTTTCTGGATTCTATATTTTGGGTGGTTACATGTCCACTATCTAAGGTAGGATTTATCTCCCCTGCAGTTGATATGAGGCTTTAGAATGGGGACTCATTCTCTCTTGTTTTCCTGTGTCCCAGGATAAAGCTGTGGCTGAGCCAGTGAGCAGGCTGTTGGAGACCACTCTCCGAAGCACGCATTTGCCAAGCAAGATTGGAGCACTGCACGGCATCCTCTATGTGCTCGAATGCGACCTCCTTGATGAAACAGCAAAGCAGCTCATTCCAATTATCAGTGATTACCTCCTTTCTAATCTCAGAGGAATCGCTCAGTAAGTTATCTGAGGGAATCCATTCAGTCCCTTCTAGTTGTGGGCGATATTTCTGGTAGGGAAGTAAGTTACACATGCCCTTCTAATTCCAAGCTAGTTTATAGAGTGTGCTGTGGTTTTTAAATGGAGGCTTGATAACTTGTAAAGCACTTTCCCCATAACTCTTAAGAGAGGAACCATAGGAATCAAAGGCTGAAGGAAGACTGGATAGGGCCATGATTCAAGTGTTCCCACTTTGCCACTCTGTCTCCCAATGAATTAAATAGAAGAAACTAGAGCATTTCAAAAATTGTAAGTTGATATGCTTTTGCTTGGATAAATGGATTGCTTCAATTGGGAAATGCAGGCTGAAATCAGGGAGGAAGAATTTCTCTTGGTAAGCCTGTCTTGACATCAGTTCCATACCCATAAACTGTTCTCATCCACCCATTCCCCCAGAGGAAGTGTTCACATGCTTGGGATAGACACCCCTAACTCGATGACAGATCTGAGGCCCGCTAGTCACCCTCAGCACAGTTAGGTCATCTGCATATGTTACAGCTTCTTGGAGTCACAGGTGAGTCAAGTGGACACCAAAGGTGGAAAGCAGCTCCCTGAACACACCCTACACAACCAACTCCTCTTCCCCCTTCCCCCCCAGCCCCCACCAACTGACTTAAAACTAAATAACCACAATGGCAAAAGTTACACTGTGGAAGATGAGGTGAGCACAGGTCCCTGTTTTCCTGATTTGTTTAGGCAGAACTGGTAGCAATATCTCTCAAGACTTTTGACATTTTTAATAATCTCACTCATTTTCTGCCTGGTATTACTTGTAGCTACAATGCCACATGTTTCCATGACCCTTCAAAGAGACTAACTTACTCGGGTATAACTTGGCCAACAAGAACCCTTTTTATAAGGTTAAAATGTTAACTGCAGCTACTCTTTTAACCTGAAGACAATGGCAAAATTAAACTAGCTATACTGTCAGAGAGAATAAACCTTATTTTTGCTAGAGGCAAAGCTATGATCAACTAGACAAAGAAGGTCTTATGTGCTTTGACCACCATGTGATGCCTGCACAGAGGATGGACAGGTGAATTTCAAAGTGACAAGGAAGGGTTCATGTTACAGGCATGACACCCCACTATTTTAGTTGAACTTTACAGCTCTCTGTCACAGGGAGTGCAAACAACATGATCCCAAGTTTAGGGGATAAATAAACTCTCACTTAGTGAAAATAAATGAGATTATTAAAAATGTCAAAATTCTTGAGAGACATTACCACCAGTTCCGCCTAACTAAATCAGGCAAAGAAGGACCTGTGCTCACCTCATCTTCCAGAGTATAACTTTTGCCACTGTGGTTATTTAATTTTAAGTCAGTTGTGGGGGGGAGGGCCAGGGGTTGGTTGTGTAGGGTATGTCCAGGATGCTGCTTTCCACCTTGGTGTCCACCTGACTCACTTGTGACTTCAAGAAGCTGTAGCATACGCAGTAGCCACACCCTGGTAAACCATCTTGGCAGATGGGCTAACTGTGCTGAGGGTGATTAGCGGGCCTCAGATCTGTCATCAAGTTAGGGGTGTCTATCCCAAGCATGTGAACATTTCCTCTGGTAAAATGGGTGGATGAGAACAGTTTGCTCCAATGGCCTTGAAAGCAACTGAGGCAGGCCCTATGGAGTTCTTCAAACTTGGTTAGACATCAAAGACACCAAGGTCATCCACTGCATCCTGAGTCATCACCAGTCATCTTGACTTCCTCTTGTCACTGGACAGAGAGTGAGACCAATAATTTTGTGCAACTCTGCCTCACTTAAATCAGATTTTTGCATCAATCAAAAGATATCACCCATACCATTTTACCATTTTTATCTATCTCAGAGTACTGTGGTAACAGGCAAGTGATGAAGCAGCACATGCAGATACACTGGGAGCTGTAGTCACAGCCCTGCACACAGGTTGCCCAGGCCATAGGGTTGTCTTCTCGCTGGAAACAGTGGTGGGATTTGGCAGCCCCCTGGGAATATAAGCAGCTCGCCTTCTGGTGTGAGGAAAGGCCTAAAAAAGATGCACTAAAAATTGTCTGCTTACCCAACTCAGGCCTGCTTACCATGGCAGGCAGGGATCCTACCCTGAAGTCAAAACACAAAAAAATGTACAAAAAGTTCTACAAAGATGATTCCACTCATCACTGGTACATGGAATGTGCACACTCTTTTGGACAACATGAAATAGCTCTTGTTGCAAGAGAACTTAGCAGATCTCACATCCAAATAACAGCCCTGAGTGAAACAAGGCTGGCATATGAGGGCTAGCTTACTGCAATCGGAGCTGGATACACATTTTTCTGGAATGACCACAGTGAAGGGGAGCACTATGGAGCTGGCATAGGTTTTGCAATCAAAACTAATCCAGTTAGCAGGCGTGTATACCTGCCAAAAGACATGAATGACAGGCCCATGACAAAGTGAGTGCCACTTGGAGGAAAGCACCTTGCCATGCTGCCACCATGATAAACCATGATGAGATGGAAGACCTCAACATCATGTGCTGAAAGAAGATAAGCTTATGATTCTGGATGACTTTAATGCAAGAGTAGACATAGACTACTAGACATGGCAGTGAGTGCTTGAGAGGAATGGAGCTGGAAACAGCAACAGCAGTGGTCACTTACTACTGAAGTACACTACATTTATGTACATCTCATAACCTCATCACCAACACTGTGTCCCATTTACCTAAATGCAATAAGACTTCATGGATACATCCTCATTGCAAGCACTGGTGTTTAACAGACGTTGTCATTATAAGGAAAAGAGATAGGCTGTGAGAGTAATGAAGGTGATGTATGGCAGAGAGCGCTGCACTGATCATAGACTTATCCTCTCTGAGCTAAATATTCCCATTCATCAGGAGTGAGAGGACTACCAGAAGACTTAATGTCAGCAGGTTAGAGCACTTCTCTGAGTGGGACCGACAGGATAGTTCATCCATCTCTAAGAAGGTAGCATTTAACTCCATCAAAAATAAAGTACAAGTGAAACTTAGATGGAGTGTTCTTGGCTCAGTAAGAAGGCAGATTAAATTCAGTTTTATGCTGATAGTAACAATCCAAAACACTTTTATGGGGCCCTGAAGGCTATTTATGGGTTAAAGACAGGAAAAGAGAAGCTCCAGACAAAGAAAACCACATGCCTTGAGCCTCAGAGAAAGGAGTAAGGTTGGTGTTTTAGGGAACAGGGGAGGTGAGGCTAACTGAATTAGAGGCTGTGGGTTGGCAGCTTTGGGGGAGGTAAGGTTTGAAACCTCGGGAAAGTGGGCAGCCTAAATGATGATGACAAAGACCTACTGATTGACAGTGCCAGACTGGGGAGTTGTGGTTCAATGCACAAAGAATGCATGTATGTTCTTGAAAAGGGAGTCGTGTGATAAAACATAAATATGTACACAGGTGGGTTTGTGCATGTGTAAAAATCCTTTGACACGCTTTTGTTACTGGTAATGCTTCTCAAAAGCATTTCTCGCACTCTGATGAATCTGTCAAAATTACAGTTATTCCGAATGAGAGTGGCCCTTTTAGAATTGTAGATATATTTAGATGTTTATCCTGCGTTTTTGTCACAGAGAAACTGGATCTTACCCCCAGTTTAACAGTTGCCTGTCTGATTGGTATTCGCAGTTGTGTCAATCTGCATAGCCAGCAGCATGTCCTGGTGACCTGTGCTGCTGCCTTCTACCTTATGGAGAATTATCCCCTGGATGTAGGTCCAGAGTTTTCTGCTGCAGTAATACAGGTAAGCTGAGAGTGGGCAGCCAAAGCTTTAAGAGAACCCTTCTTTTAGGAGAATTCAATATGTAGAATAACCTCTTTATTTTCTTTCCTAGCAACTGTTTTTATTAGCTATGTCATGTATGAATTTTATTTTGTGTTCCTGTCAAATTGGGAAAGAAGCATTAACAGGAAACCAAATTGAGAGGGTGTTGACTATTTCCTGAAAGCCTTTCTTCCTGTTATTTCAGATGTGTGGGGTGATGCTCTCTGCCAGTGAAGAATCCACTCCAGCCATTATTTACCATTGCGTCCTGAGAGGTTTAGAACGACTTCTTCTTTCAGAGCAGCTCTCCAGGCTGGATGGAGAGTCCTTAGTTAAGCTCAGCGTTGACCGAGTGAATGTGCACAGTCCTCACCGAGCTATGGCAGCCCTGGGCTTGATGTTAACCTGCATGTATACAGGTGTGGAGTTCATGAGGAACTTACATGGTCAATGTCTATTCAAGTCAGAGAGATTTCTAGGAATCTTGCTTATTACAAGTGACCCTCAGAGCTGAAGGGGTTTCTTTTTCACTCTTTTTTTAAACTTTACTGATCCTTCAAACCCCAGCCTGAATGCCCGACTTCTGATTTCTTTGGGCTCCAATCTTCTTTGTCTTCCTGGATACAGAGGTCTACTATACATGATCATTGATAACCTTTCTCCCTTCTGCTGCTCACTTTACTTGATGTTTGGATTTAGTGCAGCTTCATGGATTTGTTTACAAGGAAAAAGGGTAATAATAAATATCTGGAGTAAAGTCTCAGGGAGCTGAAAGTATAGATAAAAGAAAACTACATGGCACAGGCAGGGTGGTACTTAACCTTCCTAAGCTACTCTATAGCTATCTTTTCCTGAGGTCTGCCTGGGCCTGTACTTTCCTAAGACTAGACCCCACTCTATGGTATACTTGATCCCTTCCTGATCTCAGAGAGAATAAATAACATTTTACATCAGAATACTCAATCTTCCCTTCCCCAACTGTTGCTGTCCTACCTCGTACCTCTAAACCAAGCTGGTTTGTAGAAGCTTGTTTGTTTTTAGTTCTGCAGTCTTAGCCAACCAGAAATTCTTGTGATTGCTCTTAGTATGACACTTTACTGCTCAATCATTGATGAACTAAGTTATCTCTCTTTTTTTAATCGAATGTGGAGGAAGGAAAAATAAATCTTGAAGCGTATAATTACTTTTGTGCCCGGTAACCCAGAATGAAGACAAATTCATTACCACTTCATGCCTTATGTTCCTCAAAGGTGCCTCCTGTCCCCTTTTCTCATAAACAAAGGAAGTTGAGGAAATCTATGAGAACATGAGAACCTGTGCTATTTTGGGAGGACATTGTTCCTTGTTGTGAATATACATTGATTAGATGAAAGAATGCTGGTCTTGGAGCCAGAGGACTTGAAATGCTGGAATTCTTGGCTCTCGTGAGCTCAGTTTAAGTCTTAACTGATACTGCCTAGCTGAGTTCTTCAGACTGTAGTTCTTTCATTTGTGAAAAAAAAAATCCTGCCTCACTCTTGTTGTAAACATAGAAGACTGCGTTTAGATACTGGAGTTGCCCCACGTGTGTTAGTTTGTGTGAAGTTTTTCACATTCTCAGTCACTTGATCTGAGTTCATTTAAGAAGTGTGATTGAGTACTTTCTGTGAAGGTCCAATAGGCAAGTCTGTTTGTTTTTTCTTATTAATTGAACTTTCTCTTGAATGATTTTGTTCCAGGAAAGGAGAAAATCAGCCCTGGCAGGACCTCAGACCCCAACCCTACTGCCCCAGACAGTGAGTCCGTTATTGTTGCCATGGAGCGGGTGTCTGTTCTCTTTGATAGGTAAGTCACCATAATCTGAATTTTCCCCCTTAATCCTTCTTTTACCCTCAAAGGCTAAGGAACAATGGCATTTGAATGTATTTATTCTTCTCATTAGCACTTGTGTTGTAATAATGCTTCTATTTCCCATTTGTATCCCGATTTGGTCACTAATGTTATCATGACCACCCACCGGGACCTTCCTCTCTGCCATAGAATTCTTGGTCTACAGGCCAGCTCTAGAGGCAGTTCACAGGAGGAAATCCCCACCAGTCGAGGTGTCACCAAAATAGACTTTATGACTAGTGTCTTAAATTGATTGTAGGATGATGCTGAGTGATCATTGCATCATTCATAGTGAGAGTTTGTACCCCATAATTGGGTAGCATCCTAAAGTGACACCATGCTAAAATTCATAGAGAATACCATGGACATTGTACTGGAACTCTTTCCAATAATAAAAATGTTGGTTAAATATTTCTGTTTCCTAAGAAGAAAAACCACACTGCATTAGCAGCCAAGGGTCCAAACCATGTATTTTTTTTTCTATTGCTGTACATTTTCTAAAGAGTCAAGTTGGAAATGCAGTTGAGCTTTTGAAGAGAATGAGAAGGTGTCATTCATTATGTAATGGAATGTGTGCTGGGTCATCCACATTCCACATCCATTCATTGTTCATTGGCCTTTTGGCTTTGGATCAGGTGCTTCATAAAGCTTTCAGACTTAGTTTCCTCATCTCTCTGATGGGCATAGTAACCCTTGTACTGGATACTTCCAAAGACCCTTGTGAAGAAAGCTCTTTGTAAGCTTTAAAGTGCTCTAGGAATTCAAGTTATTATTGGAAAGGTCTATCAGAAGTCTTCATTAGATGGTGGTAATGGTACCTGTATGCACTTGAGTTATCATTCTTGGTTTTAAAGATTTTAGATTTTATTCGAAAAGGCCTTAGTGTGCCAATACTGTGACCTCCACTAACTTTTTCAAGTCACCTTTGCCCTTCACTGAGCATAGTCCTGTGTCATGCCATTTAGAGACAGAATGAGTCCTTGGAGGTCACCTAGTATAGCCCCCTTTTTGCACAGATAAGGAAATTGCTCCAAGGTCACACAGGTATTAATTGGCAGAGCTAGGATTTTAGTTCAAGTACTCTTGACTCCAAAGATCCCATGTCTGCTTCTGTTTCTACTGCCTTGAAAGAGATAACTGATCCTACGGATTCAATAGTTGCTTGAGGATGAATTTTACAAAGTTGACAGAAGCCTAATGTTCTTCAGGGTACTGTAGAATTGTTCACACTTTGCAGGTGTGTTCTGCTCATATTGGAGACAAATCAGAATATTATCTAGGTAAGTAACCAGATCAGTACAGAATATTTCTATTGACAACATTAAATAACTTGAAGTTTGCTGGGAAAATTGAACCTCCTAGAAGACTTCATTCTGTTTCTCTGGACTACTGTCTTCTGCTCATTCCTTAGCTCTGCTCTAATGGACTCACACTGGGTTGTAGAGCCCTGAACGATAAATCTTTATAAGCATTTATTAAAGTCTAGGAGTGAGGGAGTAGCCAAGGAATGCACCAGTATATATTAGGGCCTAATCCCAAATCTTTTTTTTTTTTTAACCAGAAAGATGAGGGTGTAACTGGGGCAAGAGGATGATGGATAATCTCCCGTTGTGTGTTTGTTGCTTTGTCTTCCTTGAGACAAGATAACATTATTCACCAGTGAGGACTGTTGCCACCTTGATGGCCTTTGCCTATGACAAATCCCCAGAAATGGCTTTAGCCAGTGTTTTTAGTGTCACTAAACAGAAAGTGATGGAATGAGCATCTGGGAATTAGGAAACATAAATACTGATCCCAGCTCTGTCCTAACTAATTCGCTGTGTGATTTTGAGGCCCTTCCTCTCTCTGGGCCTTAGGTTCATCATCACTGAAACAAAGGAGTTGGAGTAGATCTTAATATTCCTTCTAGTTCCTGAGTTCTGTGATTTTATGTTAATTTAAAAGCATGCATTTAGGAAGACATTACTTTATTTCTCTTGTGTGATGACTGCTTGATATTTAACTTTTTTCAGCTTAATATTCAGCCAAACAAAAAAATGGATAATTACATTGTTGACCTTCCCAATAGCCAAGAGGGAAGTGAATATACTTTCAGAAGTTTCCACTCTTTTCAAAGTAGTCACCTCAGAATACATCTGGAGCTTATGCTTGCTGTTCTAGGACTTCTGAGTATGAAGACCCCCAGGAAAGGCACAGGAGTTGAAATAGGAAATTAAGCTGATTTTCTTTGAAGAAAGTTGTTGCGTCTCGTATTGATTCATAAGTAATTTCATAGTTAGTATTTTGGATGAAAAAAGTTTACTCATACCAGCATTTTTTCATGTAATGGCTTCTACAGAACATAATATGAGAAATACATTAGCGGATGACTCTGTGTGTGTGTGTGTGTTTATGTGTTTATTTACTCCCTAAATCATCCACATGTGGAAATATCTCATAGCCAGCTTTGTGGTGGACACTTTCTTCAGCCTTGTAGTTTTAGCATGTGCCATTAATATAGATACTGCTGGGAATTCTCTGGATGTTTTCAAGTAGATGAAGGAATGAATGGTCATTGAGCATGTGAGGGTTTTTTTTTTGTTTTTTGTTTTTGGTCTGCCTAAGCTGGGGATAGAAGGTATGCTTAAGATGTAGATTAGATGTTAGAACTACTTTTCAAACTTAACTGGCACACTCTGGAAGAATTCCCTTAGAGTGGCCATCAGGATATTTAGATTTCTAAAGCAGGCAGCTGCCTTTGTTGGGTAGTTCAGCTATAGTCCTATCAAAGTCAGAAGGAGAAGCTGAAATAATGCCACTTAGTCTTTCCAATCATTCCAAAGGGGTCAGGGGCTCCTAACCTCTCCCATTGTTCCCATTTGTACAGTTGGTGGGGATAACTCACTGCAGTTGATGTTAATCGTGTTGTTTTCTTTGATTCATTGATTTATTTACCCATTTTTTAAAAGCACCTATTGCATGCAAGACCTTCCTGTGCACTGTGGGTAATGCAGAGAGAAATATAACACTGCCCAATTTCTAACTACTCCCAGTCAAGTATTTAGAGGTTGGGATTCTGCACAAGTAATTTAATACAGAGTATGATAGCTACATTGGATAGATTCAGTGGAGGGTTCTTGGGTAATAGAGATCACTCTGCTTGGGGGATTTGGAAATCCTTTCTGGTAGGGGCAGTATTTGAGCTGGGCCTTGAATGAGTAGGATGAGTAGTATTTCAATAGTAGAGATTTAGGGGAAGAGCACTTCAAGGTAAGAACAGAGTATTTGATTTTTGTTAAATATAATTGTTACTAATTTTTGCCAGAAATAAAACATCTAATTAATATTGCTCATAGTATATATGATAACTCATAGTAGAGGTATCACGGTAGAGCATAGAGTGACCTCGACCAGCCCCACCTCTGACCCTGGACAAGTGGTTCAACCTCTTAGAGCAAGGTAAGATTTTCTGAGATTGTGAAGTTGCAGAGAATCTGTCAGAGGAGTTTCCTCCACTAATGAAAAACTGATGAGTTCAACTATGTCTGTTGTGGGAGCTCTGAAGGTTACAGGCCAATTCAGGGAGCACAAGAGTGTGCCATGTTCTAAAAATGGGTCTTCTAATTAAATCTTCATTTCCTGTACACAATTCTGACATCTCTTCTCTTCCTTCATTTAGGATCAGGAAAGGATTTCCCTGTGAAGCCAGAGTGGTGGCACGGATCCTTCCTCAGTTTCTAGATGATTTTTTCCCTCCCCAGGATGTAATGAACAAAGTTATTGGAGAGTTTCTATCAAACCAGCAGCCATATCCACAATTCATGGCAACTGTTGTATATAAGGTAGTTCTTAGTTGGTTTTCATAAGCACAAAATTTAGGTTATCTTGAAAAATTGCTTTAAGATATAAATACCTTATATTGTCCTGGTAAATTTTCTAGAAAGCTGTTTTCATATTTTAGTCCATTTTCCATTCATGTGGAATAAGCCTTGATGGCTGTCTCCAATGCATCATCATGCTGTGGTGACCTGGAGTTCTCAAAAGCTAAGCCAGTAGAGTACAAATTCTGGTAGTACTACTCCCAAGCCAGAAAAGCTTCATAATACATCTGTCTTACAAAGATCAACTTAGCTAAATATAAAGGGGTTCATCTTTAGAGAACTGGCCACCAAGGAATGAATTTTTTGGCCCTAGAAATGCTTGAATATGGAAAGGGCTATCATCTGGATCAGTGGAAGAAAACTGCCTCCCCCTATACTAAGTAAATTATGTGTTCTGGAAGTACTGAAATGAGTCATTAGACTTAGCAATTTAGCAAGAGTCCATTCAGTCCATTCTAACAGACCTTTTTTTAAATTCAGTTTTCATGTCATTTATTTTTATGTCTAAATCACTGAGCTCATTTTGATATATGGTGTTAGATATTGGTCTATGTCTAGTTTCCACCAGATTCCTTTCCAGTTTTTCCAGTTAAATAGTGACTTCTTGCCACAGTAGCTCGAATCTTTAGGTTTATCAAACAGTAGATTACTGTGCTTGTTTTTCCTGTATATTGTATACCTAATCCTACCAGGCCTTTTTCAAAAACTTGACTATATTTCAACAGGTTTCTTTTCAAGTATTTTCTCTTCCTTTGTTGTAAAGACTTCAGTTTCCCCCTGAAACATATTGGATGCATTGTTTTTCAGGTATTTCAGACGTTGCATACCACAGGACAATCATCTATGGTTCGAGATTGGGTGATGCTCTCTCTCTCAAACTTCACTCAGAGGACCCCAGTTGCAATGGCTATGTGGAGTCTCTCCTGTTTTTTCGTCAGTGCATCCACTAGTCAGTGGGTTTCAGCAATGTATCCTCTGCTTGGTCTCTGCATAGTGTCATTAGCTTCCACACTTGTTTGTCCTGTTTCTTGTTTGAAACACACATTCTTGGTTTTTTTCCAAGGGTAGGTTTTCAGAGAACTAGATCATTAGAGTTGAACCTCCTCCTGTCCCCACACCTTCAACCCCCTATCTCCCAGGCCAGAGGGAAGCTTGCATTCATTTTGAAGATGTTGACTTTTTGTTGTTGTTTTCTGTTAGTAAGATAAATGTGAGGAAAGCACTTAGGATTGTTTTATTGAAAGAATACCAATTTTGAAGCAGGTTTTAAGGCTCTAGTCTCTGAAGACATTTCCAGTGGATAGTGGGGTTTTTTAAACTGATGCTGCTTTTCATTATTTTTGTTGTCAATGTGCCCCATTCCACTTTCTTGGCTAAGATGCCAAGAAAAGAATATTTGCTGGAATTCCCACCCTAAAAGCCAAAGTCATACTTCTGGCAACCTTCCCCCTCAGACAAACCACAATAGCCTTAAAGTAGTTCAGCTGCTGTAGCGATGACAGGGTGACATCACCCAGAGCCACTGAAGTAGCCAACGGAGTGAGGCCATGGCACTGCCCAGCACACATTACACACGGAAAAAGTCAGAGCACCGAGAGGAAGCTCTGCGGAGGGAAGACGGGCCTTGGTAAGTCATCTCCCAATGGGAACTTGTCCCGGCTTAGCTCGGGCTCACATTTCCTTTGCTAGCTCCCTCAGAGGCCCTGTCACATCATGCCCTACTGACCACTATCTGTGGGAGTCAACAAGAGGGTTCAAAGGGCACTGAGTTTCTTTTATGAGGAAAGAGATTTAGATTTTTCAGCTTAGCTTGGGTTGAACTTTTTTGCTTCTAAAGACATTTCTTCATTAAATATGTTTTCCTTATCTTTGATTAGCTGACATTTCCCTGCAGAGTCTACTACCTGAGGGAATCCCACCTTTAGACTCTTAGGGTTGGAAAAGAATCCCAGTGGGTGGAGAATGCCAAACTTTAAACCTTAGCTTATTTTTCTTTTTTTTTCCCAATAATATGCCCTTAACTCCTTTCCCAGCCTTCCACACATCATCAGCAGGATGGGGAAGTCGGAACAAGTGGACATTAATCTTTTCTGTCTGGTGGCCATAGACTTTTACAGACACCAAATAGATGAGGAGCTAGATCGCAGGGCCTTTCAGTCTGTGTTTGAGGTGGTAGCATCTCCAGGAAATCCCTACCACCGACTGCTGACTTGTTTGCAAAATGTCCACAAGATTGCAACATGTTGAAAGTTCCACGGAGCTGGACAGTGCGGGGATTGGCAGCTTGGGTTGGAGTCCGATGTGGACACAAGGCAAAACATGAGGACCCCTGATTTCACCCTGGACGGGAGCTGGGGGCAGGTCGAGCAAAAAAAGTGGATTTGTGGGTTTCTTGATTCTCCCATGCCTGTGTCTGCATCTCTTTTACACTGTAACAGAAGTGCTTGTTTGCAATGGTGTGGCCATGCTAAAGGGACATCATTCACACGCCTCGGGTAATTTTGGGGTTAGAGACTGAGTTTTTACAAAAACAAAAGGCAAAGCCACAACAGCTGTTTTTGTTAACTCTGTATGATATGGGTTAGTACTAAATGCAAAGTAACCAGGTGTTTATATATTTTTCTAAGTGTTCAACCTGTTCATTGTCACTGGGTTGCAACTGATCCTGATTCTTTGACAAAAGTACTTCCTTCGTGCAGGTTATTGACAGTGGACACTTTCACATTTTTATGTAGCTATTATCTGGTATAATCAAGCTTTAGAAAGTGTTTCCTAATGTCTCTCTCATGCAGAAAGGAAAAGGAAATCCCATTTCCATGATTAACACTCCCAGCATGTAATCCCCATCTCTTGGACTTTGGTGGACTGTGGTGTGTGGTGGTGGGGGGTATTAAGAGAAAGGGATCTGGCCCACACACAGCCATGATTTATTTTTCCTTTTTTCTTCTCAGGATTTAAAATTTGAGTATATCAGTAAAGAGATTAATTTTAACTTAAATATTTCTATATCCATGTAAAAAGTATGTACAATTGTAAAATCTGTACTGCATGATGTGCTGTACTTTGAAATGATCAGAAGCCACTTGACTGAATGTCTTTACTGCTCCTGTATTATCCCTGCTTTCTCCCTGAATACATCTTCTCCCTTTCATTTTCCACCCATACTAACATTCAAGTCACATTTTGGTTCAACTTGTCACTTGCTTTTTATGTTGTTACAAATGGAACCTCTGAATTTGTGTACAGAGCATTGCATTCAAATCATTTAAAATCATCTCCTCCACAGTTCATGAAAACACCCACAAGAGGTATCAGATCTTAATGAAACTTTTTTGGTACATAGCAGCTGATCTTGATATTTTCCTCTGACCCAATTTTCTTTAGGCAAAGATGATTTCATAAACTCCCCAGCATCCTAGTAACTGAACTTGCTCTGTTATTCTTTAATAGTGGTGGCAAATGTCCATCTAGGTAGGTGCAGCTGTTATCTTAGGCCAAGAAGTAGCTTCCTTCGTCCATTGAGTTAACAGTTCAGGCACACTCAGTTTTGGGGCTTTGCCTCTTATATTAGATTTGATTACTTAATTAGCCATCTGTTTTCCATCTCAGGGTGCGGGTACCCACAAGGACCCCACTAATATCTCAGCAGTCTCACTTATTTAGGATAGATCTGTCTTGTTTCCTAGTGTCCTTGCTTAACCCTTCGTTACACTTTTTCTGAGTACCTGTAGGGAAGGAGCAGACTTTCTTGTTTTCTGTACTACTTCCTATCATCAACATCTATTTCAGATGTAACCCACAGGCATATTCTCATTTTGTTTCATGTGGGTTTGAGGAGTAAGGTAGGGGTTTGGATTCTATTAAAAGCCAGCACCAAAGCCATGAGCCAAAGAGGTGTATCCCCAAAGACTGGACACAGTAATTGTTCATAAGTGGTCTGAGATTTTGGGGCTTGGGGAGGGTGATCAGTCTTACTGCTTATTAGGAGAATTCCATTTCTTGATCCGTTACTTGGACCAGATTTCTCTTTGTGGCTGTTAATAGCCATGTCATTTTATTCAAAGTGACTCAAGAAAGATTTACTGATTTGGCAGAGAGTTGCAGATTTGGAGTTGTGGTGTGTTTTTTATTACTGTTGTTTTCATTTGTAAAGATCAGTGGTGTATTTGATTGAATGAAGAGTATACTGATTTTTCCTCCATTTGAGGCAAAGTATGTTCTTCATGGCTGCTGCTCCTCATTCCTGCTGTGGTAGTGAGTTTTGTCCTAAGTCCCAGGCCCCAGTTAGTTCTTTTACATGTTTGACAAAGTAAATGGAAGTAGTATCATAATCTGTATTCCAGAGTTCGGAGGGAAAAGAAAGTCTTACTTGGAGCACCTTGTTTTTAGTTAACCTCATAGTAATATACCCTGAAACAGCATTTAATAGGTTTCTAGACCCATAGAAGGGTCTCTGCTTACAAGCTCTGTGTTTTTATAAGCTGAGAGAGGTTCAGACTGAAATCGTCTCAGAAACCTACAAAGCCCTGCATAATATCCTCCCTTCAGTCTCCTCCTTATGAGAAGAGCCGCCCTTGTGTTTGGTACATGAGTGTTACTAGCTGCCCCTTAACCTGTTTTGATATTTGAAGGAGGGAAGCTTCTCTTCTTTTAGGGGTCCAAAAAGAGAAACCCACCTTAGTAGTTAATATCAGACTTTTCTCCTCATAGGGAAACATCTTTATCAAATCAAGACTCATGATGTTTTTCTGTGTGTGGCAACAGTGAAGAATGATGGAGGTGCAGGGGACCCTATTAAGTATTGTGGGGGGGGGTTGTTGGGTTTTTCCCCCTTTTAATTTTAACAGCAACCCCTAAGGCAAGGAAATAACTTCTCCCCTGTTAGTTTTGGTCTCCCGCTTGGCAGACATGCTTTCCCCATAAAAAGCCAATGCTAAGTGGTTGTGAAAATCATAATAATTATGAATATTGGCAAAGTTCTAGGAAAGAAGGCTTTGGAACCCTCCACGTTTGGTCACTGCTTTCTCATTTAAAAAGTATAGAATTTAACATTCGTACTGACTTAAATATTTAAATTCTCCCATAATAACTTGGGTTATTATTGAAGTACATGCAATTTAGAATTTTTCCCCCAACTGGAATTAAAATTATATGTGCCCATTCTGGATAGTAATTGACTTTGTCTTTTTTTTCTTTTCTGACAGAATTAAGAATAAGACCATTCACACTGGTTCTTGAACCATTGTTTTCACTGGTAGCACTAAAAACACCAGCAGAAAGACCTGTAACTCTATGGTTTAAGTCCATGGGAAGAAACTTTTTGAGAACCCCTAAACACACGCATAGAAAGATGAATCCAACCAGCATGCACACTTGCTCATCTTAGAGCTATGAAGCAGAAACTCCTCTTATCTGCTGTGTAAAAACTGGTTGTATATAACTGAGCAGAAAAGAGAGACTTAATTTTATATTAAAAGTCTTTTTGGGGAGAAAACAGCCTGACAAATCAAATCTCTGGAAGGAAAAATACACTTGATTTTATTAAGTTCCAAATATTTAAAGCAGATATTCAGTCAAAATAAGTTTTAATTAAAATCATTTATCTCCCAATATTCCTTAATTCTTTTCCTATGGAAAATGTTGAGAAGTATAGTATATTGGGAGCTAGGTAGAACAGTACAGAAGTAAATTAAATGTACCTGTTATCAAGGGACATCTTTCCTTTCCAGTGTGACCTGGCTTATTTGTGATGTTTGTTATTTCTAGGACTGAACAGCTTTCTCCAGCTAATTGCAAATTCATTCTCCCTTTCTCCCCACCCCTTTCTCCTTTATGTTGGCAAATCCATTCTTCATAGAGAATAGGATTAACATGAAAGACTTTGCATCATTGTCTATGGGGAAAACTGCACCATGATGGAACTCAAAATCCACCTAACAAACAGGCAGTGATTTAATTAGTCATCTCATAGCCTTCAGAATGTTTTCTGTTAAGTAAACCTTTCCTTCCAGGATATCAGAATGAACCTTCCTTCATATCATATTACAAGTCAACATGACCCTGGTAAAAAAATACCTTACATGCGATGTGTTTCCTGAACTGAGAGATGTGCTCAGGTGTAATGAATTATAAATATAGCAATATCTTTTAGTTCATAATCATCTACATGTTTTAGACCTTTTCTGTTTTGACACTCTTTTGCCCCACACTCACACCCCCTTTACGAATAAAATGCCTTTAGTTTTGGAAGTCCTACTATGCAACATGCCTGAAAAAAAAGTCATTGACTATTTGAGTTAGCCAGAATGTGACTCTGGGAGGCACTAGCTTTATGTTATGTAATAGGACAAGTGCAGGGGGATAGGAGATGACAAAGGACTGTTTTAGACCAAGGGGTAGAGTAGGATAAAGCCATTATTTTGGCTGCCATTTTGAATTTGGGATGTTGATGTGGTTAAGGTGGGAAAGGGAAATGTTGATACCTTCCAGCTGGTGAATCAGAAGAAAGATTGATGAGTGGAAGAGGGCAGACTGAGGCAGGAATTCCACCTACTACCAGTAGGCAACTTGGAGAGGGTAGGTCCTACAAAAGACACAACTTTTTAAAATGCCCTTAAATCAGGCTCTATTGCTGACAAGTTGTTCCTACCCTAGAAGGAAAGTTGGCCATGTTGATGGCTAGGTGAGTTTTAGCCAGAGGAACTAGACCCAGGAACTAGAATGCCCTTCCCCACCCCCTTCCTTGGGAAGGATAGAATAGGCCAATAGCATTGCTCTGAGAGGACTCCGTCATGTTGGAAGCCTGTCTCTGGAGGTGTTTACCCCCTCATCTGCTGCTTGTATGGATGGGCCTCTTTCTGTTTCCATCAGCTTTTGCCTACACGCTGCCACACTGAACAAACAGCCCAAGAGGCAGAAGTTCTGTTGTTTCTAACCTTCCACATCCTGTGTCATCACCATCCTTCAAACTTAGAGGGCTATGATAGGTGAGGCCTGGAGCCCTGACATACATGTAGCTGTGCCCACTGCATAAAGAAAATATTTAATTTAGACGTTCACATTTTGAAAACTGCTGAAAATATTGCACATTTAAGTGAAAGAGAATAAAATTTAAATTGTTGCTGTAAGAGGCTTGCTCTGGTTATTTCCAACCAATGCAGACCCTAGCTTCTCAGCAGTTTTTTTCTGAAAGTTTCCTCAGTGTGTCTGTAGAGGTGAATTTGGGCAACACACTTCATGGGTACCTCTTAGGAAGTCATTTTGATTGGAATGATTTGCCAAAATAGAACCTAAACAATTTCCATTTCAACAACAAGAAGAGGCACAGAGCATATATTTGCAGGTAAAGACAGCCTAGTTTTTACAGGAAAGGAGGCTGAAGACTGTTCTAAGGCTAATTTATTGGTTGTTATGCTTTTCATTAGGTTAATTGAAAATTAAACTGTGGGTGGTCTTACTGCCCAACAGACACAAGTTGCAAAAGCTCCTATGGTTAAGTGACATCTTAATTTAATTATATGGAGAGCTCGTCATTTTGGCACTTTTTTTTTTTTTTTTTTTTTTTTTGCCATATTTGGCCCATGTTGTGCATATGGGAGGAAGGCCAAGGTGGGTCTGAAAGGACTGGGAACCTTGTCCTTGTACTTGCACTCAAACAGGAACAAATGCTGGAGCCATCTTTGGATGCCAGCATGAAATGAGTGGTGTCACTGAAGAGCCACCAGACTTCCTTGCGCCCGTTGCACCTCTTCATGAAGCTGGATGGAAAGAAAAACTGACTGGCCCAAGGGAAAGGGGAGCCTGAGACTGGTGTGCATGTTCACCTAGGTGGAATCTACTCAATTCAGGCTGGAGATAATCCTGAGGAAATGAGTTTTATGTCATTTCCCCTCTCAAGTCCCAGTGCATTCCTTGGGCAAATAAGGTGTTTCAACAAGAGCAAGGCAATCTCAGGACCCCTCTACCTCCAGATTCTTTACCTAGGTAAGAATCACTATGTGACAGGTGATGAAACAGCCCTGCCCCCAAATTACAGGGGTATTTTCAAGTTTAAAGGATTTGATTTTGCTTGAGGAAAGAAGGTTCTGGCATCTGAAGTCAGGAGGACTTTTCAATGAACAGCCTATGAGAATAGACAGTCTGCCTCAGTTTTCTGCTTATGTGGTGTGGGAGTAACTTCATCACCACCTTCCATCTATGGTAACTTCTGCCAAAAGAGGGTGTTATGCCCAGCAGTCATGACCAGTGAACCACAATGTCATGTTTTTACTAAGATGTCTTCCTGTACCATGCCACTGTAGTAATTGATGGGGGAGTATTCTGATAATAACGTAGAGTACAGTACTTCATATTGTTGAACAAAAGTTCAGTAGGATATATCCTTTGAGGTATTTTTTTCTGACAGTGGACTTGAGTTTTACTGGTTGTTGGTCAAGAAACTGATTTTTGTCTTTCTTCAAAGTCATCTCAGTATTAAACCCACAGCCTTGGTTTATTCAAATGCCCTGCTCCAAGCAAGAATTAAGGGATTTACATAGCTAGTTAAACGTAGGGAAGTAGGTCTTGAGATTCCATTATGCCATGTTGTGTCACTATTAAGGTCTGGTTTGTGATTGGGACCTTAGGTAAATCACTTAATCATTCAAGCTTTTACATCATCTAAAAATGAAGCTGATTGAGACTATTCTTAAGGTTCCTTCCAGTTCCAAAAGTAGGATTCTATGCAGCCAAAAGCATTCACTCAGTCCAACACTTACTAACTACCTACTCTGTGAAAGGCCCTGGGAAAAGGATACAAAGACAAGAATGCAACAGACCCATCAATCAAGAACCTTTTTTGTGGGGGGAGGGGGGCAAGTAAATACTATATGTGCACAAATAAGTATAAAGTCATTGCAAGCAAAAGAGAAATCTAATAATGCAACATCAGGGAAGGCCTCATGAAGGAGATGGTACAAAGTATGCCTAGAAGGAAACTAGAGATTCCATGAGGCAGAGGTGAGGAGGGAGTGCATGCCAGGTATGGGAGATCACACATACTAAAGGCACAGAGATGGTGGAGGCTATAAGTTACGGGAAACAGCTAGCAAGCCAAGTTGACAGGAATGGGCTTTAAGTGCCAGGCTTAGGGGGCTTGTGTTTTTGCCTGGAGACAATAGGGAGCCCCAGAAGATTTTAAAATAGAAGAGTAACATGGTTAGATCTTTGTTTTAGGAACCACAATTTGGCATTGGAGAGTGGATTTGTAAAAGGGTGAACTAGAAGCAGAGAGCAATTAGGAAGCCATTAGAATAGTTCACTTGAAAGGCAAGGAGAGCCTGAACTAGTTTAGAGGCTGTGTGAGTTGGGGAGAAGGGAATAGATGCTAAGAGATGTGGAGGTAATGTCAGCAAACCTTAGCAAATGAATGGATGTAGAGAGGAAAGAGTGGAAGGAGTCAGGAATGGTTATGAACCTAGCCTAACTGACTGTAGACATGGCAGTGGTATTAACAGAAATGGATATGGTTAGAAGAAATAAGGATTGGGGGAAAATATAACTTCTATTTTGGACGTGTTAAGTTTGAGATACTCTAGGATATTCATTTAGAGATAGCCAGCATGCAGTCGTCAATACAGGACTGGATTTCCAGGTACAAGATAAATAGAATTAGGAGTCATCTGCCTAGAGGTAGTTGAACCCATGAGTGATGATGAAATTACCCACAAAACAAAAAGGGAAGAAAGCGCATTGTAGAGAGTTGGAAGATGCCCACACTTAGGAAGCAAGGGGATCAATGATAGTTTATCAATAGACTGAGAAGGAGCATAAGATAAGTAAGGAAAAAATATGGCACCCACTCTTATGGTAGCCTAAGATTGCTTTAGCTTCAGCGACTATGATATCACACTGCTAGCTCAAATGTCTTGAACTTGTAGTCCACTAACAGCTGGAGATCTTTTTCAGACAAATGGCTATTTAGCTATGCCTTTTCTATCTTGTACTTGTGAAGTTGATTTTTTTTTTTTAAACCAAAGGGTAGGACTTTATATTAGTCACATTTTATTAGATTTGAGCCAGTATTCTAACCCATCAAAATATTTTTGAATTATGTTATCCAGTGTGATTAAATGACGTGTGTAAAGTGCTTTGGAAAACTTAAAAGAACTATAAATATTAGCTTTTATTATTTGCCATCACTAATTTCTTTCAATTTCAATTCTGATAAAGCATTTCTATCCAGAAGATTAAAGGGTCAAGCACAAATCCCTGGAACTCTCCACTGCAAATTGGCTTCCAAGTTGGTATTGTGGTCATTCAACTGTTCTAAATCCACTTAAATGTACTATTTCCATATCTTCAATTTTTTTCACCTGAGAATAGCTTGACTTTGTTAAAGGTATTACTAAAATTTAAATAAGCTCTATCTATCACATTTTCCTTATCTCAGGACCTGTGATTTCTTAAGCTGTATAGACAGCTACCTATCTATGATTTAGTAATTAAGCCTTAGGAAGGTATCTTTGCATTTAAGAGAATTACTCTGCCATACTAGTCTTACTGGCTCTTTGTGAGGACCAAATACTTTGTAACTACAAGTGCTACGTAAACAGCCTCTATTAATATATGTAAAGTGCTTTGTAATTACTACATAAACAGAAGCTATTAATGTGCTTAAAGTACTTTGTAACTACTAGTACTGCATAAACAGCAGCTCTGATTGTTCTGTCTAGGTTTTAAGGCCATAGTCCCAGAACCTCCCTTCTTTTTCCATCTGAACAGTAGACACTGACAGGGAAAATACACAAGCATCTAAGTGACCCCCAGGCCCTATAGGACCCTCATTAAACACTGCAAGTTTATACCCTGGTCACTAGATAGGACCCATTAGGGATTCTCAGATACTTAAAATGTTAGTCCCAGTTGACCAGAAGTTTCAGTTAACCAGAATGTATTCCTTCCTAGTGAAAGGTTTTACTATGCTGCCTCTTTAAAGAATACTGGGTGTGGAGCTGGGAGAACTAGATAAAAATTTCATCTGAGACACTAGCTGTGTGATCTGGGCAAGTCCCTTAACCTCTCAGATTCTGTTTCTTTTCATATAAAACAAAGATTATACCTTGTACTATCTACTTCGTAGGGCAGTTATAAGGTTGTTCTGGATTAAAAGCACTATATAACTGAATGACCAATTCAACACTTATGTAGTCACTACTACATTTAATTGCAAAGTATTGTACTCTGTTGTAGGGGGAGAAAAAAGAAAACACTAGCAAGAAGCTTACAGTCCAGAGGGAGTTAAGAAACAAAACTGATTAGCTGTAATACATACTGAATACATAAAGAGGAAAAGGTCATTATAGCATGGAAGTAATTGGGGAAGGCTTTCTAGAGGAAGTGGCATTTGAAGGAGGATTTTAAAGGCTGGGCAGAATTTTAACAGAGGACACCAGAGAGGTGAGATGCAAGTGAGCATCCCCTTCCTCTCCTCTCCTCCCCTCCCCTCCACCCCAGGTATATATGAAGAGCAGGGAATACTCTGATTTGAATTTGGAAAGTGGTATGAATTAAGACAACCAAGTCAGCAGCACCAGAGATTGTGGAAAGTCTTGAATGCCAGATTAAGAAGTTTTAGGTTTATTCATTTGTCAGCCACCAAATGATGGCATCAGTTACTAAGGAAGGAACTTAGCATTTTGTACTTAGGCAAGACAGTGGGGGAGACTTTTGGAATCCCCAAATCATGCTCTGTAAGTATAACCTGCTTGTGCTCCTGCGGAGGCAAGGTAGATAATATCATTATCTCTGTTTTTCAGTCACTTAGACAGGTGATGTGCCTAGCTCTAGTAAAGTAGTAACATCAAGACAATGTGCCAGACACTCAGCCCATCGCTTTTTCTTCTGCCTTGTTCTGAGAGCTTGTGGTTTTGAAGAGGGGTGTACCCTGCTGTGTGATTGGCTATTCTTCTTCCAATCAGGTCCCGCTGGATGCTTGAGCCCAGAGACCTCTGTCTTCCAGTTGGTTAGTGTTGGCAGCAGCCTTGGTCATGCAGCTGTGCCAAGGTAAGATGGCCCTCCCTGTGCATGCTACTGGGAGGAGAGCTAATGCAAGTTTCTGGTTAAAGAGCCCCAGACCCACTGCGATGGACCCACTGTGTCTGAGGAAGGGGAGCTTGGTGACCTCCCTCCAGTTTCCTTCTCTTAATCCAGCTAAGTCTAACACAACTGGTTTCCTTTTCAGTGACCTGTTGGACATCTTGACCTGAATGTCCCTTAGGCATCTCAAACTCAACGTGTCCAAAACAACCTATTTTCTGATTACCCCCCAAACTCTTCTCTCTGTTAAGGGTACCACCATCCTTTCCAGGTTTGCACCCTCAGAATCATCGTTGACTCCTCATTCTCTTGTCTTGCCCATCACTTGCTAAACTTGTTTATTCTACCTTTACATCATCTTTCCCCAATCCATGACTTCCACCCTAGTTTAGGTCCTCATCACCTCTCATGTAGACTATTATAACAATAGCTTTCTCTCTCCCATTCCAATTCATTGTCCACTATTCAGTCATTCAGTTGTGTCTGATTCTTTGTGGCTCCGTAGACCATAGCACAGTAATACTGTCCATGGGGTTTTCTTGGCAAGGATATTGGAGTGGTTTTCCATTTTCTTCTCCAGTAGATTGAAGTGAACCAAGGTTAAGCAACTTGCCTAGGGTCACACAGCTGGTAAGTGTCTGAGGCTAGATTTGAACTCAGGTCTTCTTGACTCCAGGCCCACCACTCTTATCTACTGAGCTGCCTAGATACCCCAGTGTCCATGTAGTTGTTTTCCCTAAAGCACAAGAGTCACTCCCATGCTTAATAAACTTAGTAAACTTCATTGGCTTCCTGTTAAGGTTAGGATCAGAATTTATAATCTGGCGCCAACCTACCTTTCTAAGTACAATATCCCCCGTCATATACAATCCATTCAAGCTGGTTCTTCCCACAGTTCCTCAGTAGCAAGCAGCTACTAATCCCTTACCATCTTACAGCACTTTCCTAAATACCAGGGATATAAGGAAAGGCAAAAATGTGGTCCTTACCCCGAAAAAGCTACATTCTACTAAGGGAGACATACAAGGTATATACAATACAAATGAAAATCTCAGAAGGTGGGGATGGGGTAGAACCAAGAAAAACTTCCTATAGAAGGTGTGATTTGAGCTGAGTCTTGAATGTGACATTCTATCTCTGACCTCTTTGCCTTTACACAGGCTGTCCCCTATATCTGGAATGCCCTTCCCTCTTCACTTCTATGTTTTAGAACAGATAATTTTCTTCACAGCTCACCCCCTCTTACATGGGCCTTTCTTGATACCTCCTGCTTGGTTTGCTTCCCCTCCATTTATTTATTAATTATATATTACATATAATTGACAGTATGTAGGCTCCTTGAGGGCAGGGACTATTTCCTTTCCATCTTGGTATTTGCTGCACCTGGCCCATAGTATGTATGTAATAAATGATTGTGGCCTAATTACAGAAGACTTCCCTGACCACATGGAGTTCTCTTCAGACATCTTTATAGGACTATTTATAACTCATCACTTGGCATTTTATTCTTAATGCTTTTATTGTTTGCATTTTGTTTTATACAATTTAAAAGATGCAGTGAACCTTAGAGACAATCTAGTTAAACTCTTTATTTTGTGGAATAATCATGAGGTTCTAAAAGTAAAAATGACTTGCCCAAATTCACACAGGTAGTGAGTAAAATGGCGAGCATTTGACCCCAGATCTTCTGACTCCAGTTCCATTGTTCTAAAGATTCTCTGAGTTGGAATGGGCCTTATCATCTCGTCCTACCTGTAACTGGAAAAGAAGCCCTCTGAAACTTCCTTGACAGGTGAGTTCTGGCCTCCACTAGTGACAACCAGAAGACCTCTAGGAGAGAGCCTGTCTCCCAAGCCAAACCCTTCAACTCCATTAAGACTAAGTCTGCTTCCCTACAACATCCCCGCTTTGTTCCAAACTCTGAACCTTGAAGTAGAACAAATCCAAGCCTTCTCCTGCATAATAACCCTGGAAACTTTCTAAAGGTGGTGACAATGACCCTCCCTTCTTGGCCCCTCTCCTCATTCTTCTTGGGGTTTACTATACCTAGTTCTTTCGTCCATCCTCATATGAACTGAACTTGAGGATCTTCACCATTCTGGGACCACTGAACATACTGTGGATGTCCTTCATCAACTGTGGTGCCTAGAACTGAACCTAATATTCCAAATGATGGCAGACCAGAGCAGGGACTGTTATCTCTTAGAATGCAGCCTAAAATCACATTTGCCACTTCAGCTGTCTCATCACACTCTTGACTCAGCAAATTTGTAGTCTGCTACAATTCTAAGAGTTTTTTAGAGAAATAATGTCTAGCCATACCTCCCCCATCTTATACTAGTTAAGTGGTGGTTGTTTTTTTTTTTTAACCCAAGTGGGCAACCTTGAATTATCCCTTTTAATTTCTTCTTTTTAGACTTGGTTCACTGGTCTAAGCTGCTGAGATCATTTTGCACCCTGACTATTATCTAACATGTTAGCTGTCCCTTCTGGTGTTTTTTGTGTCTTCTACAAATTTGATAAACATTCTATACTTTATGCAGGTCAAGGGTAAAAATGTTAGGCAGCACAGGACCATGGGTGTGTCCCTGAGAACACTACACTAGAGACCACTTTTTAAGTAAAAATCAAATGAATTTAATGAATGATGACACTCTGGGTTCAGCCATTCATTTAACTGTACATCCATGTAATCATACCTCTCATCTAGCCCCCATAACTCTCTCTTGTGCAGAATAATATGATGAAAAACTAGGAAATGCTTTAGAAAAATTGAGTAAGCCACATCTACAGCATGCTAGTTTGGTGACCCTGACCAAAGGACATAGGTTCGTCCAGCCTAACCTAGTATTCCTTTAAAATAGATCTAAAAAAATACAAAGTCTTCTCTAACATTTCATTTTGTCCTACGTGTTTTTGATATTAGGAATTTAAATAATCATAGTCTTTTCCTACAATTCTAATAAATGTACATCTTTTCCATTTAGTCGTTTTCCTTCCTGTTAATTGCCATTTCCTTCCCTGTAAAATTTTGTCTGGCAATTCAAGATTTTTTTCCACCACCACCAATCTTGCCTTATGGTTAATGTAATTAGATAGACTAGAAAATCAAAGGACCATTTACTGTTTTCTCCCCCATATGGCTTATCCCGCCGGGCAACCAAAATGCCTAAGTTTGTACCTAAGAAGTCTCCTCCTGTATTTCCAGTGTGTCCAGTTCCTCTGGAATCAGCTCTCTACAATAGGACTTCATTTTCTAATTTAAGTGTAGTTAATTCAAGGACATCAAATACCCATCTTCCACTCAGTGTGAAAACATCCAGGGAAGCCCTTGAGAAGTGGTTTTGGATGATCAGTACCATTGCATCCCCTCTGTTAATGTACTCTTTGCTTCCATCCTGATTGTATGTTCATAGGATCAGAGACTTAGAGCTCTTTGAGTCCAACCTTCTCAGTTTACAGATAAGGAAACTAAGGCCCAGTAAGGATAGGTAGCTAACCCAGTGTCTGAGGTGGGATCTGAATCTAGTTCTTCAGGACACTGAGCCCAGTTCCTTATCCATCATATCCCTTTGCTTCTTGCTTGCCTATATGTGAGTCTTACCTCCTCAGGGAGATTCCACCTATTCTCCTTCCTTCTCCCTCTGTCCACAGTGCTGGCTCAGGCACTAGGCACCCACTGAGGGCTCAGTCACTGGTTGACTTGGCTTACCAGAGGCAGGCCATTTCTACTAGCAGCTCTCAAGGGATGACAAGTGTGATTCTGTTCCATTCAGTAAATGTTTACTGAAGACCTACTATGTGCAGAGCATTGCCCATGTTGTCATAGACACTAAATAGGCTACTAGCTTCTGGATATGAATGAGTGGCATCAATTCAGAGATTTCAGATCTCGAACCCACATCCCACATGGAATACAGAGTCCTCCACTGAATGCCCTTCCTTTTCTTCTCCAGCCTCACCACCATGAGCTGTCTTACTGGTCAAATATTTGTAAAGAACCTACTATTTACAGTGCACTGTGCCAGACATACTTTGCAGTACAAAGGTGAAGAAGGAAAAAAACCTTAGTCCGTGCCGTTGGGGCTCTCGTTCCTCATCCTCCAGTGCATCCTCCCATAGTGCCAGATGGCCATTCCTAGAAACCTATCCAGACCGTGTCACTATCCTGTTCATGAAGTTGCAGTTACATGCCATTACCCAGGGGAGCGATTCTGACTTCCTCTGCCTTGGCACCCTAGATACTCTAGAATATAGCTACGTCCTATGGTGTGATAGTAGCAGTGTGGGTGTGGTTAACACTGTGAGGCAGATAGATAATACACTATCCCTATTTTACAGATGAGGAAACTGAGGTTCAGAGAGTGAAACATTCAGGTTCACAGTGCTAGTAAATGCTAGTGCTGGGACCTAGGGCATAAGAATTCCATCTAATCCAACTCTCCTTTTACAGAGGAGAAAACAGGCCTAAATAGAAATGGGTCACCAAAGGCTGCACAAGTAGCAAAGCAGAAATGGTGTCCAGGTGGCAGCAGTAAGACTTAGACCTGCATCTTTCCCTTCAAGTCACCTGCCCTACCCCGTGCTGGCTCTAATGTGCGCAGTAGGTCTTCTCACTGCTCCCCTAGGGAGAGCTTGTTCCTGTCATTGAACCCTTCTGCCTCTGGTGTCCCAGCAGTCTTTGGTGTCTCTCAGTCTCAGGTATTATTAAGCAGAATCTGAGAAGCTCCTCAGGTCCCAGTTCCCTTCCTGCCCAGTCCCCCTCTCAGCCCCATGAGCTGCCAGCAGCAATGGGCCATCCCTTGCATTTCTGAAAGCTGAGCCCTCTTGAGGTCACTCCATAGTCTTGGCATCTGCCTTCTCATTAATGTCTGACTGGTTCTCTATGGTTGGAATGCCCTTGTTACTATGCCAGGGTGGCACAGATCCTGAGATGACCACATTCTCTTTTGCCTAAAAATGCTCCCATCCCATACCCCCACAAGGAGCATATCAATAATTGGAATATGACCAAGACCTCATTTTTCTTCTCACTTGCCTACCCCTGACCCCTCACCTCTGACATGTCCTGGATTTCTCTCCATGACATAACTGCGACATAACTGCCTGGTCTTCCATTTACCCCTTATCCTCATGGTTCACAGTGCCTGAGGTCTGCTTCATACCCTGTGCCCCCATACACACACCCATGCACACATACACACATATACACACACATACCCCTTCTTAAGTATATACCTTATGCTTTTCTCTCTCTTCCCTTCCTGCCATGGCCCCCTAATAGATTCATCCATTCTTAAGAACAACTGACTGATAAAGACCTTGTCTGTTCCCTTTAGCATTTTAATTTTATAAAATAAGTCCCCATGAGTTAAATTTCAAGTGTTGTTGCAGATTGGTGAGGCTGAGATATGGTTAGGATGGGACTCCATGGTTGTTCTTCCTTCCTCCCCACACACTGTATGGAGGACTCTATACCCTCTAACAGTAGAATTTGTCCATTGTACAGAAATTAATTCCATTCAGAAGTGTCCATGGGTAGTTCTAGAGACTGATAATCCACTGGTACTCATGGGAGAGACAGAAGGCTTCAATCTCTTGTGCATCTTTGCTAACGTGATGGCTCTACCAATTACTGCCTCTTCATTCTGTTCAAGTCTGGAAGGAAAAGAGCATGCATTTAAAAAACTATCCCTGCCCACAGACTAGGCGAGCTGGAGGGTCTTCAGAGGCTATGTCCAGACCTCTCTTTTTATGGATGACTCAGCTGAGACTTAGAGGCCTGGGAAGGCAACGAGTGTCTTGCATCTGCATCATAAAGTAGACCCAGGCTTCCTGCCTTCCAATCCAGTCACCATCATTCACATTCACAGAGACTCATACCTTTGGTCATATTTTCCAAAGGCCACATGGAAAGTCAGGGTCTGACTGACAAGAAGAATTCCTTTTGTTACAAGTCTACTTAACCTTGAAACCAATACTGTCCTCAGTTCACAGAATCAAAGATTGAGGACTGGAAGGGACCTCAGAGGTGATCAATGCTATAAACCCTTCATTTTATAGATAGGAAATAGAGGCCCAGAGAGTTGGAGCATCTTGCCTAAGGTCACGTAATGAGTAAGTGGCAGAGCCTAGATTCAAGCTAAGTTCTTCTAACTCCAAATCCAATATTCTTCCTAGTACAGACATCATATTTCTTACATTCAGTCCCTACACATATTGACCAAGTGGCTATTTGCTTTCTGCTGTGATTTGAAGAGTGATGAGGAAAACTCCCTTGTCCCCAAAAAAGTGTTCTGTACATAGTAGGTACTTAATAAATGTTGAATTGAATTAAAAGAGCCTCTCACAGTGTCTGAAATTCCACCATTAGGGAGTCACTCCTCGGGAAACAGGCTTTGTCACTTGCTAAAATAACATTACCCCCCCAAACCCCAGGATCCAAAGTCAATAAATCATTTGTCAATCAGCTAGCATTTATGTAGTGCCTACTATGTGCCAGGTACTGTGTTAAGTGCTGTTATTATCATCAGTTCTGGTACTGGTCCAATTATAAGATTTATAGGTATTGGGCATGGACTCTGAGCAAGTTATGTAACTTTGAAAGTTACCCCATGACACTCTTAGACGGCATGTTGAGTGGAGTGAGTTCCTATTGAGCATTGGTAGAGGGAGTTTCTTCATTTCCTCACTTAGAGTTTCCTACACCAGTGAAATCACAAATCTATACTGAAAAGGAAATAAACCCCCCAAGTTTATATACTATTTGTGTTTCCTTCAAGGAAATCTCAATTTAGGGTTACAGCCTCTGTGCAGAATTGGGGTGTGTGTGTGTGTGTGTGTGTACAAAACCAATATGGTACCTTAATGTGAATGAATTTTTCAGATGAGCCCTAGCTCAGCAGAACCTTGAGGGGATGAGGCACACGATGGGGAACTTTGCTGAGGGAGGTCCCTCAACCCCTGGGGAGGAGGGAAGATGCCAGCTGCCAGCTTCTTCAGCGTCATTTCAGTTCATTTAACAGACATATGATTTTCTGAGTTTTCTTGTGTGTCCTTGCCAGGGGGGTCAGCCCTGTGTGTGAAGGGTTTGGTAATGCAGCTGCGGGGAGCTGGAGTAGGGGAAACATTTTTTCTTCAATGGAAAGGAGAGCTGCTCTATAGGAAACAGTATGGGGTAGAACCACAGTCCTTAAGAAATCCAGAATGGTTTGGCCAGGACAAACAGCTCTGACACTGTGGTAAGGATAAGAATTCTCAATTCATGCATTATTCCCTCTCCTACCCCAAAATCTCCAGTGACTCCTATTGCCCATATGATAGTCACAGAATGTCAGAGCTGGAAGAAACATTAGCAGGGGTCAGCAAACTTGGGCCTCCCTACTTCTTTATATACATCCTGCAAGCAAAGAATGATATTTACGTTGTTAAATTGGCCATCAGTTATAGTTTGCTGATCCCAGTCTTGGATTATAGAATACAGAAAGTCTGGGAGGATTCTCAGAGATCATCTAGTTTAATCCCATTGTTTCCCAGATAAATAAACTGAGACCCAGTGAAAAAAAGTGATGTCCCCCAGGTCACAATGAAGCAGTAGTAGAGCTTAGACAAGAACTCAGGATTCCTACCTCCCAGGCCAAAGTTCTTTCCATCTCACCATTTTAACTCCTTATGTTATTCAGCCTGGCACTAAACCCTTTCCAAGTCTGGCCCCAAACTACCTTTCCAGCTTTGACTTCCTGCTGCTCCCATATGCTCTTTCCCTCCAGAAAGTAGTCTCTCTGAGTACCCAGGGCTCATTCTTGCCTGAACTGGAATGAAGAGTATATGAAAAAAGGAATGAAAAGTGTATGAGAAAAAGGCTAGAAAGGTAAGCAGGAATTGTGGAGGGCTTTAAATGTCAGGCCATTAGGGAGCCATTGAAGGTTTTTTTTTAGATGGGGAGGAATTTTATCTTATTTTCATTTTTAACACAGTTCATATCACATAAAACAATTCCAACTTTTGGTCAGGTGATACTTCTCTTAAAGCATTTACAATATAGACCTCAACGAATTTTTTTTTTAACATTAACCAACTGAGACACAAATAATAACTAACTTCACAAGCCCTTGACCTGATTGTCTCCACAGTATTGCTAAGGATTAAGGGACCCCAACTTACTGTTGTTGATCTAAAGGCCTAAGCCTAATAGCTTCATTTTAGACTTAGCCTTGGACGTTCCCCTACCAACAATCTGTAATTGAACAGATCTGGTATTAAGCTCACGAACCTTTTGACTATAGGAAATTGCCATCAAGAGTAGGGACATTGCAGGGAAACAGTATCTCCCCAACTTCATGTCAATTCCAGGCAGGATTAGATTGTCCATTTGCATTCAGTCAGGCTTAAAGTCTGCCAGGTGTCAGTGGGGAAATTGAGTCAGGAGAATCCTACCTCAGCCCGGGCTGAACAGCTGCTGTCCCACCCTTCCCATGAGATCACCTTTTGCAGTTCATACCACCATCTCACAGGCTTACTAGCATCATGGATTGGAGGCTCAGATCGCCTTTCTTGCTATCCATATCTGGAGTTAGATTCAGAAGAACAGTCACTTAATAGTCCCATAGAACCTTAAAATAGTAAGTTCCAATAACCAGGTTTCAGATATGACTATAATTTCACTTTGACTAAGGAACATCTTTTGAGGCAAGTCTTAAGTGGCTTACATGCCTTTCTATACATGTTCTGGTTCCTGATTAAATAGCAATATGTGTCATTTTGCAAAAGACTTCCATAATGATCATGTTGTGTAATACTAACTATATTGCCCTCTATCCTACTCTATCCCACCTTGTTTTTTATTCCCTCATTTGATCTTGTCCCTTCCCAAAAGTCTTTATTTCTAGTTACTCCCCTCTCCCATTTTCCCTCCTTTCTATCATTCCCCTCACTCCACTTGTTGCCTGCTCCCCTACTTTCCTGTAGTGTAAGATAGATTTTCATACCAAATTTAGTGAGCATGTTATTCCCTCCTTAAGCCATATGTGGAGAGAGTAGCTTCACTTTTCCCCTCTTCCCTTCTCCCTTTTCTCCTCCATTGAACAAGATTTTTCTTATCTCTTTTATGAGTTATAGCCTGCCCCATTCCATTTCTCCCTTTCTTCCATCACCCTTTAATTTCTATTTTATTTATTTATTTTTTGTGGATATCATCTCTTCTGATTCAACACTCTGTGTGTGTGTGTGTGTGTGTGTGTGTGTGTGTGTGTGTGTGTACAATCCCTCTACCTACCTAAATACTGAGAAAAGTCTCAAGAGTTACAAATATTTTCTTTCCATGTAGGAATGTAAACAGTTCAGCTTTAGAAAGTCTTTTATGATTTCCCTTTCCAATTTACCTTTTCATGCTTCTCTTGATTCTTGTGTTTGAAAATCAAATTATCTCTTCAGTTCTGATCTTTTCATCATGAATGCTTGAAAGTCATCTATATCATTGAGTGACCATTTATTCCCTTGAAGTATTATACTCAGTTTTGCTGGGCAGGTGATTCTTGGCTTTAATCCCAGTTCCTTTGACTTCTGGAATAGCCAATTCCAAGCCCTTCAATCCCTTAATGTTGAAGCTGCCAGATCCTGTGCTATCTGGGTTGTATTTCCACAATACTTGAATTGTTTCTTTCTAGCTGCTTGCAGTATTTTCTCCTTGACCTGGGAACTCTGAAATTTGGCCACAATACTCCAAGGAGTTTCTCTTTTTGGGTTTCTTTCAGGAGGTGATTGGTGGATTCTTTCAATATTTATTTTGCCCTCTGGTTCTAGAATATCAGGACAGTTTTCCTTGATAATTTCATGGAAGATAATATCTAGGCTCTTTTTTTTTTTATCATGGCTTTCAGGTAGTCCCATAATTTTTAAATTTTCTCTCCTGGATCTATTTTCCAGGTTAGTTGCTTTTCCAGTGAGATGTTTCACATTATTTTCTATTTTTTCAAACTTTTGGTTTTGCTTTTTAACTGCTTGGTTTATCTCATAGTCGTTCAGTTCCCTGAACTCAGTTCTCTCTTTTAAAGAACTATTTTGTTCAGTGAGCTTTTGAACCTGCTCCTCTATTTGGCTAATTCTGCTTTTTAAAGCCTTCTTCTCCTCATTGGCTTTTTGGACCTCTTTTTCCAATTGAGTTAACCTCTTTTTAAAGGTGTTATTTTCCTCAGCATTTTTTTGGTTCTTCTTGAGCAAGCTGCTAACTCGCTTTTCAAGCTCTTCTATTGCCTGAGCCCAATTTAAGTTCACTTTGGAGGCCCTGGAGGCAAGAGCCTTGACTTCCTGTGACAGTATGCATTGTTCCTTCTCATCTGAAAGGATGGGAGGAGACACCTGTTCACCAAGAAAGTAACCTTCTATGGTCTTATTTTTTTTTTCCTTTTTTGGGAATTTTCCCAGTCAGTTACTTGACTTCTGAATTCTTTGCCCCCAGTATCATGTTCAAAGCTAAGATTGGACTCAGCTGCTCGATTCCCCCTGGGGCTTTGGGTGGGGGTGGGGCCATCACTTAGGACTGAGGTTTAGATCAGTCACTCCCTACCACGAGAGGCTTTAAGTTGAGCTGCCTGGACAATGGATCCAGGTTGCTTCCCAGCCACTGTAGCTGCCTGTAGTCTGCTGCTGCTGTTGCTGCCATTGCCTGGGGCTATTGCTGGATGAACCCTGTTCCTCTGTCTCCCAGATGGGAAAGCCCTCCCACACTGACCTTTGGAACTTTGTGGCTTGTGGGTTGAGGTATCTGGGACCCTCCCCGCTGAGAACTCTGCTGCGGAGGTCTGTTCAGGTCCTGTTCCTCCCAGTGCAGTGTGGGCCAGGGCTGGACTCTCCTCCGCTCAGCATCCTGTGAGAGTGACCTTTCCTGTTCATCTTCTAGGTTACCTTTGGCTGGAAACCTCTTTCTCCCTATTGTTCTCTGGCTTCTGCTGTTCTATAATTTGTTGAGAATCATTTTTACAGGTATTTTGTGGGCTGCGGGGGAAGCGCTAGAGTATATGCGTCTTTCTGCTCCGCCATCTTGGCTGTGCCCATCATTGAAGTTCTTTAAGTACAGGAGTGGTATGGTCTGAATCTGTGCTGTAAGGTAGCCATCAACAGGACCTGTTATCTGATTGATATTAGTTGAGGGAGAATGAATGAACAAACGAAAACATTAAGTGCTTACCATATACTGCTGGTACAAACCGAAAAACAAGACTATCCTTTTTCCTCCAGGTATCCACATTCTTAGTGGGGAGAGAAAACATCTAGAATCTTTTAGCTGCAAGTCAAATGGAAAGGCCTCATGGTCCTAGGATGCAGTGGCAAAGCATCTTCTTTTATATTATTTTCATTGATAATGCCATATCTGTTTTTGATGTTGAACCATTTGATGGTGTCAAGGATTTTGTTGGTAAGAACCTTCTTTTATAGGTCTTCTAGGGGTAGGTAAGGGTGGGATTGTAACACCTGAAGAGGCATTTGACAGGTCAAATCTCCACAAGGATTATTCCCATGGACAATGGCTTTACAGGCTCAACTTGTATTGTGGTTTGGTAGTCTGGGGGGTGGGGCATAAACACTATTCCCTGGCTCTTGTCCTTATTGGCCCATAAATGACACTTGTTTGCCAGTTAGTGTTGGTGGTGGCTGGGATGGTGGGTCTTTCTTCACAGAGAATGATCCCTTTAATGAAGGCTGTAAGGGACTGGGCTAAAAAAAAAATAGAACCAATGGTCTGGGGTACACTGCATTTCCCTGGGGCTCTCTCCCCCAAGGCCCGAGAAGAACTGGTGGTAAAGGTGGTGACATTTGGTTTGATCATCCTGGCACATACAGCTCCCTGTCTTTCTCTCAGGAGGCTTTGCTCCTTCAGCCAGGATAGTTTGCCTGCCTCATTTGTGGCAGTTGATCAGCAGTTGGAGGGTAGGGCATGGTAGACCCCTTCTGCTCAGGCTTTTCTTCCTTGGATGATGGCTTTGAGAGTCAGGGACCAGGTCTGGTAGTGTTGCTTTGCTAATCCCAGGGAGGTTGAGAAGGAAGACAACCACTATGTGCAGGTGCTGTTCTAAGCGCCTTGAATATAAAGAAAAGCAAAAGACGGTTCCTACCTTCAAGGAATTTACAATCTAGTGGAAGAAGACAACACACAAGAAAGAAGCTGAGGGGTGGCAGTGGTGGAAGGCTATCTGTCACAGGGTCATAATGGAGTCCTTGGGCCCTCCCTAAATGCAGGATTTGAGAGGAGCTCTCTGGATGTTTAACTTTCACCTTCTCCAATCGGAGGGAGGGAGGAAGGGTGGGAGGGGCCCCAGGACAGGAGTCCAGAGGAGGTGTGAAGACCAGTTAGAAGGCAACTGGGGAAGAAGCCAGTATCCAGGGAGAAATTGAAGACTAGTGAGAGAGTAAGGATAATAGAGGGGGCAGTGGAGAAGATGGATAGAGTGGGATCAGTGGGGCAGCAGAAGAGCCATCTCTTGAGATGAAGAAGGAGACGGTAGAAGACATCTGAGTGATGCAAGACGAAGAGGAAGGGATAACAGGAAACGCTCAGTGAGTGACCTCAGTTTTTTCAGTGAAATATGAAAAGCTGAAGCAATGGGGGGAAGGGAATCATAGGAATGAAGAGGTTTGGAAGAGAGACTTTGGTGAATCTGTAGTGAATTGATTAGGAGATTAAAAAAAAAAAGTCGTTTTGCCGTAGAGAAAGCCTAATAATGTAACAGAAATTGGTAGTGGACCCAGCTGAGACACTAGTGATATTCTCTGGCTTTGTTCATCAGTATGTGACTGGGATTTGAAGGCATCAAGTGGTGGGAGTCATCCAGTGCTGAGGTTTGGCAGGAGAGAGAGGGAAGGGACTCAAGAGGAGGACAGTATAGAGTTGTTTTACAAAAAAAGATTTCTCATGGGGTTTCTTTACAAATCCAATGATTATGTGAGTTTAGCTTGGAGTAGAGGAGATATGACATACCCATAAATAAACATCGTAAAAATCGGCACATGACTTCAGAGGAAAGGTATTGTATGGTGGCAGGAGGATTTGGAGTCCTAGGACCTAGCTGAATTCTGGTCTTGCCACATAGTGGCTGTGTGACCCTGGGCAGGTTACATAATCCCTCTGGGTCTCAGAGTATCCCTTATACCACACAGCCTCCAAGTTCCCTCCCCAGCTAGTCTCTGATCCTGTGAGATCATTGTCAGCTAAGACATCAGAGGAGGCTTTCTGGAGGGAGTAGCACCTGAGCTAGGCCTTAAAAGAAGAGGAATCTTAAGGTCCTTCCAAACTCTGGCATTTGATTCTTTGATTTTGTGCAGTATAGTGAACAGATAGCCCAGCACTGGATTTGGCGGGGTGGGGAAAAGAAGTGACATGTGGACTGCAATACCAAATTCCACCAGCAGGTGTCAGCCATCCATGGCTTTTTAAGAAGCTGCTGCTTTTGAAAGGTTGAAAGCCAAGGTCTCCCCACTGATTCTGAAGGGGGCCCGCTGGTGCCCCAGACAACGCTCTGCTCCCAGTGGGGACCCGCCCTCAGGGAGAAGACATCTCTCTGAGTCTTCCCCCAAATCTGGCTTCACCTCCTTGGAGTCCCAGGGAAAAGTTCCCCAAAGCTCTCAGACTCGTCTATTCTCTGGGTTTTATCCTGTCCTATCTTAGTCCTGTCCTTTTACCTGGACCTTCAGAAGAGGGAGGGACCTTGGAAACCATGTAGATCCACATCTCATATACAGCATCCCTGGCAAGTCGCTTTCAGAGATGGGGAGCTCACCACCTTCCACCTAAGTCTCTTCTCCTTCGAGTGACCCTGAATGCTACTTAGATCTGCTCTCTAAGGCCAGTCGAATTCTTCTTCCATACATTTGTCCTCTTTAAGCCACCTTCTTTGATTTAGGTGGTGGGGCCATTGGTCTTGTCTGTAAGGATCTCTTAGGTCCTGGTTCTGTCATTGTGAGTTACCTGTCTTAGCCTAATGTCATCTGCAGATGTGCCCAACATTCTGTCTGCTTTCATCAAGCCTTTGATAAAAACACTGGATATGCCCCCAGTCAAGGACAGACCAAGGTTAGGGGTGGGGATAGGGCTCTATTAACACCTTTCCTCTAGGGTGACTCTGAGCTATTAATAACTGCCCTTTGGTCTATCATTTCTTACACCTGTCCCCTTCTTGGCACTCCCAACCATCAGCCTGGGCAGGACCTTATCACATCTCCTCCATCTGGACTGGTCTCTGCCCAGACTCTTCCTGCTCCAATCTCTCCTCTACTCAGCTGTCAAAGGGATTTTCAAATGAACTTTGACCATGTCGTGCCCTGTACTCAACAAGCCTCACTGGCTTCCTCTTACCTCCAAAATAAAAGGTTAAATCCCCTGACATTCAGAGTCCTTCACAACCTTGCCCTTTCCTATCTTTCCAGTCACTTGAGCATGTAGACCTTTACTCATCTTAACTCTGCTTTTGCTGGCCTTTTCCACCCTTCCTTCTAGTGCCTTCCCTCCAAGAGGACTTTACAGATAATGTGTGTTATTTGACTATATAATAGATTTGTCCTATACATATATAGTTAAACACATTTGTAGCTAACCTGGCTCCCACCCCAGCAGGTCCAGGCAGACACTGTGCTGAGCTGCTGCATTTAGAGTCAACATGACTTTTATTGACAGAACATTCCTTCTGAGAATTCTCACTGAGGTCAGTAATGTGTGACTGTACAAGGGACTTAGTAAATTGATTCCATCCAGGGGTGGAAAGCCTGTGGCCTCAAGGCCACATAGGGCCCTCTAGGTGCTCAAGTGACTAGATTCATTTAAAGGGCTGCACTTGAGGACCTAGAGGGCCATATGTGACCTCTAGGCCACAGGTTCCCCACTCCTGCATAGATTCTTGAGAAGAGTGCATGGCCAGAGGATGCTCCAGGGAGGGAGGAGAGAGGCTTTGGAAGCTGCAGACATGTAAAGGAAGCTGGCTCTTCAGTGGATCTCTGGTTGAGACTTTGTAGAGAGGGCTCCTCTTTGCATGACACTGGGAGTTGGAATATTATCTCGCTCCAAGCTGAAGAGCTTATTTACTTTGGTGTATTCTTGGTTTATTTTAATCTGCACAGTTTCCCTGATATCAATTCTTGCCTGTCTTTGCATCTCTCGTGCTTAGGACAGTAGACACTTTCTAAATTCTTAGTGACTGGCTGGCCCCGTACAGATCCTTGCCACTGCCAGTTTGGTAACCGGCTTGTAGTTTGTTTTTCCTTCTTTCTCACTTTACACCCTGAGACCCTCAAACATGCTGGACTGCAGTTTGTCCACTCCTGCTGCCATTATCCTCAGAGGGATTATGCCTTACAATTCCCCCTAAGCTATGGCCAGCTACACCCTCTCCGTGGTCTCAAGCTTAGAGTTTGACTTTTCTTCCTTGATTGGCTCTATTCCACTCCTGCTTTGCAGGGGACAGGAGAAGAAGGAGGTGGGGGCACAGGGGTGGTAAGGCTGGAGAGCTCCTATAGGAGTTTGGAAAGGAGGGAAATACTGATTGAGAGAACAGGGAGCAGAAGAGCCATGCTTCTTTGTTTGGGAGGACTGATGGTAAAGGAGATTAAGGAACAAAAGGGAGCTAGTTGTTTGAGAGCTGGATGATGTCTATGATCTCTTCCAGATCTAGAGTCTAGAATTTATGATGATACAGGTGAGTAGGATAGTGAGGATAGAGGGAAGGGTTAGGTTGGTACAAGATGATTGAGATGACTAGGTGGCCAGCTCAGCAACAGTGTGGTTTGGGGTTCAGGCATGACTGCGGTGGAAAGGATTAGCTGGGAGAGCACTGAACTAGGTGTCAGGAAGCCTACCTTTAGTTTTGGCTCCTGCTATGTGACCTTGGGCAACCAAATTCACCTCTTTGAGCCTTTATTTTCTCATCTGTAAAATGGGCCAGAAATGCATGTATTAACTGCCTTACAGGTTGCTTTGAGAAGACTGTGGAAACTATAGAGGTGCTATAAAAATCTGAGTTATTAATGTTATTATTGTAAACCTTGAAGGCTTATATTCATTCCATTATCCTCCATCATTATGTAGAAAATCTAAATCCAGGGGACAATTGGCACATAGGAATTGAGTGGTGGGATTTTAGGAGGCCCTGGAGATTGCATCCTGCTTTGTCACAAGGTGATTAAGCAAGGGTAAGAACTGATTAGGGAACGAACAGTCACTCCCAGAGGAGAACCTCTGCTCTCTGTTCTTTGGTTATGAATAATCTTGAAGTATAGCATAATGGCCTAGAATACAGGAGGAAGTCTCTGTTGTACCCCTAAGTGACCTTAGGTAAACAAGTAACTTAACCTCTCTGAGCTTCAATTCCTCATACTCAAAATGGGCCACATCATACTATCCCTTGATGTTGGGTGCTGGACCAGATCATTATTTGAGACCCCTTTGCCAGTTCTGTAGCTTGTTTTTAATAAATACACAAAGACACTTACTAGCTGTGTGACCCTGGGCAAGTAATTTAACCTTGATTTTCTCCAAAAAAGGGGGAAAAAATAAATGCACTAAGATATGTTTGGTCTTTGTGTGTTTGTCCTTCATTGCTGAAGAAGACCATGTCCTCAGAGAGAAATAGTGACATGACTTGCACTTGACTTTGTTTTGACTGAGGGAGGGCTGTGCAGGTCACCAGCCTCACTTCTCCAGAGCCATCTGAATCCAGTGACCAGATATTCATGAGGATGACTGGAGATGACCCAGGATGAGGCAGTTGGGGTTAAGTGATTTGCCCAAAGTCACACAGCTAGTGAGTGTCAAGTGTCTGAGGTGAGATTTGAACTCAGACCCTCCTGACTCCTATATCATCTAGCTGCCCTTGGTCTTTGTAAATGCAGTGTAAACCCCCTGAAGTCAAGTTCTATCCCTTTCATATTCTTCCTCTACACTGGGTAATAATAAAAAATAGAGGCCTCATGACAATTTGTACTTTCAATATCTCCTATCATTGATTTAGATCAAGGGGTTTTAACCTGGGGTTTATAAATTTTTTAAAAATTTTCGTAACTGTATAGTATTGCAGTATAACTGGCTTCCTTTGTAATTATCTGTGTTTTATTTTATGCATTTGGAAAGATTATTCTAATAAAAGGCCCATAGACTTCACCAGACTGACCACCCCAAAAAGTCTAAGAACCCTTGCCCTACATCCTCTAACCTCCAAGTGCCTATGCGTCCCCTTTCCCCTAGAACCTCCGGAGCTATTAATGGTTAATAAAGGTTTAAAATATCTTTCCATTGTTTTTAAGGAGAAATAAATTTATAATGATGGTAGCTGTAATATGGGTTACATAATTTACAAATGTTTATTAAATGCTTATGATGTACCTCTTATATAATGTGACTTTGGGCTACTTTTCCAGCCTTATCTTTTACTACTTCCCCTCATATACCCTAAGCAAATTGGGGTTCCTCAAGCACTCCCTACAGTTTCCTACCTAAATCCCATCACCACTGATTATAATTTTACATGTCTTTTAAGACCTTGATCAAATGCTTTGTCTTCTGTGAGTAAGCTCTTTTATCTAGCTCAGAACTAGACACATATACAAGCCCAAAGCTGCAAGTGTTCAAAGAAATGTGTTCATCAGGAAAGCCTGCAAGAACTCAGGTGAAAAGGCCAGATGATGTCAACAGTGCCTGGACTTGAGGAGGCCTCAGGGATCTGGAAACTTGTAGTAGCACCTCACCACCAGGCCCAGGGGTGACAAAAGCTCATAGCAACATCTGGACTAGGAATAGAAGTCATTGGTAGCAATTAGATCAGCAGCAGGCAGTTCAAACACAGATGATTGCTAGCATTATGAATACAGATATGTTGAGGAGGGTGGAAAGCAATGTCAAAATCCTAGGAAATCAGGGTGAGGTTCAAATTAAGGCCTGATCACCCCATCCAAAAGTGTAGAAGGTAGTACTAGCATAGAAACTCAAATCAGGAACTGACATTGGAGATATGAGTAAATAGAAGAAGACATCAAACACCATAAAGAAATATTATTGGCCAAAAGAAACCCAAGATGAAAACCCAGAAATGAGAGTATACAAACACTCTAAGTGCATCTGTGGAAGAGAAAGATGACTTGGTCACAAACACAAATACGCAGAAGAAAATGAAAGAAGTGATAACAAATGAAATTATAATGTGAAATAAGAACTCTGGAGGAAAGAATTGGAAGAATAACTAATAGTTTAGAATGGAGGTGGGCAACTGTGTACCAAGGGCCAAATCTGTCTTGTTGCTTGTTTTTGTACAGCCTATAAGCCCCTCAGCCTATAATTTATTGACAGTTTGCTTAAAACATAAGATAGAAAACATTACCCAAAACAGTAGACTCACTGAAAACTGGGATAGAAAAAACAATTCATAACTGCATAAGACAACAAGAAATATTAGGAAAAAGGCAAAAATATTGAAAGAAATAGAAAAAAAACAAAACAAAATATTATTAGAAACATCTGACCTGGAAAGTAGGTCAATTGAAAAAAAATCTACTACTCCTGAGATAAACTCTAAAATAAAAACTTCCAGAAATGTCATGGCCAAAATCTAGAGCTTTCAGGTCAAGGTCAAAATACTGTAAGCAGCCAGAAAGAAAGACTTCAAGTACTAAGGAACCACCATCCGTATCGCCGATACAACTATGTTATTCAAAAGGTAAGAATAACTTACTCTGCAAGACCGAGTACAATCCTATAGGAAAGAAAAGGGAATTTTAATGGGATAAAGAATTATCAACAGCTACCAATTGCATTCTAATAAGGGAGAAGAGAAATGCACCTTCAAAATCCTAATATCTTCAAGAAACATAGATGATAAATGAGGAATAGTGATGGAATATACTATGTTTCATTAAGTTATAAAGAAGAGTATGCAAGTTTAGAGGAAAGGATAGAAGGAGTGGGAATCACATAAACCTCACAAATTGGACAAAGGAGGGTTGAGTACATACGAACATACAGTTTGGTGTGGAAATACATTAAACTCATAGGGAAACAGGCAGAAACAGAAAGGGGAGAGAATATTTAAGGAGAGTAGAGTTGAGGGAAGGAATAGTCACAATCAAAATATCAACTTTGGAGAGTACAAATAAATGGGAAGATTAAATGGAAAGGAAAAAAGTGTAAGGCTCGATGATCAGGATTTGAGTGAGAGGAAAAGAGAAAGTTCAGTCAATAGAACCAGATCATTTTAATTACTGATTGCAGTGTCGCTCACATTTCTTCTCATTTACATCCCTCCTTTTTGAAAATATGAAGGCAAGGAATAGAGAAGAAATATATATAAGCCTATGTTGAAGGAAATACATAATCATCATCATCATAATCGGAATCATGAATCTGAATGGGATTAACTCACCCATAAAATAGAAGATAGTAGAAGGGATTAGAAAGCAAATATCAACAACGTGTTGTTTACAAGAAATACATTTGACAGAGTTGTTAGCAATAGAAGTGAGGTATAGTTCTGAGAAGGAAAGCAAAATGGTAACAACCATGTGAAAAAATTCTTCAAATTACTAATAATTAGAGAAATGTGAATTAAACCGACTCAGCTTCCACCCATCCAATTGGAAAAGATGACCAAAGAAAATGACAATTTTCAAAAATTTATGGGACAAGCACACTAATGTACTATTGGTTGTATTGGTTTCAAAGGTAGTCATACACCTCCGAAAAAGATCAAAGGAAGAGAGAAAAGACCTAGATATACAAAAATATTCATAGCAGCACTGAACTAGAAACTAGAGGGGTTCCCAACAAAACAACATTTATTAAATACTTAATTTATGTTAGGCATTGCGCTAAGCACGGAGAATACAAGTGAAAAGAAAGATGATGCCTGTCCTCTAGGAGCATTCTACTGGGGGAAGACAACATGTAAAGGAATGACTCCCCATCAAATGAAGAATGAGTGATTAAATTATTAACCATGAATGTAATGGAATATTATTGTGCTGTGAGAAATAATGAGTGAAATGTTTTCAGAGAAACCTGTATGAAGTGATGTAGTATGAGGTGAACAGCAGCAGGAGGTAGTTTGTAAAATAGTAAAGAAATGCAAGTTTGAAAGGCTTTGAAGGAACTCTGACCAATAGTGAATGACTATAACTCCAGAGGAACATTGATGAAGCATGTTTCCCACCTCCTGACAGAAAGGTGATAGAATACCGCTTCAGAATGAGACATACATTTTTGGACATGGCTAATACAGGAATTTGTTTTCCTTGACTCTGCTAACTTGTCACAGAGGTGTGGTTTCTTTCTTTCTTTCTTTTTTTTTGTGAGGGGAGGACTGATAGTGATGCCAAGAAAAGGAAGAAAGAAAAACACAGAAAAGATCAGGAGGTGGTTCAGAAAGCAACATAAATAAGTAAGCAACTTTAGAATGAACAGGTTGAATGGAAAGGTACTTTGAAAAAAAAACAAATTGTACATAAATTTCAGAAATAATCTTTTTCTCTGTTTTCTGTATATGGAAATGTTCATGTTTATTTCAAATAAGCTGTCTTTCAAAACAACCTTTTTTTTTAATGAAAACTGATGGGGAAAAGAAAGAGAGAAAACATACTATGTAGGCTTTGGGTAAGCCTCTTAACTTTTCTGGATTTCACTTTTATTATCTGTACAATAAGAAGGTTTGACTACATGACCTCTAAGGTTTTTTCCTGTTCTAAATCTTTGGAATCTTTGACTATTGGAAATTTGTTTAGAATGAAAAAAACATTTCCAGGCAGATTCTGAGGTTGTTCACACCGAGTCCAGTCTTTGGTGTTCTTTACACATATGTCTGAACCTGGATGGTGAGTTTGTGTTCAAAACCATGATCTTAAGGCCCTGTGAGAGTTCACTAAGCAAAGAAAGATTATATTATGATCCTTGGGGCTCTGCTAACAAAGCAAGAGAGTGTCCTCAGACATTTGAGAAAAACTGCCAACTTGTTAGAACATGAAGAAGTTTGTGCTTCATCCTGAATTAACCAGAAAGTTCATTCCTGGGCATTCTGTGCACAGTACTTAATCATGATATGACTGCACATTCCAAACTTAATTCAACTCTCTTAGCAGAGTGGGATTCAGGTGGCTTTATGCCCCTCATTCATCTTTTGTTTAGCAGTCTTTTAGAATCAGTTTCTTAAATCGAAAAGGATGTTAGAAATCATCTAATCTACCTTCCATCTCATCCTGGAATTCCTTTTATAGTATCTCTGACCAGAAGTCATTCATTTCCCAGGCTCATCGGATTCAGGGCTGAAAGTGAATTCAGCCTTTTGATTATACAGATGAAGAAATGGAGGGTCAGAAAGGGGAAGGACTTGGCCACTATTGTACTGGGAGTCAGTAACAGAATCAGAATTCAACCCCAGCTCTGGACTCAGCGTTCATTCCACAAACCTTCTACTGAAGCTTGAGGGTTCTACAGCACTGAGGAACAAAGAAAGGTTACTGCTAGAAGGAAGATCCCTATAGGCTAAGTTCCAGAATCATAGTGAGTTCTATAACCCAAGTTTGGTGGCTCAGACACAGGGTGCAGAGCCGAAGGAGCCAGAGGTAAGAAAGAAATATCTGCAGAGGAAGCAGGACCAGTACCAGCATCAAAACAGAGTCCAAGGAGGCTAAATGAAATGGTTTGGCATTGGGCCCAGGTCAGTCTGCAGAATCTAATACAGAGATATTCAACTCAACAAACAGTAAGCATCTACTGTGTGCTGGGGTTACAAAAATAAAATGGAACAGATCTGTCTTTACAAGAACTTATAATTAAGGAAGAGGGGAGGTGATAAATCTCTAAATGGTTATGAATGCTTCTGGTAATGGGGAGCTCACAACCTTTTCAAGACAACCTATTCTATTGTTGGACAATTCCAACTTTGAAAATCCTCATATTAAGTTGAAATCTGCTGCCTTGTACTTTATGCCCATGGATCCTAGGTCTGTTCTCAGGAGCCTTGCAGGAGGTCTTTTCTCCACGTATACCTTCCATTAGAATTGTCTTGAGGAAAGAGACCACCGGAGATTAATTCATTTTGTATAATGCCCTGTTCAGAGATATGAGTCATGAAGAGTCAAGTGTCAGCAGAGTCAAGACAAAGGAAATGAGGAAATGAGTCCTCAGTCTTTGCCTTTTCCAGTGGATCCTGGTTGAGTTTTTCCTTTTCTTTGCAAAGAACCCAAATGGAGGAAATAGAACGTAATAACATGGTACTTACCTTCCAGGAAGCTAACCTAGCAGTCCGTCACTTGTATCTGCCCAAACAGATACAAATTAGCCAGCACAGATTCAGAGTCCTTGTTAAGATGAACTGTGGAACTTTGCAACATAACATCAACTCATTTATAGTACCATAAGATACTGTTGCCACATTTTCCTTAAGATAACCTTTTGAGGGAGGTAGGATAAATATTATCCTCATGTTACAGATGAGAAAACAAATTCACAGAGGGAAGTGATTTGTCTAAGGTGATACTGCTAGTAAGTCATGGAGCAGGAACTGAAACTCAGGGCAAGCTCTATTCTAGTTCCCTGGATTGACATTTCTGACAGCAACATAATCCCCAGGTCTCACTACACATACAAAGCAAAGACTAAGCCTTGAAAATTCAGGGGTGAACCCAGCCCCCTCTCTCTTGGATGAGCCCCAACTAATCATGGCCCTTTAGGTCTCATTCATCCAACTCAAGTTAGCTCTGTTGTTTGGGTACCCAGAAATGTGGCTGCTACCACTTTGGAGGTCCTAGGGGGGTAATATTATGAGTATCATAACATGAGCCTTCACTGATTTGCTTCCCCTCCATAATGAGCCAGTAGACTAAGTAAAGGCTTTAGTAAATAGCGTAGCAAAAACAGCAGCCATAAAGCATTTCCCCTAAGAAATGAGCATGGGAGTGTGGTCTCCCACAAATTGATGCAGAGGCTAGGGAGGTAAAGAATGGACAGACACTTAGAATATGATGACAGAGAAGTACACATGGAGGGAACATATGTGGCCAAGAGTTTATATAGCTCTAGACCTGCAGGACTTCAATGTCTTTTCTCTCTACAGAAGATCCTACTGACCCTGTGCAGAGTATAATATCAGGGAAGGACGAGTTACTCTGCTCCTGAGCAGGGTTGGCTTTTCTTAGGGCATTGATATCTCTGAAGGAATTAGAGCTCAGTTAAGCCTTGTCCTTCTAGGGTACTGTTTCCCTGCTGGATTAGGTCAGTCTGTTGCAGAACTGGGTCGAGTAGGTCACTTGGTAACTTGTGTCTCCCAACCAGGCTTTGCTGCTTCTGAACTGGATGGAGAGGCTACACTGCTACCGGACAGGGGCCACTAAACAGGGCCAGGCAGGACACTATAGCTCAGGGCAGCTGCTGTTAGAAACTACCAGGCTGTCTGCATGGGAACCACTAGCCAGTGGCCCTCGGACATCTGAATAGGAGTCCTCCTGCGGCTTGCTTGAATTCCTAGATTCTCTGGTGGGTCTGTTCAATTGTGTCTGACTCTTTGTGACCCTTTTTTGGGGTAGGTCTCTGGTGGGTACCCAGAACCAATTATGTCTTTATCGAGATTGTCATCTGCTAAGCCATTTACTACCTTGTTCTGTCAGTCTCTGTAATTAGAGGCAGCTGGGTGCCAGGCCTGGTGTGTGGAAGACCTAGTTTCAAGTCTAGCCTCAGATACTTCCTAACTGTGTTACCCTTGGCAGATTTCTGCTTCAATATCCTCAGCTGTAAAATGGAGACTCTAATAGCATTTGTCTCTCAGAGTTGTGAGGCTCAAATAAGATATTTGTAAAGTGCTTAACATGGAGCTTGACCCATGGTACATATTTAATAAATGTGTATTCCCTTCCTTCACACATTCTATGGGATTGTTGAGGTTTTGAGGTGGTAAGGACCCCAAAATACCAACATGCCGGGTCCTGTTTGAATGAATTCGACAAGCCTTCTTAAAGCCAAAGAAAAAGAAAGTTTATTAAAGATTCACCCTACTGGGTTGACTCTTAAGGAGTCTAAGCATTTGTAATGCTTGTATTGACAAACGGACCAGATAGAATCTCAGCTAGACAGAGTCTGAGCTGGATTGAATCTGAGAGCCTTCATGGAGGCGAGATAGAACTTAAATACAGAAAGACCATGGGAAAGATCTAGAGGTAGTCTAGTGGTCTGGGAGGAGGGTCTAAGGAGGATCTTGATGAGTCTGGGGTAACTAGTGATGTAACCAAGGGTGGGAAACAGCTGGAGCAGGTGGGGCAATCCAAGGGTAACAAACAGTAGAAAACCAGGCTAGGCCAAGGGCAACACGTTTGAGTATGAAAGGCCAGGTTAAGTGGGAAGATTCAAGGGGAGTTCAGGGAGGTTCCCAGAGTCTGAAACCCATCAGTATCACCATGATTTCAATGTCATGAAGCCTACAGGATAAGGCATTTTCAATCTTTCCTGTCCAACAGCATACACTGAACTCCTAGTTAGCTAATACTGCTGCTCATGTCTGGCAGGCAGCATCCAACTTGCCACTCATTAAAAATATGGTGGATTATTATCTGTCCAAACTGGAAAATTATCTCCATACAAATGGTCTTTGAACTTCTCAGTACCAGCCCACTTCAAAGCCAAGAAGTCCAGATTGTGTATATAAGGTGAACCAATCGATCTATGGTGATCATTACTCTCTTGGTAGCGCTGAGGAATTCCTCCACCCAGAGTTCCTAAGATTCTCCTTGGTCCCATTGACTGGTGGTCAGTAAATCAAAAAGCGGTGCTAGAAGAGTTTAAAAAGTTAATTTGCATCAGCTGATGGATAGTTGGCAGATAGCTAGCAGCACTCTTCATTAGCATCAGCTGATGGGCAGTTGGCAGGTGGCTAACAACACTGAGGAACAAAGGGACACACTCGCACATATATATATATATGCACATATATACATATATATACATACATATACTTACACACACACACACACACACACACACACACGGTTTTACACAGCCTTAGGGTGCCATTACTAGTTCCATTACTGCCAGGGGAAGCTCCTCAGTCACTTTATTTGAGAGGGTAACACATATAGAAAAAAAGAGCCATTCACTTTAGGACTAGAAATGGTTATCCTTGGTATCTCAGGAGTACTCAGAGAATACTTGCTAATATTTCTCATCCTATCCCAAACTCTAAATAGCTTGTGGGGATTTGATCTTCAATAGGCAGATGGTTATTTTCTTCATCTTTACCTTGACCAATTTACACTGATTTCTTGTTCACTAATTCCTAGAAAAGAGACAAAAAACACTCAGATGTACTCCTTGGCTCAGAAGACTCTTGCCTCAGTAAGCCACTCCACTTTGCCTTACGGTGATTAGTTTCAATTCAGTTAGTTTCTCCTCCCATGCTCCTTTGGGAATCTTATGTTGATGAGTGGCAAGGGACAAAGCCGCCTATACCCTCGAGGCAAGTTCATTGTCTCATTGGCCGCTTCATATGCAATGGAGCTATTCAAGTCTCAGGCCCTTTCTAGAGTGTGGAATATCTACTTTGCATCTGAAGGCTTTCCTTTTTGCATTTCAATGTCTCTGTCTTTTAGCCTAAACAGGCCTTCAGCTTTTGCTGAAATCTCCGAGTCACCCTCTCTTTCGCTAGAAATTCTAACTCTGGATGCCTGGGTGGGAAACTGAGTCTAAAGGCCCTAAAAGTTCACATATTTTCAGGACTGGAAAGTACACTGAAGATCATCTGATCTGATTCCTTGGTTTTACAGAGGAGAATAATTAGTAAGGACCAGTCAGGGAGAGAAAATTACTTGTCCAAGATCCTAAGTCTAGGTAGTAGTGGAGTTGGGACTAGTCTCCAGGCTGTGCTATCATCATTCCCATTTTCTTTCCACTTCAAGTTGTAGTGAGATGTCTCTTTTTCTTTTTCTCTTCAAAGATGAGGAGAGCTTTTCTGGTCTAACAAATTTGTGTGAAAGGGTATGCGTGGGTGTTTGTGATGTGTGCATGTTCTTGGACTCATCTTTTGCCTCCTAGAGAGACTGTCAAGGAACAACTTAAAAGCCCAAGCAGGAGCTCATGACCCCCTACGAGGAGACCATGAGCCTGAAAGATAAGAGGAGTGAAAAAGAGGTCTACACTTAAAAGTCGCTTCTCCAAAGGCTGCATGGATCTTTTTTTGGTTAAACCTTTTTAAAGTGTTTAAAAGCTTTAATATTGATGGCCCGTCAACTCTGTCCTGATTCTTTGGCTTTCAGTTAAAAGGTTTTTGTTGTTGTAGCTTATGCAGTTGCTCTGTTGCTATGGAAACGTGACATCAAAATGACGTTTCCCTGTTTAAAAGCTTTTAACTAAATTCCTGCCTGTCAGATGTAGGCCCCATTTTGTGCACTCAAGCTTCAAGCTGTTGCAAAAAGGTTTCACATGGGCTGTTGTCATTCAAATGCTTTGCCCACTTCTGTACGTTGTGCACGACCCAAACCTGGGCTAAAAATTCTGCCTCTATTAAGTGTCCTCTTTTAAAAACCCTTTTAGGTCAATCAGCCATGGCTGCAGCAGAAATCCCTAGTTATGTTGTTTCTCCTCAGACTGAGAAACACAGGAGGGCCAGAAACTGGACAGATGCAGAGATGAGAGGCTTAATGCTGGTCTGGGAAGAATTTTTTGATGAATTGAAACAAACTAAGCGGAATGCCAAAGTTTATGAGAAAATGGCTAATAAACTCTTTGAAATGACTGGAGAGCATCGCCACGGAGAAGAGATTAAGATCAAAATCACCAACATGACGTTCCAGTACAGGTAAGCTGCAGCCCTTTGTTCTACCTTGGGGATTCCTCCCTTTGCTTCCCCTCTCCTGGAGGTGGACCAGGGGCAGGCTGGGAAGGGGCCCCTGGAAGGCGGCCGGGAGGGCTGGATCGGGAGCATGCTGGCCACATGCAGCAAGCCTGGAGGAAGGCATGTGCAGGGCTCTCCCTCCCCTCAGCCCCATCATTTATTGGAAAACTCAAGAACAAGTTGTTCAGTTGCTGCTAACTAGTGCGCTTGGCTCTGAGTTCAATGCTCCTCTTACTGGCTCTGGGAGGTTGCCTCGTCTGTGGGACTGTAAACCTTAGCTTGGCAGATCTGAGCTAAAGAAGACCGGCTTTCCTGGGGTGAGGATGGGAGAGCTGGGGGAAGGGGACTTTGAGTAGGAGGGGGCTGATGGAGGGGGAGGCGGAGATGAGGAAAAGTTCTAATTCTCTATCCCAGCCCTTGATTGGACCTGGGCAGGCCGAGGGGATAGGATTTGCAGGGCTAGGGAACATTGGATGCCTCCTTACTGAGTGACAGTCTGGATCGTGATTAAAAGCAACCTTGGCCAAAGAGCTGGTCTCTCTGCAGAGGTGGCAAGAGAGAACCAGTAAAGGCATTGTGAAGAACGGGGAAACAAACAAATGAGCTGATCCTGCTGCCGCCAGAAAGCAAAGCTGATTCAGGAGATTTCAAGCATTCAAGGTCTAGATGGGAAATATTTGGAACTTAGGAAGAAGCCCAGAATTTGTGCATTAAAAACATCCCCTGCTACTGGCTATTTTATTCTCTGAGAGGGAAAAATGGCTCAGGGATTTATTAATTTATTAATAGTGACAGTAATAAAAACCATTATCATCGAGGAATACTGATGGTTAGTCTATTTTCAGCACTGTCGGCTCCCACTCCTGACTAAGGAAGGGGAAGGGAGAGAAAGAGAAGAGAAGAGGAAAATAGGATTTTCGGTTCCAACTCTTTCTTTTCCCCTGCTCTAGGATGTCACCACTTATCACAGGTTTTCTCTCCTTCTGACCCAAACAAGGAGAAGGCTCATCAAACTGGAAGGGACCTTAGAGAATATGTACTTTAACTCTCTTACTTTGCAGAGGAGGAAAGTGAAGGTGAGAGTGATGTGGGCATCACACTGGTATGAAGCAGCAGAGCTGGCAAGGGAACCACATTGAATGGCTAGGATACTTTGGAGGGCAATGTTAAGACACACTTGGTAGGGATTGTTCTGTAGGGAACAGAGGAGTGATCTGGGACTGTTGCCTTCTCTCCTGGAAATAGGGCTGTATGCAGCATGAGTTAAGGATGGTGATGTCTAGGGTAGCCCCTGAACCTTAGGGTTTTCTCACTTTCCTACCCCCTAGCCAGGACTCAAAGGCATTCCACCCTGGCTGTGCATGCCCCAAAGACTAGGACCAAATCTTCTCTGATCTCCCCTACAGTAAGATCTGTGCAATGAATGCTGAGGGCTTTGCAAATTGAATTAAGAATGTCATCTTGAGGCTAATCATAATTATTTTTTAATGCCACAGCATTTGTAAAGCATTAGAAAGAACACTGGATTAGGTAGGAGATGGGATATCTGGATTCCAGACCTAGTTATTTCACTTGTTAGTTGTGAGAGCCATGGCAGGTCATTTAATCCCTGAGTCTCTGAAAGTCATCACCATCATGCTCAGTACTAGGAAGGGGATGGTTTCACTCTCTGGCATTGTGGAGCCTCAGGAAGATTATGGGACATAAGGAAATGAACAGTAACATGATAGGTGCCTTTAAGGATTGGAAGAGGCTGATGCAGTAGAGGGAGTATTGCTCCTCCTCAGAGGGGAAGTAGGAGTAACAGGCAGAAACTGCAGTCTCAGATTTAGGGTTGATATAAGGAAAGACTTTAACAGTTATCCAGAAGTGGAATAGATCATGCCTGGAGGTGATGGGTTTCCTCTAGACTAGATGACCACTCATTAACTATATTCCTCTCTGAGGCTCCTTTTGGGTCATTTTTCTGCCTTTTGATTTTCACATTTAAAAGTTGTTTCTCTCTTTTCCCCTGCCATTCTCACATTTAAAATAATCATTTTAGAAAAGATGGCTTAATTTGATTATTTTTTTCAAGCAAGCTAAGTTAAGAGAACTTTCTCTTCCTCCCCTCAAACCTCCCCAATCCCATCTTTGTTCTGTTCAGCTCATTTCAGTTTAGTAAAAAACTAAAAGCTCTCTAAAATTCTATGGTTCTGCTTCAAAGTGTTTATTGGGCAGCTAGAGATGGAAGAGGAGAAGACAGTTGTCCTCAAGAAGCTTATAGTCCAAGAGGTTCACTCTACCAGGTAGACAAGATAAAGGTTCATAGCTTCATCATGGGATTTCTATCTGAATACAGGCAGTGTGGCATAGCTGGGCTTTGAAAGAGGAAAACTTGGATTTGAATCCCACCTCACATACTTGTGAGTGGTGTGACCGTAGGCAAGTCACTTAACTTCACTGAGCCTCTCAGTTTCTTCATCTGTAAAATAAGGAGGTTGAACTCAGTGACTCTTCAACCTCTAAATCTGTGATCATGTTGTGATCTTAGAGATTGCTTAGCCCATTGATTTTCTAGATAAGGAAACTGAGGTCAAAGAGATTAAGTGACTTCTTCAGAATTGCTCAGCTTGTAAGTGTCAGAGTGGGGAGTTGAGCTAGAGCTTCTGACTCCCAATCCAGGACCCTTCCTTACTGCGTCGTCTTTTTAAGTCAAATGAACAACACAGACAGCAATTGCCAGACAAGAGAGCTCATTGTGGAGTGGGGGGCACATGAACTGGACCTTGGTAGATAGATGAGGGAGAAGAAGAAAGGAGAAGGCACATTAGGAAGGGAATAGTTCTAAGAAGGGGACCTGCTCTTGAGAGGTAGCTTCCCAGAGTTCACGCCAAAAGTCTTAAGCTCAAAAGACCTCAATCAACATTGCTTTCAGTGCTTACTTCTGTTGACTTGTGTGGTTCCTGATCTTACCCATCACAGTGATGCCCTGAAAGGAAAGTTATATGGTGTAGAGGAAGAAATTTTGCCTTTAGCTCACCTGTGTCTCAAGATTTTGCTGTAGGACTAGAACCCTTCATGTCATATGGGCTGACAAATAGTTTTTGAGATGAAACCCAGTCTTTCTTTTGTTATGAAAGGTAATGATGATGACAACTCACATTTCTATACCAATTTAAGGTTTCCAAAATGCTTTCATTATTAACATATCTGGTAGGCACTACAAGTATTATCCCTTTTACAGATGAGGAAACTGAAACTCAGAAAGGTTAAGTGACTTTCTTCTGAGCATTTGGCTAGCAAGTGAAGGAACTGGCTTCAGATCTAATGTACAGGGAAGGTGCAATGCTGGTCAGTTCCCAAGCAAGCAGAAGCATCATAGAATGTTAAAACTGGACAGAGCCTTTGAGGTCATCTAATATAACTCCTCTCCTTTACAGAGGAGGAAATGGAAGCCCCGTATTGTTGGTGCTGAATTTTATTCTAGCTTTGGATTTTTTTTACTATTCCTGGTTTTTTTTTTTTCATCATAACAAGTCCTGATGCTCAAGAAGAGTCACTTTCCCAAGAAAAAGGAGAGGAAGGAGTGAGAATCATAGAATTACAGGATGCTGGATTTAATAGAGATCTCAGCTGCCCTCCTTTGCAACGTATCTAGCAAGGGGTTAGCCAGCCCTGGCTCAAAGACCCTCCAGCGAGGGTCTTTGCCTCGGGGCAGCCTGGAGGCAGCCTGTTCTCTACCTTGACAACTCTTATTGTTAGGAAGCTTATTCTTGCATAGATCTCATATCTGCCTCATTGCAACTTCTGTTGGCCAGAGATTCATAGCATTTTGGGGGATGGACCCCTTTGACAGTCTGGTGGATCACTTGTCAGAATAATGTTTTAAATGAATAAAATAAAATACAAGGGATTACAAAGCAATCATTTATTCTGAAATTAAGTTATAAAAATTTTTTAAAAAATAAGTTCTAATAAATTTGGAAAAAAAAGAATTGAAATAAAATACTCTGAGATAAAAAAAGTTCACAGTCCCCAAATTAAGAACCTCTGTCTGGAAGAGCTAGGTTGTGAAGTAGATAGAACACCAGCCCTGAAGTCAGGAGAACCTGAGTTAAAATCTAGCCTCAGACATTTACTATCTATATGACCCTGGGCAAGTCACTTTACCCCCATTGCCTCAAAAACAAAAAAAACACAAACAACAACCTGTATCCTATACCTTACTCCTAGTTCTGGCCTTTGAGACCAAATAAAACAAACCTGATCCTTCATCTGTATGATAATTCTTCAGATATTTGAAGATAGCTATAAATACCCCCTCCACTCACTAAGTCCTCTCCCGGTGGAACATCCCTCAGCATCTCTCAACTAATCCCTATAAATTATGATTTTCCAGGTTTTTCACTAACTTGCTCTCTAAGTTTTTCAATGTCCTTCCTAACATGCAACTCTCAGGACAGAATATTCCAGTGTGGTTTGCCCAGAGCAGGACTTTTCATTCCTCAGGCCTCAATATTCTGCTTCTCTTAATCAAAGCTAAGATAAAGTTAGGTTTTTTTGACTGCTGTATTATACTGTTGATTCATATTGAGCAGCAGCCTACTCATACAAAAAAGACCATTTTTGGAGGAACTGTAGTCCACTCACTTCTTACCCATCTTGTATCTGTGCATTCAGTTTTTCAGCCCATATGTATGTATTTCCTTTTTTTTCTTGTTAGCTTGAACCTGATGATCTACTTTATAGTAGTCTTTTTAGCTAATGATTGAAGTATTACTAACCTAATGTGTTAGCTGTAACTTAGTTTTTTTTTTACCTCAGCAAATTTGATAAGTATTCTATCTTTGTTTTTATTCAAGTCACTAATAAAAATGTAAAACGGCACAAGGCAAGGACAGATCACTGAGACACTCCATTATCAGCTTTCCAAGTTGACATCCAATCATTAATGACTACTCTTTGCATCTAGCCATTCAACCAGTGTCCTCTCCTCTTAATTGTAGGTGTTCTTTCTGTCATTCTATAGACTAACAAGAGAGATTCTGGCTAATATTTTAACACAATCTAAGTGAGCTATTTAATCCACTCAACTTTGGGACTTCACTCTGGAGAGAGCTGCCCTGATTTGGTGAGAGATTAAGTGAAACTTCACCTCAACTCACTCTTTCTAGCTAGCCTCAGACAGTGCGACACCAGAGGCTACTCAGTATGGGCATCTTGCCATCTCCCTTGCCACTGTGATCATGGTCTGACCTACTCATAGTACAGATCACCTCCCCTGATCTAGATATTAGACCTTTACTGATGCAGAGATTACAGGTCCTTCCTTGATTCCTGAGAAATAGTATAGAGATCCCCAGGTATCAGACATACATGGAGCTGGCCCTCCACCTAACTGTTGAAAAGGGAGGTCAGTGGTTGGGTCCAGGAATAAGGATAGGCACTATTCCCTTTGGCTGATGAACTCTCTCAGGAACAGAAACAAAGCAAGGAAGACAAGGCTTAAGATGTGAAAGTGTTGCTAATGATACCAGACTCCAGATTTATAGAAAGAACATTGATTCTGGAATCAAAAGACCTGGATTCAGATCTTCTCCCTGATGTTCCTTGTGTGACTTTGGGTAAGTCACAACCTCCCTGGGCCTCAGTTTCTTCCTGTGTAAAATGAGGGATTTGGACCAGTTGGCCCCTAAGCTCTCTTCCACTTGACCCTGTGGTCTATCCAGTCCCATTTTCCCATTTTACAAATGGAGAAGCTAATGTCCAGATAGAAGAAAGTCATTCACCCAAGGTCATATAAGATATAATAAGAAGCAGAAACAGAATTTGAACCTGTCATTATTCTAAATTTAGTACTTTTTTTACTACACTGGTCTCTTTTATTTTTCTGAGCTTATGGACTTTAACTGTGCACCTAAGGTGTTTAACTTAGACGACTGAATGATGATAGTTCATTTACAGAGAAAAATTATAGGTCACCTTTCAAATCTGTCTGCCATGGATGTGCCAGAGGACCTAACTTCCCTGGGTCATCAGATCCAGATAATAATACCTCATGTCAGCTTAAAATGCTAGGAGAATTACGTTACAGAGAAGCCAGTTTTCAAACTTAAATAGCTCAGTGATTTTATTTTATCTTTTTTAGAACATCAAAAGAAATCAGTCAAATAACCATAGGCTGTAAGGGAATATGCAAATTTTTCTCTCCCATCCCCCAACAGAACTAGAAAAAGGTCCCTCAAACAGGATGCAGCTGTTCCATTTTTGAAGGAATTAAAGTCAATTAATGTTAATGAATGTTAAATCTGAATCCTCGTCTCATGATTTGAGTGGAGAAAAGGCTAAAATCTGACTTATTTTTTCAGCTGTTCATGGTTGCACACAATGGCAATTAGGCCCTGATGCCTCGTGCCACTTTTCACCAAAATTTTATGAAATTAAAACGACTAGAATCTTTGACCTTCGATTTTTCAAGGAACGGTGGCTAAGTGCGAGAGACAGCCGCTGAAAGCAAAATTTGAATATTTTACCAGCTTTCCCTTTTCAGATTCAATAATTCATTGGAGATGTACAACTTAAGTACTGTCCTTGCTTTCGCCCTCTTTCCTTTCCTTGCCCGTGATTGGTGTCTGAGTGAGGTTATTCATTATTTATTCTGAAAGCTTTTTTCAGAATCCCCAGGAGAGAAATTCTGTTTCCATTCTTGAAGGAAAGTGGAAGTATCCAACAAGTATGGCAGTAAACATGGGGAATATCAGAGGAGGAGAACCAGACACTTAGACAGGTGGGCTCCACACTGACAACTGTGGTTGATTTTTTAAAATGAGAATGCACATTCCTAAAGAATAAATACATTTTAGGTCACTGAGGCAGTTGTGAATGGGAACAGAATACTCCCCTTGAGAGAATGATGCTGTATCAACAGGATATTGTCCCTATGAGCCACTGGTCTCTATCTCATCATGTCTCCTAACTAAAGAAATCATAGTATCATAGGTAATAATAGTATTTGCATCATACTTTTTAAGGTTTGCGAAGCATTTTGCAAATGTTATCTCATCTGGGACTCTACAATCCTGTGGGGTATGTATTTTCAGAATAAGAGGGGTTAAGTGAATTGACCAGAAAGTGTCTTGAGTTTTTGATCTGAACTTAAGTCTTTAGCTCTTGGAGTTAGGAAGACCTGACTTCAAATTTAGCTTCAGACATTTACTAAATGTGTGATCCTGGGCAAGTCACTTAACCTGCCTGCCTCAGTTTCCTCATCTATTCAATGTAATTAAATTGAGTCTCCTCATCTATTTAATTACATAATAGCCCCTGCTTCATAGGGTTGTTATGAGGATTACATAATATTTGTAAAGAACTTAGGACAATTCCTAGCACATATTAGGCACTTAGTAAACTCTTCCTTCCTTCCTTCCTTCCTTCCTTCCTTCCTTCCTTCCTTCCTTCCTTCCTTCCTTCCTTCCTTCCTTCCTTCCTTCCTTCCTTCCTTCCTTCCTTCCTTCCTTCCTTCCCTTCCCTTCCCTTCCCTCCCCTCCCTTCCCTCTCTCCTCAGCGTTCTCTCTACCAAGCCATCTAGCTATTATAGATGTAGAGCTAGCTGGATGGGACTTTAGGTAGCATCTAGTCCAACTTTCTCATATTTAGATGGGGAAGCTAAAGCCCAGAGGAGAAAGTGACATCCAAAATATGTAGCAAATGAGCTTCAGTTAAGACTCAGACCTGGTTCCTCTGACTGTGAAGCAATTGTTCTTTCTGCAAGGATCATAGGCTTTAGAGCTTGTGGAGTGGTTAAAAATAATCTATTCCAAATTCTTACCTTACAGATGAGGAAAGTAAGGGTCAGAAAGGTTGACATCACATGAGTGTGGTCATTTGTGGAAAGAACAGGGTTTGAGCCCTCTGGGTCTGGCCCCAAATCCTGTTTTTCTTCCAGGACTGTCTTCATCCCTTCAGTTATGTAGCAGGGCAGGGCTTGGGCAGCACTGGGAGAAGGGGGTTTGGGGGTGGGGGGAGAATTGTCCCTGCCCTAAAGGAAATTCATTTCAAAGTAGCACCAGCTATGGAGGGAGCAGGGAAGGGATAGATGGGTTCAGCAGTCTTCTGTCTGAACTGGCAAAAACTGCTGGAAACAGAAAGAAGTTCATCAAAGGTATAGATGAATTCATGATTTACAATCCACAAGATTATTAAGAATGTTATTTGAGAGCATTTTTAACCTATGAAAATAACTTGAACAGAGGACTGTTGGACCCTCCCATAAACCTATCCCTTGGTGCCCCCATCAGAGGCAGGATACTGGAGATTCCTCAAGTTCATGACTTTGGTGGTGATGTTTTTCTATTTTGAAGATGTTGTACTTGTAATTATATTCTTTCCTCTTGAAATAATGGAAAGCAACCTGTGGATATTTTTTTCTTTTTAACTCAAAGAACCATGCTGAATTAACTCATTGAACCCTTGAGGCAGGCAGAGAAGAGCTAATGTCATCCTTGTGGTAGAAGACAGGAAGCAGACACGGAGCTGGAGTGACTTGTCAAAGACTGAGTAAATAGTAGAGCTGGACACAGAAGCTCCCGCTCCAGCCTCCAGTGCTGTCCTTTGTATAAACGGTAGCTGCTCACTTTCCAGAGTTCGATTATATAATTGGCTTCCCTTTGACTTCCTCAGAACTTGTTTCCCCCAAGTTAACTAAGGGTTATGTTTTTAACTGATGCTACTGTCTACAAACCAATCAAATAAAGGCGATTGGACGAACATTCTTTTCTTACAAGCCTTCTTAATTCTATTCCCATCAGTGTGATGGGATAATCTTTGGTGATATAGATTTGGTCCGAAGAGTCTGAAAGCAGTATGGTTTTTCTGGGCATGAATATATAGATAGATTGATTGTATTTTTATTGTATTGTAATTGTATTGATGTCACTTTCTCGTTGCTCTGATTTGTTTGGTATATTTGATGTTTTTTGAACCATATGTGATTTTATTACTATAGAGAACTCCTGGTGTGGAAACTCTTACCAATGCAGATTGACACCTGCTGTGAAATTTGTCGTTGGAGAGTTTGTGTCTGAGGGGGCCTTGGAATGCATCTTCAATCCACAGTCAGTTTTCTATGCGCTACACCATGATGCCTTTCGATTTCTTACCAAATTTTGTTATTACTTATTGTTCATTCATTCAACAGACATTAAATGCCTATGGCACGCAAGGCATTGTGTCAGGTTAACTAGATAATAATACTTCAAATTTGTACACTGCTTAATAGCTTACAGGGTGCTTTTATGTTCATTATTCCATCAGTTTTGTTCTTACAACAACCTTGTGATGGAGGTAGGGCCAGGGATTGTTATCCCCATTTTAAATATGAGAACACTGAGACTGAGAGAAATTAAGTGATTTGCCCAAGATTATACAGATTTTAAGTGATGGAACTAAATTCTCTGGACTCCAAGTCACACTGTCTCACACATTAATTATGTGAATTGTTAGGTCTTCACACACTGTAATATGTCAGGCACTATTAGCTAATTTCATATATGATTTATATTTTATAACTCAATTTCAGTATAAAAGTCTCTGGGTTACATTTAAAATAATTTTTTGATAGAAGTCTTTTATTTTTTAATAGTATTTTCCCCCAATTATGCATCAAGACAATTTTTAGCATTCATTTTGACAAGATTTTGAGTAGCAAATTTTTCTCCCTTCCTTCCTTCCCCCTTCCTGAAATGAAAGGCAATTTGATATAGATTACACATGTGCTATCATATTTTCACAGTTAGTTGTAGGTGTGAAAGAGGAAACAGATCAAAAGGAAAAAGCCCACAAAAAATAATAAAGTCAATGAAAAAGTATACTTCAATCTGCATTCAGAATCCATTAGTTCTTTAACTAGATGTAGATAGCATGTTCCCTCATGAGTGTAATTGTCTTGGATCATTGTGTTACTGACAAGAGTTGTCATTCATAGATTGTCACACAATGTTGCTGATACTGTGTACAACATTTTCCTGGTTCTGCTCATTTCACTTTGCATCATTTTGTACAAGTCTGTCCAGGTTTTACTGAAATCTGCCTGTTTATCATTTCTTATTGCATAATAGTATTCCATTACAACAACTTGTTCAGCCATTCCCCAATTGATGGGCATCCCCTCAATTTCCAATGTTTCGCCACCATGGAAAGGGCTGCTATAAATATTTTTTGAACATGTATGTCCTTTTCCCTTTTTTTAAATTATCTCTTTGGTATATAGATGTAGTAGTGCTATTGCTAGATCAAAGGCGTATGCACAGTTTGGTTGGCCTTTCGGCATAGTTCCAAATTGCTTTCCAGAATGCTTGGATTAGCTCACAATTCCACTAACAATGCATTAGTGTCTTAATTTTCCCACATCTTCTCCAACATTTTTTTTTCTCCAACATCCTTTTTTGTCATATTAATCAGTCTGATAGATGTGAAGTGGTATCTCAGAGTTGTTTTAATTTGCATTTCTCTGATCAAAAGTGATTTAGAGCACTTCTTGATTTCTTCATCTAAAAGCTGCCTGTTCATATCCTTTGACCATTTATCATTTGGGAAAAGCTTGTATTCTTATTAATTCAATTCCCTATATATTTGAAAAATAAGACCTTTATCAGAGACACTTGGTATAAAGATTATTTTCCAGTGTTCTGCTTTCATTCTAATATGGGTTTCATTGGTTTTCTTTGTGCAAAAGCTTTTTAATTTAATATAATCAAAATTATTTATTTTCCGTTTGATAATGCTCTTTATCTCTTGTTTGACCTGTAACTCACTTAATCTCTCCTTTAAGAATTTGGATGCTGTACTCCTTGGTGCATATATATTTAGTATTGATATCATTTCATTGTCTATGGTACCTTTTAACAACCTGTAATTTCCTTGCTTATCTCTTATAATTGGATCCGTTTTTCTTTTGCTTTATCTGAGATCAGGATTGCTACCCCTGCTGTTTTTTTACTTCAGCTGAAAGAGAATAGATTCCAGTCCAGCCCTTACCTTTACTCTGTGTGTGTGTCTCTGCTTCAAGTGTGTTTCTTGTAAACAACATAATGTAGGATTCTGGTTTTTGATCCACTCTGCTATCCATTTCCGTTTTATGGGAGAGTTCATCCCATTCACTTGCAGTCGTGATTATAACTGTGTTTTTCCTTCCATCTTATTTTTCCTCCTGTTTGTCTTCTCTCTCCTTTTACCCTTTCCCTCCTCACCAGTTTTTGCTTCTGTCTACCACCTTCCCCAACTGCCCTTATTTCTATCAGCCCCTCCACCCCTTTTACTTAATTTCCTCCCCTCATACTTCCCTGTTAGGTAAAATAGATTTCTATATTCAACTGATAGTACATATTATTTCCTCTTTGAGCCAATTCTGATGAAAGTAAGATTTGACTGATGCCCATTGCCCACCTCCCATCTTCCCTTCCACTGTAATCTATTTTTCATAACTCTTCATGTGAAATAATTTACCCTAATCTACCCCTCCCTTCCTTTTGTACCCAGTGTACTCCTCTTTCTCATCCCTTAATTATTTTTTTAATGTCTTTTGTTCAGTTCTGGTCTTCTTATGAAAGATTGAAATCCTTCTGTTTCATTGAATGACCTTTTTTTTTTTCCCCTTGAAGTATTATGCTTAATTTCACAGGGTAGATGATTCTTGGTTGTAGTCTTAGCTCCTTTGCCTTCCAGAATATCATGTTCCATCTCCTCCTATCCTTTAATGTTGCAGCTGAATCCTGTGTAATCCTGATTGTGGCTCCCCTATATTTGAATTGTTTTTTTTCTGGCTACTCAGTATTTTTTCCTTGACCTGATAGTAATTTGGCTGTAATATGGTATCTATAACTTGGCTATAATATTCCTTGGAGTCTTTATTTTGAGATTACCTTGTTTTTATAGCTCAGAGATGGTATTAACTCATTGTAATATAATGGATCTTATTGGTCGAGTGCATTTCAGTAGTCTATCATTGGCATGGAAATTTCTTTGGTAATATGGTGTGAATCTTGATGGTGCTATCTTTTGAATTGCTTTCAAAACATGGTGAAATATTTCTAACTAACATACCATTACTACAGTGGAGCCTCCCTAAAATACTGTGCTTGCAGATCCGTGTCATGAGGCTTTTGTGTGAAGTGGTGTTCTAATAAGATCCTTGTCCTATAGAATCGAATCTTTTGGATAGGAACCAAGACATATTTCCTTATTCTGAAGTCCATTCTAGAGTGGGTCACAACATAATGAGGTGTTACTCTATTATCATTGTTATGTATGTCATAAATATGGAGTGTTTCATCCAAAGCTTGGCTACCAGAGGATAGTCTGAAGCAACTCAACATGCTATCTGCTAATGAGTATAAGGAGTGCTCACATGGATGAAATTATAGTTATTTGAAGTCATGATGAATTCACATTGATGAATTCTTCAGGACTAAGATTGGGTTGGATTGGGTGATCTCCAAGATCTTGACTCACAGGAGACTGTATGATTGAAGGCAAGGATAGTGTAAACTATTAAAAAGTTTAAGGCATTAAAAGGTATTAAAAAGTTCTCTTCTTTGTTATTACCACTTTCAGAAACTCTGACAAGAGTGGGATCTGGTTACAAGTAGAGGCAGCATTAAAAAATTTAGAAATTTAGGAGACTTAAACCATATTCTTAGTTCCTGAGGTTCTTGTGCAAGACCTTGAACCACATTTGGCAGAAGTTTCCTAAAAAAACAAGCTTGTGGGGACCCTACAAAGGCAGGTGTCAGAGTCCTGAGTACCCTTGGCTGGGAGCTGCATGACAATATCAATGTTTGAGAATATGGTCAGCTCTCAAGATGGAACCCCCATTAACCACTTTGATGGGACAGCATTTATTTCTACTCATTCCATTCATTACCTTTGGAATGGACTTCTCACTCTTTCCCATTCATTGGAATGTTCTTCCTTCCTCTCTTCCTCTTTCTTTCTTCTTTTTTTAATCTTTATCAGCAGTCTCTGACTTTCAACAAAGGAAGGGATATACCTGAATATTTTTTACATGCGTTATACTCCCAGGGTCTCTTTTCCATCATTTAAAGTATGAATTCTCTAATGTCTTTCATGGCTTTTGCTCCCCCGAATGATTTCTCACACTTACTCCATTCATAGAGTTTTGTTCCCACATAAGTGAACTGATGTTCAGTAAGGCATAACTAGTAATTGAAGGTTTTCTTATATTGTTTGTATTCACAGGGCTTCTTTCTATCATGACCAGAGTTACGGATAATAAGAGATGAATTTCTACTAAAGATTCTTCCATATTTATTACATATATGACATAATATATTCTTATATAATTACATATTCAATATGATCTAATATAAGATATGATCCCTTTGGGATTAATTATCTAGTGGTAAATAATGTATGAACTCTGATGAAAGCCTTCTGTCATTCATGACTTTTATGGAATTTCTTGTATAAACTCTGCTAGGTTGTTTTCTCTGTATGTCCCATATCTTCTCCAGGGGTAGTGTCTAATTTTAGTAAAGGATGAACTGTCAGTGAAGACTTTCCCAGATTCATTGAATTCATAGAGCTTTTCTCCTTCAAGGTCCAGCTTAAGTCCTTAGTCTTCCAAGAAGTTGTTCTTGAGTCCCACAGCTCACAGGGATCCATCCCTCCTCCTAATACCTAAAGCATTTGCTGTCTGTACTTAGTACCTACTATCTTATCTTGTCAGTCATTTTTTCCTATGTGTATGTCTTGGCTCTCCAAAGACAGAGTAAGCTTTTTAATGTACTCCTCCCATCTTTGATACCTTGACACCGACTATCTCACCTGCCTGGGATGCCCTCTTAACTCCTCTTTGTCTTTTTGAATATTTTGTTTCTTTCAAGACTCATTTCAAATAATATAATGTTATATAATATAATAATATAGTATAACCTAATATATGAAGCCTTTCCTTATCCCCAGATGTTAATGTATCCTAATTACCAGGTTTTTATTTTGCCTGTGCTTATCTATACATTTCCCCCAAATGGGATGAAAGCCCTTGAGGGAAGGAACTATTTCATTTTGGTCTTTGTGCCCCCAATGCCTAGCACAGCGCCTAGCATTTAGCAAGGACTTAAAAAATACTTCATTGTTCACTCTGTATCCCTCCACATTACTTTGCACATACTGGGCACTGAAAAAGTATGGGTTAAAGGAAAGTTTTAAACAGTTGTTCCTGGCCAAGTTCCTACAAGTGGCATCAGGACTGACGTATGGCTAGTGGCTGCCCTCTGTCATGCTAGGGTCAGTTAGGTGGACTAACCCCATGTTATCATAAAATTGCAGGAAGTCTGAGTTCAATGAGACCTCGGAGATGGCTTAATCCCACCCATAGCTGAGAAACCATGTCTTTTACACCTGCCCTGACCAGTGATTATTCCAGCTTCACCCGAGGACATCCGCTGACGACTTCATTGTTGTTGTCAAGTTGGGGGTTTTGTTGTTATCGTTTTTAGTTGTGTCTGACTCTTTGTGACCCCTGTTGGGTAAGGTACTGGAGTGATCTGCCATTTCTTTCTCCAGGTCATTTTATAGATGAGGAGATTGATGCAGACAGGGTGAAGTGACTTGCCCAAGTCAGTGTCTGAGGCTGCACTTGAGCACAGGTCTTGATACTTACTAGCGTGTGACCAAGTCACTTGTTCCTGTTCGCCTCTGTTCCTCATCTGTAAAATGAATTGGAGAAGGAAATGACAAACTGCTCCTGCTACTTTTGGGATTTCTCTTTGTTTTATGCTCTTCCACTATTTTCTCCTCTTCATTTCTCACTTGGCAGCACTGCTTTGAGAATTCTCTGACATGTCCACCAGACCTCGTGTTAGGTACCTTCCTTGGCTCTTACACCTGCACCCTGCGCCATCATTCCCCTCCTCCGGCTCTCCAGCTCCTTTTGTACGTTGTCTTCCCCCATGAGACTGCCTTTGAAGGCAGGAACTGTTTTTTTTTTCATACTTGTATCCCCAGTGTTTGTCACATAGTGGGCACTTATTTATTAACAGAGTGACTAATAGTTCTCATTTTGGTCCTCTTGTGATGTTTTACTTGTACCTCTATCTTGTGTTTATTTTTTTCTGTCTTTATGTGTCTTATTCCAAGTATTTCCGTGTGGGGGGTGGGTGTGGTTGTATCTATATCCCATAGAAGCTCACTCTCTTCTCCTGAGCCATCTGGGTCCAGTGGCCAGATATTCATCAGGATGACTGGAGATGACCCAGGATGCAACTTGAGACCCTGGCCCTTTCAGGCTAAGGTCTTACACATTCTCACTTTGAGTGGGATACACTCATTCAATGAATAGGCCTCTTTAAGTAGTTACTCAAGGGATGGCTCCTTCAATTAAAAAAAAAATCAAACTGGGAGAGGGAGACCCTCAGGGTTCCTGGGTAAAAGAGAAGCAATTACTACTTAGTAATTACATTCACTCTGTGCTCACATTGCATCCTGGGCCATCTCCAGTCATCTTGATGAATATCTGGCCACTGGACCCAGATGACTCAGGAGGAAAAAGTGAGGTCCCTCACTCAGATCAAAGTCAGTCATGTCATCCTCTTGATGTCATGGTCCTCTTTGAGAATGAAGGACAAACACAACATAATCCCATAGAAGCGTAGAATATCAGGTGGAAGAAAACTTAGAGATCAAGCTTATCTCCATCATCTTATAGAAGAGGAAGCAAAGGCACCAAGAAGGGAAATGACTTGGCCATTGTCTCAGTGTGCCAGCATCAGGGCTGAAACTTGCCTGGGACTTCTCTTCCATCCCTGGCTTATTCTCCACAGAACTTTGAATTGTCTTGGATGAGTTCAAGTCATTAGGCACAGAATATTGAAAGACCTGGCAGATGCCATTGTCTGGCATTACCACTCATCTTAGAAAAACAATGGAATGCAGGAGGAGTGCTGCAGAACTAGAGATGGCACAAATCTCAATTTTTAAAAATGGGAAGGTGATTATTTAATACTATAGGCCAAGAGCTCAACTGTGATTCCTGGCAGAGCTCTAGTACTCATTGTTGAGTGGATAGTTTGTGGTTACTTAGAAAGGCAAGTGGTTATTACCACAAATCAGCATGAGTTCATCAAGAACAAATTACGTCAGGCTAACCTGATTTTCTCTTCTGAAAGATTAGGAGAAGCCACCTATGGATTTCAATGGGGCATTAACAAAGTCTATCATGTATCCTTGTGAGTAAGATTGGTGGACATGGCCTATGTGATAGTTGCATAGTTTATAGATTCACAAATGATTTAATGACCAAAAGAACAGCGATAGATTTCAACATGAAGAAGCCTCTCCTGAGCTGCCAAAGGGTCCCATCCTTAGCGTTGTCAGGTCTCTCAGGGATTTAGATGAAGGCATATATAGCAGATATATAAAATTTTAGAAATCTAAGATTTAAATCTGGAAAGGGCATTAGATTTCATGTAGGCCAACCTCCTTATTTGACAGACAAGGAAAGTGAGGCCCATAGAATTTCTAAAGCAGAGCCAGGATTGAAGACCAGTTCCTGTAGCAGTGACTTGCACATGAGGACACTTAACATGAATTGAATTGAACTGCAGAGAAGCTAATTAATGTAGACTGAGGTATGAATACTTGATAATGGTATACTGTTAATCTTTCTTCCACCATCCAAAGATTTGTATTTTAGTTTGGGACACAATCAAAAGGAATGACTGTCTAATAATTGAATTTTAGGTACCATTAACAAACTGGTAAGGAAGATGTTTGGGGGTAGGAAAACCTTCTAAGTGTCACTCAAATCATGTATACCATATAGCTCTCATAGGATACTATTATATTAGACCCAAAAAGGATCTTACAGATCAGATACTCTAATCCTTTAATTATGCAGTGGAAGAAACTGAATCCCAGAAATGGAAACTAACTTGCCCAAAGTTGTATGACTAGTCTAGTTTGTAAAATTAGACATCCTGGTCAACCTGGGAAGTTTTTCAGTATGTAAACCAGTGTTGCCATTGAATTCAGAGACATTTCTTAGCTGAAGAGCTTAGGAGCAGAGTTTTCATGTTCTCTTCTCTCATCCTATGTCATCCTAGGACTCTCTCAAAACCATAGACCATCAAAGGTGAAAAGTATTTCAGGGATCATCTAATACAAAGTCTTCATTTGACAGATGGAAACTAAGTCCCAGAGAGGGGAAATAATTACTCTCAGGTCTCCTGATTCCCAATCTAGAGTTCTTTTCTATTAGGCTATGGTAGGCATAAAGAAAAGAGTATATGATAAGTGCATAAATCTGGAGCCACACACTGGGAAATTTTACAGATTGTACACTGAGTTCAAAGACTTCTCTTAACCATATTGATTTTAAGTAAATCAAAAAATTGTCACAAACCTTCCTTTCATTCCTCTAAACCATATGAACCTGAGAAAGCCCTCTCAGAATCTAGAACCTAGCAACATCTGTCTTCATGCCTTTAGCCTCCCCATTCTGGTTCCTTTTCCTAGATCTTAGGTGTCCCTTCCACCCAACTTCAGGAGAGTTGGCCAGTGTCTTTCTGGATCTTCCTACCAATCCCTTACCTTAATCTGCTCATATATCTTTAATTCACATAGAGCAGCTTAGGATATTATTATCTTCATTGGGCTTTTCATTTTAATAGATTTTGGATAGTTTTATCTAAAGAAAAAGAACCCTCATTTTGACATTTCAGACAACTGCCCATAGATGAAAGAGATTTCAGGAGGCAGGGAAAAATTATTAGAGACTCTGAAATTGTCCTATTTAAGTGGTAAACTCTTCTCCTTATATTTAAAGATAATGCTGTGGAGAATTAAGGCAGGACCTATTCCTAGGTGCCTGGTGGTGGTGTAGAAGTGACCCTGACCTCTCCATTGCTATGACAGCCCAGCACAAATTCTAGTGGGTCTTTTCAGGCTAGAATGACATCAGACTATATGTCTGTCCTCTGAGGTCCAGGGGCTCATCACCAACTTGGCTGCATTTTTCAGCCATAGCAACTCACAGAGACTGTTTACTAAGATATAGGAGACATGCTGTATATTGGGGGATGGAGAGCCCCTATCTTCATAGTCACAGCTCCTTGAAATATTGAAATTTTGAGTTCTGATGCCTTGGTTTTTGTTTTCATTTTTTAAAGGCCTAACTTAATTCAGAACCCAGACCCTGATGTCCTTTTAAGTCTAACCTAGTTCAGGTCCCTGAGCCCTGCCTACTTTAGATCCCATAAACCTGATTTCTTTTAAGGCTTATCCCTAATTTTTTCCAGATGGGTGCCTGCTGTTCTTTGCAGCTGCTGTGGGCTTTCCTGACCTGTGTGCTGCTGGCATCAGATGTCCATGTGATTTTTTTGTTTCCTTTTTCAATGGAAGACACAGGGTCCCTGCCGGGTTCCCTGGGCAGAGAGGTGTGAAAAGCTCGCCTGAGATATTTGTGTGTGTCCCATGCATATGTTATCACGCTTCACTGTTGTGTGTCTTTCGTTGCAGGAAATTAAAATGCATGACTGATAGCGAGTCTGTTCCACCCGACTGGCCTTATTATATAACCATTGATAGAATACTGTCCAAAGTCACTGAATACAATGACGTGAAACTGCAGGAGAGCCAGCAGCCCGGGCCTTCCACGTCCCAGACCGAGGCGTCCCTGTCACCGTCTGCTAAGTCCACCCCTCTGTACTTACCGTATAACCAGTATTCATATGAAGGAAGGGAAGAGTGCTACGAGGATGACCGCTCAGAGAGCTCCTCCAGCTTACTCTCTTTTAAGTTAAGGTAGTGTTTGCATTTATTCCTTTTCCAAACCTCCCCTTGTCATGGGGCCGCGGTGGGCCGGGGTGGGGGGCCCTCCCAGTCATCTCTGCCCCATGTTGCTGAGCCACTCTCTCCACTGCCTCTTCCCCACCAGCCCCTAGGTTCAGTAGAGTAGGAAGTGATGTGAAGTCAGAAAATCTGAATTCAGGCTACAATACTGTGGCCCTATGCAAGCTATTTAACCCGTCTGAGTCTTGGTTTCCCCATTTATGAAAGGAAGGAATTGAACTAGATCTCTAACATATCTTCCTGCTTAACTAGCCTAGGAATCACCTTCCATCCATAGAGGGAAAGTGTCAGGGTCAAGGTCCAAAGCCCTGCATTTTAGTCTTGACTGGGCCACCTGTTAGACAAGTCACTTTGTATGAACCCTGGTTTCCCCATCTGTAAAATGGGGCTGCTAATATCTATTCTGCCCATCCTACAGTTGTGGCATGAGGATGATACATGTACTTTGTCAGCTATCATCAATGTATTTATTTCTCTGTCATTGTCTGGAAAGCCCTGGTAAATTTCTCTTTGTGCTATGTAATTCCCATCTTAGGTCTGGGCATGAGTTAGGCAAGTGAGAGAGTTAAGGCTCAGGGCTTCCCTACAAGGGAAAGATGATGACGAAGAGGGACCTTGATCAAGGCCCACAAAACCCTGAAAAGGATAAATAAAGTGGGGTGGACGGACAAGAGCTTGTCCTGCTTCACGCCTTGAGTAGTAGTAACCTGAGGAACTCATTGCCCTCCCCCAACTCCCACAAGAAGTTCAAAAGCTCTAGTACACAGAGATATAGGTTGCCCAGGTCAGATATATATAAGAGGAAGTAAGATGTTTTGGGGCATGATGTCAGAGAGGATAACCACATAACCTGGGCTGGAAGGACCCAGGCATGTGACCCTAACCCTGAGAACCTTGAATTGGCGTGTTTGGTGAATGGAAAGACAGGAGAATCCTCAAAGTATGCTATAATATTCACTAAGTACTTCCTATGGATAAGGCCCTAGGCACTGTGGGTGCATAAGGATAAACTATAGTTACTCTTCCTCCTCCTCCTTCATGGCCCCTACTCTCAAAGAGTTTTCAGTCTTGTAGAAGGGATAAGGCACATTTATGTGACCTATGCAAGACAGAAAGTGGAAGTACAACTTTTGAAGTGCAGTGTATCGTGTTATTGAGAACAGAGAAAGAAGAGAGAGGTCACTTCTAGTTTGGAGTCAAGGAAACTTCATGTGAAAAAGGAATCATTTCAACTGAGCCTTGAAGACAGCAACTGTACAGAGATGGTCGGAAGGGCAATCCAAGCAATGGTGATATCATATGAAAAGGAATGGATAAAGTGCAGAACATAACTCACAGAGGGTAATCCAGTTTGGCTGAGATTTTGGGTACATGAAAGAAAGTAGGAGATAATCCTAGAAAGGTAGGGTGGGCCCATATTGGGAAAAGGCTTTAATGCAATGTTACAAATATCCACTCTTCTCTGAACCCAAATCCATAGGTTCAGACACAGAAAGATGAGATAAACTCCTCATTGGTCAATGTGATTTGAAAGAGTCTGACCCTTGTCCCTCTCTGCAAGATTGCTGAGATGTCTCTGTGGGGATCAATGAGTCATAAGATCTAGGTCTGAATCCTAGCTCTCTCATTTACAACCTATGAGGCTATTAGGCAAAATGATCTTTAAATTTCCTTCCAGATCTAATGATGGATCTGTCTATCTCTCTCCTCCCCTCCCCTCCTTCTCTTCTCTTTTCCTCTCCTCCCCTCTCTCTCTCTGTCTCTGTGTGTGTGTGTATGTGTGTGTGTGTGTGTGGTGTGTGTGTGTATGTATCCATCCATCCATCTATCCATCCATCCATCCACCCATCCATCCATCCATCCATCCATCCATCCATCCATCCATCTACCCACTCAAGTCATCAAGTCTTTACTGAGGATCTCCTTTGTGCTATGCCTAGCCCAGGAGAAGGGACTGTGAAGCACACAGAAAGAGAAACCCATAGTGTAACTGGGGAAACAAGACACACAGTACAATCAGAGAATAATATAAGACAGAACAAAACCCAGCACCAAGCAGCAGTACACCACAAATTCTAAATGCTAGGACATTGGCTAATGAAAGAGGAGAAAGGGGGAAGAAGAGACAGTTGGTTAAACTGTGGTTTAAAAAAAAAGAAAGGGGCCTGGATTTCAGATGCCTCTTTTAATTCAACTTGTGAATATCCAATGTGTTTCCCTGGTTTGGGAGTCTCCAGGGCTCCCCAGCCTCCTGCTGAATGAATGATCAGATGTTTGCCTGTTCCCTGTCCTTCCATTTCATCTTATGCTAGAAACAGGACTAAGAGTACCTCTTTCATTCCTGTTAAAACAATGATGTTGACATTCCAGACAGTATAGATCAATTTTGTTTTGTCCATTTACCACTCATTTAGTTAGCCTGGCATCAGGAAGACTTGCAGACATACATGTATCTTGTCTAATTTCTTTGGGGATATGTGGTAGAGAGCTCTTTCAAGCTTGGTGTTTGCTCAGTGGCTACAGCTGAACTGGCAACTACCTTGGACCACCCTGCTGTGACAAGAGGGCAGGGAGTGACAAGTGGGATATGGATACTAACAGTCTTTCTCCCTCTTCTCCCACTTCCCAACCTCAGATCATAGGATCAGAGACTTTAGAAGTTAAAGGAGTCTTAGAAATTAGTCCAACCTTATGAATGAGGAAACTGCCTCAGTGTAACAAAGATAGGTCTACTGTCTGAGGTGCTGAGGACAAGTACTGCTTGAAGACCAACTGTTCCTAGAACCCCAGCTCATTGTACTATCATTTTGAGGTTTTGGCTTTTTGAAAGGGAGGTGCCAGATCTGGAGATGACTAGGAATGATCCTTGGCCAAATCATGAAACCACCTTTGAAATTTGGCTGCAGTGCTCCCTTTTCCTGTTCAGTTTCCGACCTCACCTGTTGCCTTTATACTCCCCTCTTAAAGCCCTACTATGTCCCCAAGGAACCTTATTCTCTTTACTCCCTCCCCTCCTAGCCCTGTTGGTCTGATATTTCTTGTCTTGGATTATATTTTGCTCTTTTGCACTGATCATGGATTATTCTGAAAATTAAACTGGGATTGAATTTAATGAAGATCAGTATAAACCTCTACGCTGGTAAGGACAATAGGTAAGGTAGTGGTTCTCTGGTGGTAGAATTTAAGTTGATACCAGTCCTTAAAAAGTTCTGAGTACCAACTTCCCAAGTACCAAATGGGGAAGGTGTGAATAGAAATGTGGGCTATCATAACTCCCAAAACTAATGTGATATGAAACTGCATTAAAAGAAGCATTGAACCCAGGTTGTAGGAACATTCTGTCTGTCCCATTCAGACTACATTTGGGGTATTGTATTATATTCTCGGCACCTCACTTTAGGAAAGGAATCGATAGGCTACGAGTGTCCAAGGGAAAGTGACTAGGAGGGGGAAGAGTTTTGACATCAAGCTACATGAGGCTCAGCTGAAGGAACTGGAGACGTTTAATTTGAAAAAGCAAAGACTTAATGGGAATATGATAGTTGTCTTCAAGGATTAGAAGGCTTGTCATATGAAAGTGGAAGTGGACTGTTCTGCTTGGCTCTAGAAGGCTTAACGGAGTGGCAGATTAAGCTGGACACTGGGAAAACCTTTTGAACAGTTAGAGCTATTGAAAAGTACAATGGATTGCCTCAGGAAGTAGTAAATTTTCAAAAAAGGCTTGGTAATCAACTGTCCAGCCTTTTGTGGTGAGGATTCTTATTCAGATACATGTTAAAGCAGATGTCTCTAAGGTCCCTGTTGTTGAAAGACTAAGTTTAAAGAGTGGTGAATCAAGGCTAAGCTGGAAGGAGGTCCTTAACAGTGTCTCTGGGCTTTGTCCTTGTCTTTATCTACACAGGAGTAGGAGATGTCTTCTCATATCTCTTCTTTGGAGGCCAAGCTTATTTTTGATAGTTTCTCAACATCCATTTTCAATTTGTTTGTGGTTGTTATTCAGCTAATACTTGAAATGACAGAAAGGGGATATAAAAAGGTCTCAGAAGGCTAGAAGGATAGGTTCAATCTGTTGAAATTAATAAAAAAATTTATAAGGATAAAATTTTGAGTCCTCCATTTGCTTAAAAAATAAATTAAAGTATAATATAGGAGTAGAAAACAGTTTGTGTGGAATAAATGAAAACAAAGCAAAACAAACCTTGAGAGTTTTATGGGATTGTAAATTCAATAATAGCCAATAGTATGAGTTGGCAGCTAATGAAACATGACCTTGAGGCACATTAATAATGTTCTACTTAGTATCCAGTTTCACAGTGTCCCAGATGAGGCAGGTAATGGCCCTGCTGTCCTCCAGAAGAGCATGTAAGGATCACTTGGAGGAACTGGAGTTGTTTACCTGGAGGAGAAACAGCATAGGAGGGAGGGAACTTGATAGTGGTTTTCAAGTATTTGAAAGGCTATCATGTGAAAAAAGAATTCCAATTATTTTACTTGAACCCAGAAGGTAGAAGTAAGATCAATGAAAGACAGGTTCAGAGAGAGTCTGAAAACTTTCTGGCAGAGTTTTCCAAGAATGAAATAAGGGCTATCTTTGGAGGACAGGTATTTGAATTCAAACTATGCTACTTGGACGATTGGGGAAGTCCCTTAATCTTTGGGGGCTTTAGTTTCCTCATTGGTGAAATGAGTTGGACTAGATGACCTCGGTCCCTTTCAGTTTTAACTCTAATGACTGACTGAGTTTCCCATCCCTGCAGGTTTTCAGGTGGGTAGGAGATACCCACTTGTCAGGAGTGTAAGAGATTTTCATTCAGGTACCAGATGAACTGGATGACCTCTGAGGTGCCAAATATGAGGTCCTATGAGCCTTTTGGTTACCAATACACCTTAGTTATGGCTCCCCAGACCTTGCCTTATTATGAGTGGATGAAACTTCCCAGTATCTAGGAAAGGCAGCTTGGATTTGGTCAGTATTAAAGGTGTTCTATCTGGTTGCCACTCTCTATGGATTTTGACCATAAGAATAGTTTCTAGTCAAGTAAGTCTCACATTTTTCCCTTAGATGAAAGGCATAGAATTATATAATCTGAAAAGGAAAAGAAAAAATGTTCTCTGTAGCATACTGCAAATACGGGAACCTTGTTTCCTTGATGAGAAGAATAATGATTGAATAAACTATGCAAACAGAAAAGAAGATATAGGGCATGGGGATCCTCTGGGTAAATGTTTGCTTTTGGAGACACAGCTGCTATCGAGGGGAGAGTTAGCCCTGAGAAGGTTCTCTTCTGGTCCTGGAACCAACATGAGATGGGTTGCTCTTGGCTCATCTCCCAGGTGGGATTCTGTAGGCACAACTGGCCTTTTCAGTCTCCCTGAACACCTGGCTGATGCTGAGTGTTATTGAAAAGGACAGTCCTCTCCCAGAACTGGGAGTCAGTACATATCAGGGACTTTTGGGAATCTCTGTGGAGTTTGGTGGGGGGTAAAGTAGGAGCAAAATAGCAGAATTAATGTTCTGCTAAATGAAATCAGTGATGTTTGTCTTTAATGTCCCCCAGCTACCCTTCCAACTTCATTCTTGCCTTTTCTCAAGGTTCCCCCTGCCCTGCACTATCAGGTCCATATTTATGGCCCAGCCCCGTTGAGTCTAGTTCTCAGTTTATTCTGCCTTTCAGATAAATGGCCTGGAATAGAGGAGGGAATGCTGCACCCAGAAAGAATGAGACAGTCTGGGAATATAAGGATGAGGAGACATGGGAGAAAAGAGAGATTTGGCCATTGTCACAAGAGGTAGTACTGGGGACAGAAAGTGGACTTCTGGTCCAGTTTATGATCTTGGGAAATTCCTATCCCTTCTTCAGGCCTCAGTTTCCTCTATAAAGTGAAGATGTTAGTCTAGCTTACATTTTTTGATTTTATGATCTCACAATTTATCATTTTAGAGACCTGTGTGCTAAGCAATAAATCAACTAGACACCCAGGAGACCTTCACACCACCCAATCAGAAGGGCTCATTCAAGTATATAAAACTTAGGCATGTAATAGTTTCTTCCCCCCTACTTTAAAAAAATTTGTTTGGTAAATCTTTCCACTTTGATCTATTCCTGTCCTCTTTCCTCTTTCTCCTTATCTCTGTTAATTCTTTGACTTATACCATTGGTTAAGAGAATAAATCTTACACCTTATTAATGATTTTAGAAGCTCCTCAACTTGGATATGATCAGGGAGGGATTTTTAAAATTTTCATAATTATTGCTATTTTCATAATCCTTGGGCAAATCCTGCCCTGATGTGCCTTCAGCAAGGGTCATAGAGTATTTGATCCATAAACTGTGCTCATTCAGCATATACCTAATAGCAGAGAAAGTTTAAAGAGTAGAATATGGGTTTAGTTTTTAGGGATAGGGAAGGAGACAGAGGGTCATCTAGTAAAGTAGAATCTCTTAGTTATCATAGTCCAATGCCGTAACTAGTGCAGTAACTCCAGCATTTCTAGTAATAGTGTACAACTTCTCTGCTAAAAAAATGCTTTTCAGTGATGAGGAACTTACTACCTTACATGGCAGCAACCTATTCTCTTTCCTAAGTACTCCCATTATTTGCAAGTTTTCCCTTGAGTTGAAGGGAAATCTATATCTTTTTAACTTCTCGTGATACGCAAAATAAATCTAGCCTTTTTTTCCCCAAAATATAGCCCTTAATTCCCTGTAAGACTACTATTCTCTAGGCTATCCATCCCTAATTTCACAAATAAAGAACTGGGTTAAGGCATTTGAATGATTTAGGTAAGTTTTGAAAACTTTTCTTCTATGTCTAATGGAGATATTGAGTATTCACTATAATGCATCTAACTTGTCACAAAAATAAATATGTGTGTAATATGGAAGATTGAATTTTCTATCATTTAGACATGTGCATTTTTAAAAATTTGACCTTTTATTTTTTCCCCAAAATTACTTATAAAAACCATTTTTAACATTTGTCTTTAAAATTTTTTCAGTTTCAAATTTTTTGCTTCCTTCCTCCCCTTCTCCCCCTATTGAGAAAGCAAGCCATTTGATATAGGTTATGCATATGCAATCATGTAAAACATATTTCCATGTTAGTCATGTTGTAAAAGAAAATACAGGCCAAAAAAAAAAACCAAAAAAAAAGAAAAAGTATGTTTCAATCTGCATTTAGACTCCATCAGTTCTTTCTGCAGAAATACATAGCATTTTTCATCATAAGTCCTTCAGAATTGTCTTGGACCATTGTATTGCTGAGAATAAATAAGTCTTTCACAATGAGATCATCAAGCAATATTGCCGTTACTGTATACAGTGGTTTCCTTGTTCCACTTGTTTCATTTCGCGTCAGTTCATGTAGGTCTTTCTAGGTTTTTTTGAGAGCTCCCTGCTCATCATTTCTTATAGCACAATAGTATTCTATCACAATCATATACAATAACTTGTTCAGTCATTCCCCAATTCATAGACATCCCACCAATTTCCAATTCTTTGCCACCACTAAAAGAGCTGCTATGAATATTTGTGTACATATAGGTCCTTTTCGGTTTTTTATCTCTTTGGGATACAGATGTGGTCATGTTATTGCTGGATCAAAGAGTTTGTGTGGGCAGTTTCAAATTGTTTTCCTCCTTTTGCTCTCTTAGGACAACCAAAATAAGTCTAAACCGTCTTGTATGATAACAGGTCTTCAAATATTTTAATTAATCAAAATTATAAATTTAGTCAATGACAAAAACAATAAAAACATACAAAGCAAGAGGGGAAATCATACCTACTCCCTTGAACTTATAAGAAAAACTGTCCTGACTTCTTTGGCCCTCGTGTCTTTCCCTATTTGTTCTTCTAAAAAATAGTTGTAGCCAGTGAGTGTTCAGTTCTGATTCTGCTGATTTCGCTCTGAAGAGCCTTATATAGTTCTTTAGATACTTGAAGATTGCTCTCACATCCACTATATGTCTTCTCCATGTTAAACATCCCCAGCAGACCCCCCACCATCTTGCTTGCTCCTCTATGGATGTTTTTCAGGTTGTCATTATCTGTCCTAAACTGTGGCCCCCAGAATCGAATATAACACTTCTGAATATGTCTCCTCCCTTGTTCTGGGCACTATGGTTCTCTAAATGCAAGTTAAAGTTATGCTTTAGTTTTTCTGGTACCATATTCATAAACTTTCTAGTGTCCTTCCTTTTTTCCCAAGCACCGTAGTCTTGTCATACCTCCTTTACCTATTCACGTATGGATTCATTTCTGAGCCCAATTTCAGGTCTTTACATTTGGCTACATTGTTTCATTTTACTTTTGGTCCTTCACTTTAATCAGTAGAAATCTTTTTGCACCTTGTTTCTGTTGCTCATTGTGTTAGCTATATCTGCATCAGCTTTGTGCTGTCTACAAATTTAACAAGTACACCATCTATGCCTTCATCCTGTTCACACATAAAAGTATTGAATAGGGTAGGATCAAGGTCCAATCAATGAAACTCTCCACTAGAGCTCCACTCACATTAATGTTGACTTGGTAAAGAATTCTTTTTGGGTCCAATCTTTCAGCCAGTCCTGAACCTGTCCATATTATCTAGCCCCTCTCTCCAACTTGCTCAGCTCTCTCATGGCTTAGGTAAGAAAACAGAGACCGAGAATGGGCAAGTCATTTGTTTAAGATCCTGGTGCTAGTAAGTGGTACAGCCAGGATGCAAACCCAGTTTTGGGGCCAAGTTCCAGTCTCTTTCCGTTATATTTTTTACTATGCCCTTGTTGAATCATACAATGCAAATGGCCACCTACTTTATTTAGAGTGGAAGTTCTTTTTGTGTGTCATGGGTCCCTTTGTCAAGCTGGTAAAACTTATGGACCTCTTCCCAGAATAAAATACACAAGATTGATTACACAGGAAACCCAATTATACTGAAGTAAAGATGTATTTTTCCCCATCCGAGTCCATGGCCCGCTTTGAAATCTATCTACGAACTGCTTATAGATCTGTGGGCCCCCTGCCTTAAAGAGTAAAGTCAACCCTGGCTATACCCAAGGCTTCTCTGTTGAATTGATCAGTGAATTGAGTAACTAATTAATGCTGAAGCCCTTCCACTGCTCTGTGTTTGCCTTCTTCTCTCCTTTAGGCTACATCTAACACATGTATAGTATTCTCTTTAGTTCACCAAATGTTTCCCAGGTTTCCACTGTGTGCAGAGCATTGTGGGGATAGAAAGATACTTAAAGCATGGGCCTTGTCCTCAATAACCTTATAACCTATTTGAGGCAATAAGATGAACTCACCTATGAGGCAGCTAGAGATGGTATAATGGAGAGAATGTTGGACTTGGAGTCATGAACACCTGAATTCAAATCCAACCGTAGACACTTACTAGCTGTATGACCCTGGGAAGTCATTTAACTTCAGTCAGCCTCAGTCTCAGCATTGGTGCACATCAGTAAGGTCTAAAATTCCTGGAGACGTTTCTGTAACTCACAGCCCAAGAATTCTTGAGTTTTCAGCAATTACTGAAATGTGCCTAGGGACATGTCTTTGGATCCAGGACAGGGAGATACACAATTGATTCAACTCCCTATTATTAACACAATAACCAACCCCACACCAAGGAGATTTCCAACAAAGATCTGGAAATTAAAATTCCAACGCTGATGGCAAAAACATAATTTACAGTCCAAATATGTATTCAATTACAGTTACCCAGAGAGAGGGAAAACAAGAGAAAGCCAAGCAAAAAAATTTGGAGATTTATGAGCAATTGTTGCCCGCTTAATCTGGCCTAATTACCCACAGTATTATCACCTAATAGGGTGATTGTTTGAAAGCCTCAGATTTCTGGGACCACATTAGTCCATTTAAATGTGTGTTATTGCTCTGCCCTCCCACTGATACTGTAAATAAGGTCTCTGCTCTTATATTTGTTCTTCTGCCTGGGAATGAAAGGGACCTCCAAGCCTGACTGGATCAGTTCCTTGTCTCTAGGGCATCTACTTTGTTTTTCAATGGAGAAAACAAATAGCATGTATTGGAAAGACACTTGGCCTGGAGTCAGAAGGCCTCGATTTGAATCTCAGCTAATTAGACATTGAATAAAAGGTAGGTTTTATTTAGAGAGACTGGCCTCATGGAGCTGGACTCAACCAAGACTCAGACACAAATTCTGCCTTAGACACTAGCGGTGAGACTCTAGGCAAATCACTTAAATACTTTGTGTCTCAAGTTCCAGGGGAGATGGTTGAACTTAATGGGGTTGAAGGCCCCTTTAAGGTATAATAAACCTAATTAACTTGATCAAAAAAACCCACTTTCTACAACAAGGAGAATTCTTCTCCCTCTTGCCAAAAGCATTAATTCATGCTCCCCTCCAGTGGGAGCCACTTTCCCTTTGGGCCCACGTAATCCACATGACACCACGTACCAGCAACAGCCTACCTCCACGTTGTTCGCGGTTGCTTTCTGAGAACGCTCTTCCTTCAACGTTGGGCCTGCACAGACGCTCAGCTCATACGTTTTTCTCAAGATTCAGGTGGAGCTGGAAATCTGTTTCCTCCCTCATCTTCTCCCATGATGGGTCAGCCTCCTCACTATAATTTCCTCCCCCACCTACCGGTCTACATTTAGTCATTTTTTCAGTCCTGTCTGTCTCTTTGTGACCCCATTTGGGGTTTTGTTGGCAGAGATACTGGAGTGGTTTGCCATTTCCTTCTCCCACTCATTTGACGGATGAGGAAACTGAAGCAAACAGGGTTAAATGACTTGCCCAGGGTCTCACAGCTAGTAAATGGCTGGGACTGGATTTGAATTCAGATCTACCTGACTCCAGGCCCAGTGATCTATCCACTGCACTACCTAACTTCCCTATCCCCTAAGAGTGGGAAACCAATTAATAGGCAGGAAGATTATGTTTGGGGTATGTAGTGGGGGAAATGTTGGCCATCTAAACAGATGGTAGGAGTGACAACATAGGGTGTTGTGTAGGGTGCACAGATGTTGAAATTGGTTATTTTGTAAAAGCCCAATTATGCTATAACTTCCAGATCCACAAAACCTAGAAGCACTTAATGGATTTTTCATTTTTTCATCCTTCACACAGATACATTTATTGTGCTATAAATAGCATGGAAAGAAAGATCTCTGTGAATAGAACTTTCTGCTAAATGCATGCAGGGCAATACACATTTTGGAACAGGCGGGCAAAATCCTGGTAACTGGGAAAGCACAGAGGGATAATTTGTTTTAAATGGTTTCCTACAAGGGATTTTTTAGTTGCTTCCTACAAGGGATAGGGTTAGTAGGTACCCCTGGGTCAGAGTACTCCCTCCAACAATGCAGGTCAGCATCTGCTCTACAATTTGTAGTCCTTAAGGAGTTGTCTAGGGCACTAAGAAGTTAGGGAACTTGAACTCAGGTCTTTCTGGTTCCATGATCAAGAGCTCGCAACAGATAGAAAGGCTTATAAAAATGAATCTCTCTCTCTCTTATTCTTTCTCCATCCCTCTCCCTCTCTTCCCTCCTCCTTTTTCCTCTTTTTATCTCCCCTATAAATTACTTTTATATCCTTTGACTCAATTTCAGACCTTTCAAACAATTAAAACAGTCCCAGAGTGGAATGAGCTGCCTTGGGAAGTGTTTCTCTTCACTGGACTATAGGATCCTAAAATTAGTGTTAGAAGAGCCCCCAGATGATATGTGGTTCATCCTCTTCAATTTATAAAGGAGAAAATGAGACCCAGAGAGATCAAGTGATTTGCCTGTGGTTAAGTTGTAAAGCAATAGAGTCATAATTTGAACTCAGATCTTCAACTCCAGATCTGACCATCTTTCCACTCTACCATATCTTCAAATGGAGCCTGGATAACCACTTATCAGAGATAGTGTAGAAGTGTCCTGTTCAGACTGCCCTGGACTACCTCTACAATCCGTTATGATTCTGATATTTATGTGAATATCCCTCATATCCATCTCCCCGCCATTCACATCATCCAGCTTCTTATCATTTCTTTCTTTCATCATCAGTTTCTTCCACATTCTTAATTCAATTTCTTATCATCCCTTGCCAGGATTATGGCAATAGGTTTCTATTTTGTTCCCCATCTCAGTGTTCTCTCTCTTCTAATCAATTTTCCACAGAGCTGCCAAATTGATATTCTTGAAGCATAGATCTAACTATATCACTACCCTACTAAGGAGGTCTGCTTATGCAAATATCCTAAGTTAAGAAACAGAATATTTATTTCAGGAAAGCTAGCAGTCTACTTGCCTGAAAAGTAGAATGGATAAAGAGGGATAATAGAAAATAAAGCTAGAAAGGGAGGTTGGAGTCAGACTATGGAAGATTTTAAATGTCAAACTAGTGAGTTTGTGTTTTATCTTAAAGGAAACAGGGAACCTTGCCAAACCTCAACCCTGAGTTACTCCTACCATCCGCATTGTTCATATGAACTCCATGATGCTGAATGCCACGCAAGAAAGTTGTACGATCCTTCTTGGCTCCACAACACATTTATGTCATCAAAAACAACTGAATCCTGACTGCTGCAGAGCAATCTGATTATTCTTTCCTGATTAACTCTTTATCCTTCTTCCCTCAGTGGCTATTTCAAAGTTTCTCTTCTCCCTTTAAGCCCTCTATATTATATATCAAAGTAGCTCTTATCCCTTTAAGCCCTCTATATTATGTCTTCCCATTCCTACTCAACAAAGGACCCACTCTCCTACTTCAAAACAAGAAGATAGAGACCATTCATTATAAATTACTTCTTCCCTATTCTCTAACTTCAAAACCCTTCTGCATCACTTCCCACTTTCTTTTCCTTTGCTCCCATCTCAGAGAGAGAAATAGACTTTCTCCTACCAAATCTTACCCTTCCACTTGTGTGACTGATCACATCTCCCTTCCACATTGGAGCTTTTGAATCATTATGATGCCCCTCCCAACCCTCCACATCAGCAGTCTTTTCTAATCTATTGATTCCTGGCCTGTTGCCTACAAACATATTGGGCCTCAACCCACCCCCCACCCCATACTTACAGAATCTGAACTTGACCCTGCTATCCTCTCTAGCTGTCTTACTAGGTCTCTCCTTCCTTTCTTAAATGTTTTGCCTCCACTCCCTCCCCTTCTATTCACTTCCCTGCCCCTGGTTAAAAGACTTCTTCCTCCCTCACTTCACCGGAACCCCACCTCCTCCACAGTCATCAGTCACCTTAGTTGCTAATGCCATGGTCTTTTCTCAGTCCCCATTCATCTTGACTCTTTCTGAGGATTATTGACCTTGGGGACCTTCCTCTACTGCACATTTCTCCCTACTTAGCCTTTGTTGCTCTGCTGTCTTGCTTCTCCTCCTGTCCAAGTGACTATAACTTTTCATTGTCCCTTACTGAGTCATCATCATCCATCTTCTGCACCCACCATAGCTGCCCTCCAACATTGTGTTCTGGATGCTCTTATCTCCTCACACTTTTTCAATTACCTCAACAGTGTCTTGGGGTTCAATTATCATTATTCTGAGGCATCTTTGACTGTTCATTCTCACTCATTCCTAATATTCAGAATATTGGTTTGTGAATGCTTTTACTCTGAGTGTGGTGATCTCTTGGCATGTCTGAATTTCCCCCCTTTTTGGTCTGGGTCACTGAATCGTCCTTCTGGGTGGAAAATTCAAAATAGTATGAGTTTTAGAAAAATGTCTCATGGCCAAAAGTCTTTGTCTTGGTGGAGGGACAGTTAGCTAGGGAAGTATAGAATTGAGAAAGGTAAGGGAGAGCTAAGTGTAACAACAGCCATAGATTCACTGCCTAAAAATTTTAGACATAGTTTACAGCTACTGTACTCTGTCAAGTCTTCATTCTAGAATGAGTTTGATTGTATTTAAAGGCCTGTTAATTATTTAAGGAGGAAGATGATAAAAAGCATAAGAAATATATTTTTTGAATCCATGCCCTTGTCTCATACCAGGGCTGAACTCAGGGGAAGATCTAGCTTCTAGAGGGTTCTCCTTGTGTACAGCAAGATAGCTTGGTCTAAGTGGGGCAATCCATAACAATAAGTTCCATTAGAAAGTCATTAAAAACAAGGGATGAGTTATCTTTGGGTAGCAAGCAAGCAGGTAGGGACCAGAGAGAAGCAGAACGGGGCTATACAAGGTATAAAGGTCCATTATCACATACATTGTCACAAACAGAAAGAGATTGAAAGCAGGAAGTGTAGCCCAAATCCAGAAGAGCAAGTTGGGTCAAGTGCTGGGTTGCAAAGGACAAAGCAAGCAGGCTTGGTCTATAGTCAGGCAGAACTCCAAGAAAGCAGGTTTGAGCCAGGCAGAAGGAACAATTTCCAATTTGGCTCATTCGCTCATTTGACTCACACAGTGACTATTTCTACATCCTTTTGATCCCTAATGTTTATAGTTAACCTTACTCTCCTGCCCCTATTTTGCTTTGTTCTTTTGTTTTCGACTTTCTATTTTATTATAATGCTAATAAATATTAACAAATAAGAGCTTTTCAACATAAAAGAAAGGGTACTATGAATTTTTATTATGTAGTCCCCCCCAACTACATACAATTGGTTGTTTTTTTAATAATTCAAGTGTAACATGGTAGTTCCAAAAGTGTGCTGCTTGTCTGTGGCCTCTTCTGAAATTCCTTCTGTTCTCTCCCTTGAGCTTTTTGAACAAGAGATTCAGCTGGGAGCAGCCTGTGGAAAAAGCTGTGTTTGAGCAGTGGCAGATGCCCATTATGTGAATTGATACAATAAAGACTGATCCCCTCGCCCTTAAAATGGGTGTTACTATACATGAATTAAAAATCACAAACATATATGCTCATGAACCTACATTTATGAAACTGATCCCTAACTGGGCACTTTATTCTGTTATCATCTCTTGGGACTGGATAACGACCCCTCATTTGAGCCTGATCAAATATCCTTAGATATGGCATGCACCCTCACCCTGCCAGGTCCTTCTAGGTCACATGTCTCATAATCTCCAAAAAGAAATGACACTTCTCTATCGTGCTACTCATTGTGTTTTAACAGGTGTCCTGAAAAGTTCTGTGAAAATGACTTTTTGCAAAGGGAATCATTTTAGATTCAATAAGAGAACCACAGTTCATTCCAGTTCTAAATTCTGTGGCTCACACTGAAAAAACTTTTTAGTGAATCCTTTGCAAAGTAAACTCTTTGGAAATATTGATAACTTATAATTTACATCTTATTTGTAAATCTAGACTTCCTCCTATCAAATTTTCTTTAAATGGGGCCAGGCTTTCATGAAAATCTTAGAAGTGAAGGCAGTAGAGGGAAGGGCTCAGTGGTCAAACCCTTCCTGGGCCTTATGGTCTGGTCCCAGTAGAGCAACCTTGAGTCCATGAACTCATACTATTCTTCTCCTGCTCAAAGATCTCCAGGAGCAACCTATAGCTTCCTGGACAAAATATAGACATATCCAAACCTATTCCCAAAGCCATCTCTCCTTCAGACTTCTGCATCTCTTTGGAGGAGACATCATCAGTTTGGAAGCCTTGAAGTCATACCTGATTCTTCCTTTTCCTTCACCTCACTAATATCTCCTGAGTTGCCAAGTCTTGTCAATCACACCACCACAAAATCTGTTGATTTCTGTTCCTAGCTCCACTTAGGGCCTCTACCCTAGTTCAGAGTCCCATCATCTTTTACTTGGACCATTATGTTAACCTTCTAATTGACCTCCCTGCCTCCACCTTCTTTGCTCTCCAGTCTATTCTCCATAGTTTCTAAATCGATCTGACCATGTTATTTATCCCTCCATTCAAAAATCATTAGTAGATTCCAATTGCCTTTAACTTAAAATATACAGACTCCTCAACCAAGAAATTAAAGCCTGACATGGTCTGAGTTTCACCACCCTTTTCCAGGCTAATTCCATGTCACTCCCCTTTCCTTACTTCCTATTCCAATCACACTGGCCAGGTGAGTATTTCCTCCATACAGTATTCAGTCTCCTGCACCCATATCTTTCTCCAATTATCCTCCATATCTGGATTGCACTTTGTACTCATCTCCACTTTGTAGGATCCCTAACTTCCTTTAAAGCAGAGCTCAGTTACCATCTTCTACATCAAAACTTTCCTGGTTCTTCCAGTTGTTGAGCTCATTCTTGGTGCTAAAATGCTTTTCTATTCCTCTTTATATACTTTGCACTTACCTGTGTACATACTACATTCCCCTTGTATAGTATGTAAGCATCCTGAGGGCAAGAACTATTTCTATTTTCTGTCTTGGTATCCCTAGCATATAGTTCTTTGCCTTGCAAATAGTAAGTTCTTAATAGTTATTGGTTAAATTGAATGTGATTGAAATCATTAACCATGGAGCTCTATTCCAGGCTTATTTTACATTGCTTTTCTTCATCAACTCTATATTGCAACCAAATTGTCCTACTAGCTGTTTCACCAAACTCCACGTTCCAGTTCCCATCTCTTTGTTTTCAGTCTCTCTCGTGCTTGAAGAAGAATATAGATTTTCTTTTTTCTTTTCTTTTGGCGAGGTAATCAGTGTTAAGTGACTTGCCCAGGTTCACACAACTAGTAAATGTCAAATGTCTGAGGTCAGATTTGAACTCAGGTCCTCCTGACTCCAGGGCCACTACAGTATCCACTGCCCTGAACATAGATTTCCATGAGACAATGAGTTTGGAATCCAGAACTTACACTGGGAGTTCCCAAGGTGGGGGTTGAGGATGGGTCATTCCTTTGGACAGAGCCAGGAACAGTAAGTTTCAGCCACCTCTTATAACCCTTAGCTTGCTTCAAGGGCCAAGGTAGGTCTCACCTGCTAATGGGAAGACTTCCTCAGTCTTTCCAGTTGTTAGTAATTTTCCTCTTCTCAAATTGTCTTACTTTCACTTAACTGCATTCATATTAGACTCTCCTAGTAGAATCAGTGCTTCTTCAGGAGAAGTACTGGTTTTGTTTTTGTATTATCAGTACTTAACATTGCGCCTCACATAAGGGTTAGTGCTTTAAAAAAAAAAATCTGAGTTGAACTGAGTTGAAATGAACTGAACAAGGGAGCAAGTCCCAAACTGTTAATCCCATAGAGGAGAACAGATTTCACTAGTTTTTATTTTTCCCTTTATTTCAGATCAGAAGAAAGACCAGTCAAAAAAAGAAAAGTACAGAGCTGCCATTTCCAGAAGAAAAAACTCAAACTGATGGAATCAATGTTAGAGGAACAAAAGAAACTGAGTCGGGCAATGGAAGAAACCTGTCGGGAGGTACGGCGGATTCTAGACCAACAGAACATCATCCAGGTTCAGAGCCTCCAGCTTCAGGAGCGCATGATGAACCTGCTGGAAAAGATCATCTCTAAGTCGAATGTCTAGTTACTAGTCTCACCAAATTCTACTGCCAACCCAATCCTATCACATGAAGCTCCTCTGTCCACCCCCACATTGTATTGCCTCTTCATATGATTTGACAGACAGAACATCTTAGAAAAAAAGGAAAAGAGAAACTTAAACCAGCACAAGAAATACAACTATGGTTGAGAAAGAGAAAATCATTAATCACCACAGCCTATGCCAGCCCTGCCTGCACTCTGGTGGCAGGCAAAGAAGGAGGTTGTATAATTCTGCATCTCATCACCAGGTTCACCATGGACGATGAATTTTTCAACTATAGTTACTCTTGAAGATTATTTAATCAAACTGTGGAGGAGATTCACACTATTGAAATCATAGATCATTGAAGTACTGAAGCGTAACATTCCACCTAAGGTTAATTGTCTTAATTATTTTTGTATTTTCATAGGTCAAAGAACTTCTAGCTTGAGGGAACTGAATTTTTACTGTGCTATTTCTGGGTCATTGTGAACCTAGAAGCTTGGGCAAATTTGTCATGGATCACACTGTTCCGACGTGGGACCAGACATGAGGTCACCTTTAGGAATGGGGCATAAAGTTACTTACTGTTTTGGGCTCTGTCTGAAGGAGTGCCCTATCCTCAACCCCTATCTTAGGAGGTCCCAGTGTAGGTCAAACAATACACTTGATTTGAAACTCCCTGTCTGATGGGCCTTAATACTGATCATGAAAATCCATGTTGATGCCAAAACAAAGTAGCGTTAAAAAGTACCAACCTCACATATATATGTATGTGCACATATATACATATGTAGTAATTGTTAAAAAATACTTGAAGTTGCTTTTGATAATAAATGTATAATTTTTTCATTATTAAATGGAATAATAGTTCACTTTGAAAAATAAGCAATGACATCATCAATTAGACTGTTCTGAAAATTCTTTTTAAAAATGTATATAAGTCAAAGGGGAAAAAAATCCAATGTCATCTTTTGAAGGAGAAACAGCAGGCATCCCTCCAGTTATTGTCTTGTACATTGTTAAGAAAATAGCCTTTGACATATGTAACTCATAAACAGAGATGAACTGAGCTACCTTTGTGTGTGCTTTCTATCTGCCGCCTCAGAGACTAGGCACTTCTATTGCCTAAATAAGCATAATGATGATAAAGATAATAGCATCTGACACTGTAGTTCCACTCAGAGTGTTTTTGCATCCATCATGTCATCCAATCCTCACAACAGTCCTTTGAGGGCACTATTTACATTTTCCTGATAATGAAACTGATGCCCAGAGAGGGGGAAATGTCTTACACAGGTTGCCATAGTTAATGACTAAGCCACAACTAGAACTCTTCTCCTGATTCCTGGTACAATAGTGTTTTCTTCATGCATATTTATTTGATTGGGCTCAGAGAATATACCTCCATTCGCATCCTGTTTTGATATCTCATTGAGAGTCAAAAGTAGCCCTGAGTTCTCAAAGGCTTTCTGTGTGGGGAATACTCTGTGTAGCAGTTCTACCAGCTAGAAAAGTCTTTGAGTATGGGAGCAGCGTCAACAAAGTATACAGAAGACTGATCACTGCGGGATAAATTCTTCTGGCTACAGCAACTCATAATGTTTATCTGTTAGGATGTGGAGGGAGCCCACACTGATGAACCTGGGGGTCTTTTGAAGTCCTAAAGGAGTGCTATGGATCATCATCCAAAGGAAGATTGGATTTTAATTAGCAACCGTGCTCCTTCCCCCAATAACAGCAAAATTCCTTATAAGAATTTGAAGAGATCTTGCGTTGCCCCCTGGATTCTTAGCAGCAGAGTCGCCCTAGTTCAGCGATTTTCAGTGGTCTTAGGTTCCTTTAAATTATAGAGCCCTCTCCCCCCAAAATAAATAAATCAAAAAATAAAAATTAAAAAAGAAACAAATAGAGAGAGAGCCCCAAGCAGAAAACTCTAGTAAAAGCCTATCAGTAATTGGCATGATGAGAAAATAACTATAGGTGACATTTACAAAGTGCTTTCCGTTTTAAAAAGTGCTTTAGCTTTATCTCATTTGATCTGATTGTTTGGTCACCAGAGAGCAGCAGCTTTAAACATGTTTACTTCACATAAGGGGCATTTTTAGCCTTTGTATTAGACATTTTGGTACATATGGCAGTATTACCAATCCTAAGACTACAAGTTGGAAGAGAGCTTTGGACTATATTCCAAATTCTCACTCCATAGAAGAATGCTCTCTCTACCATCCAGCCTCTGCTTGCATATTCCATTACAGGGAATTCATTCTGTATGAAGGCTATTCACTGAAAACAACACTTTAAAAAAGCTATTGATAGGAAAACAAAGTAATTGCAGAGGTTGAATCAGTTCTTTAGCTGGAATTAGAGTTCATTTTGGTTTTCTTTTCTTCCACCAAGGACTTTTCAAGGCCAGACTTGGTCATCTTTGGTTCTTTACTATTGATCTTTGGAGGTGAGTTTTTCAGATCTACTTAGAACAAACCATTATATTACCAATCCTAGGCAATGGCTTGAATTCCAGAGAAATATATGAGTATGATAAAATATAAGAAAAAATTTCAAATCCCCAGATGATAATAGATGTACTATGACTATTGATTGAGAAAATACTGTAGATACTGTAAATACTACATATTTATTAACATTTTAAAATGAATTTGTATTTTGTTAATCAAAATAACATCAACATATTTTGAAACACAGTAATATATCCTCTTCTGTCCTCTGACACTGCTGCCACCATGATGGAGGCCCTCATCACCTCATGCTTGGACCATATTACAAAAACCTTAGTTGGTCTCTCCATCTCCTCTTTCCCCACTCCAATCCATCCCCTATCACCTGCCAGACTGACCTCTCTAAAACTCAGATCTGACCATGTGACCTCCCTCCAGTGACTCCCTATTTATCTCCAGGATCAAATAGACAACCCTCTGTGTTTTGAAGGTCTTCATAACCTGGGCCAATCTCTCTGTAAACTCTTCATTCAGTGACACCAGCCTTCTTGCTCTTCTACATCTCTGAGCACGTTGCCTAGAATTTTCTCTCCTCTCTGATTTCCCTGGCTTTCTTGAAGTCCCAGTTGAAATCCTACCTGCTGTTTTTCATTTTAGTTACTTCTTTTGGACACTACCCCCAATTTCTCTTGTAAATATTCTGTTTGTTCAGGTTGTGTCTTTCATTAGATGGTGAGCTCCTTGAGAGTAGGGACTGCCTTTCTTTGTATCCCTGGCATGTAGCACAAGTAGCACACATTTGGCACGTAGTAGTGCTTAAATAAATGCTTATTGACTGTAAAACATTCCATTTATAGTTATTTAAGGAGATGGCTGGTGCTATTTTGCTGCTTATGGATTAAAGATCCTTTTTAATAACTGCAGCCCCACTCATAGGTTGTGAACCAGTGCTCTAGCTTCCTTCTTTACACATGGGATATGTGTGTGCTAGTAAATTTCTGAGCACTTTATGTTCCTCAGTGTCCTCCAACAATAAATATTTTCCCCCAAAAGCTTTTAATCAAAGCAGTAGAAGTCATCTGTTTTTCAAATGTTGATTTAGCCCTGAATTCCCTAGGGTAGCTGTTCTAAACCTCTTCACAACTGTTAAGTCCCATTCCATCCCTAGACATGTTGTTCTACTCTCAGCTGATTTTTTTTAAATCTATACCAAGCCTCTCTCGCTCTCTTCCTCTTTCACTCCTTGGTGCAAAAATTGTCACTTCTTATCAAGGTTAACCTCTCAACCTGTGTATCTTCTTCTAGAATTTAGATGGCCGATGAATATCTGTCATCCCTTTTCTCTTCCCCCATCTTGAGCTCCCCTCCACTGGCTCTTGCTTTTCCTTCCAACAAGTTCAGGTCTCTTTACCCAGAAAAAACTCTCATTTGACCCTGCTTCCCTGGTTGAGCTATATATGCACACTCTTTTTCTGTCTTTGTATTCTCTGTAGTGTTGCATGCAGCAGTTCTACCTAAGGTAGGAACTCAGTAATAAATGTTTTTCAATAAATAAGTAAATATAATCTTACTATGGTAATCTGATTAAAACCAATTAATATAAATCAAGACGCGTTCATTGATGACTTATAACCTAGCTCTGTCACTCATTCATTAGGTAACCCTGGTCAGGTCACTTTTCCCTCTCTGAATTTCAGCTTTTTCATCTGTAAAATGAAGATAATAGTATTTGTACCAACTATTCATAAGGCTATATTGAAGAAAGGTTTGTAAACTTTAAAGTACTATATAAGTTATTACTACAAATGCAGTTCTGTGCTAGATGCAAAGAAATGGAAGGAATACATACATAAGGCATGATCTACGTCTTCAAGGAATTTGGGTACTATTTATAGAGATGAGTAATACAGATTCAATCATTATGTAATAATTATGAAAAAAATTGTGAAAATGTTAGTCTATGAAAACATGAAATATATAAATAATTAAAGAATATTAAGAGAAAATAGATTTGTAGCAGGATTTAACCTCTAAGGTGACTTACCACTCTAAAATGCTATGAGTTTCAGTACTAGATTGTGTTGACCTAGAGTGTAAATGCTATTGTTGCTCAGACAACCAATTTATCAGAATGGGCTGAGAGAGTCATGGAAAAGGTGGGGTTTAGACTAGACTTTGACTTGGATAGGCAGAGAAGAGGAAGGAAGAACTTGATTTTGAAGAGCATGATGAAAAGAACAGAAAATAGAATTGACTTTTTTTTTCAGACAGAAAAAATGTTGAATTCAATGGATTCCTCTATAAATGTTAGAAGTGTATTCCATGAGCTCTGGGGGAGAGAGGAACATGATATCTGTTTTAAACAAGGCATGACAGCTCTTCAAATATGTGAAGGGCTGTCATGTAGAAGAAAGAATAGACTTGTTTTTTTGGGTCAAACTAATGTAATGGCTATTAGCTGCACAGGGACAGATTTAGGATGATATAAGGAAAACAATTCCTAGAAATTGAGCTATCCAAATGGAGAGTGGATTGCCTTGAGAAGGAGTGGTTTCCTCATGATTGGAAGTCTTTAAGCAAAAGTTGAATGATCACCTGTTGGGTTTTTGTAGGGTGATTCCTATTTAGGTTCAGATTAGACTGGAACTCCCCTTCCAGCTAAGACTTCTTCTATTCACTGGTGTGTCCACTTTCTCCATCAGTGCAGGTTGAAGTTCACCCATGATTTCTCATCCTGTGTGATTCCTGCATATAACACTGACTTGTGTATAATCCTGTGGTGGTTGTGTTTGTCCTTTGTTCTCAAAGAGGACCATGATATCAAGATGATGACATGACTTGCAGTTGACTTTGATCTGAGTGAGGGAGGGCTGTGCAAGGTCACCAACCTCACTTTCTTCTCCTGAGCCATCTGGGTCCAGTGGCCTGACATTCATCAAGATGACTGGAGATGGCCCAGGAGGCAATGTGAGACTCTGGCTCTTTCTGGATAAAATCTTATCACATTCTCACTTTGAGTGAGATACACCCATTCAATGAATAGATTTCTTTGTGTAGTTACTCAATGCTGTGGTGGTCTCTGCTGAATGTACTTTCAAATCCAGAACAGCTCACTTAAAAGTTGCCTGCCTACATCTGGGGTGAGTCCTACTGCTTTATTACAGGGGAAAAATGATGTCGTCATTGGGAATTAGAAGCTCTTGCTCTGACTAGGGAGAAATCTTAGGGGGCCCATGTAGTCTTTCTGAACCATGTAGGAAATGCAAGCCCTGGGTCTACACCAGAACTAATCTTTTAAGTAGATAGCCACCAATACGGTAGCACTAGAAACCCTGCTCCCCTGGAGATATTTGCCCTTTTGAAGTATCTGAAATGCATTTAATAAGAGCCTTGTTGCTTTCATTTAAGATTTCAGAATCTTCAGATTTTCACAGTGTTTAGAGTAGAAGGGATCATACAGAGTCCTTTTATTTGAGGAAACTGAAGACCAGAGAAGCGAAGAACTTGCCCACAGCCAATCAGTAGCAAAGCTGAGCTTTCAGTTCAGGTTTTCTGATTCCTAAACCTGGAATCTTTGACTTGGAAGAGCCCATGGAAGTTTTTTTACCTTATTAAATTCTTATGCCCCTGGGAGGTGGAGCTTATTGAACTCATAGTCATTTACACTTACATGAACTGATTTCAGTTCTTTTCCTGGAGCCTGTTTTGATGAGTCTGAGAGTTAGACTACTTGATGCTACAGATAGAAAGGGGGAAAGAGATGAAGAAAGAGAATGAGAAAGGAGCTGAAAACCAAGTGTCAGTTCTATTACAATTTATTGTGGGGCCAGCAGCCAGGTCCAAAGAGAAATAAATTCTACCCCTTCATAAATTCAGCACTGCTGGGCCTATATCCAGGACCCATATATTCAGGCCCAAAAGAATTAGTGCTGAGCTCCACATGGTCGTGACTTAGAAAGGAACCATCTGCAAGTAATGAAAGAAACCAAACTCCAAATAAAAAGCAGAATTTGTTCTTGGGGAAGTCACCAGGGGCATAAATTAGAAGTAATAGCATGAAAGTGGGCAAAGGAAATTTCAGTCTCTAGGGGAAAAATTTCCCCAAGGGAGATTGATTAGCCTATAGTGAAGTCTCACAAGCCCTACACACTATTACTTGATACATTCACAATCATATAGGCCAAAACACTAGAAAATACCAACTCCTCATGATGATGGAGGGTAAAGAGTCAGTGGGAGAGACATTTTTATAGAAAGAGGGGCTTTCTGTGCCTCCTCAAATCACTCCTACTGCACCTAAAATCCTGGCAGGAAGCCCAGTTCCAGTTGTAATCCCCAATTTAGAAGAAGCAGAGAAGGAATGAAGCACTTAGTGGTGTCTCTGAATAGCACTGTGAATGCTGCTTTCCTTTGATGGCAGTTTCCATCCTAATAAAACAGCCCACCTTGGCTAAAACTAATTATTTACATCTACACAGTGCTTTTAACTTCCCAAAGTGCTCTCACGTATGGCATTGAGGATAATGCTGTACACTAAGGTGCTTGATCGTCCTAGCCTCCCTTTAAATTAAAGACGGGAAAACGGAGGTCCAGGGAGGTTAAACCACCACACTGCCATAGTCCCAGCCCCTGCCTTTGGTCTCGCAGTGGGACAGAAGCTTACAGTTTGGCCGTAAAGGATTGGCTTAGAGTGAAGCTAACTTAAAGTTGCCAAGTACAGCTTGATCTCCTGTGTGCTATTAAGTATCTTCAAACTAAGTGTTCCATGAGAATGCTCGCAGGAAAGCTCTGAAACATGCTGGGCTGCCACTCTAGCTTAATTAGCTAAAAATGATTCTTCTGGGAGAAGCATAACAGGATCCTCAAGAAAACGTTAGATTTTCCTATGGCATCTGCTGCAATTGTCTATCATACACATGAGAATAGGGAATCTCTTTTCAAGACAACAGATGACCTACTTACCATTAAGGCTCACAGATCCCTCGTCTGCATATAATGATAGAGGTCATCTGATCTACCTTACTATCTCCTGTCTCATGAGATCTTCAAGATGCCTGGAAGTTCTCTCAAAAGCCTGTTTTTGTGTCTAACAATCCCTCATGGTAAGGAAATTATTCAAAAGAAAGGATCCCAAAAGTTTCCTACTAAACACACAAATCCATTGTTAGGAAACAAGCTGTAATAATGGATATTTTATTTTTATTTAAATTACATTTTGTTTCAATCAGCAAAAAATCCACCTTCTCACCCTCCTACCCTTTCTGTCCCAACTGAGAACAAAAGACAGATTCCATTGCAAACGTGCATAGTCTCAATAGATTTCCACATTTTGATTTTCACTCATTTCAGTCATATCTAACTCTTTGTGACTAAATATGGGGTTTTCTTGGGAAAGTTAAGTAGAGTAGTTTGCTATTTCCTTCTCCAGCTCATTTTACAGATAAGGACACTGAGACAAACAGGATGAAGTCACTTGTCCAGGGTCACACAGCTAATAAGTATCTGAGGCCAGATTTGAACTCAGGAAGATGAGTCTTCCTGGCTCTAAGCCCCGCACTCTGTCCACTGTGACATCTAACTGTCCCATTTTCGTGTTGGTCTTGTCCAGAAAAATTTGTCTCATTATCTGCTCTGAGTACCCCATCTCTCTATCATGGAGTGGAGAGCATGGTTCATCATCCATCCTCTGGCATCCAGGTTTGTTATTACAGTAACAAGAGCTCCTAATTTTTCAAAGTTGTGTGCCTTTATCAAATTCTTGTCAATGTCAAATTATTCTCCAGGTTCTGTTTACTCTGTATCAAGCCCTTCCAGTTTTCTCTGGAAACTTCTCCTTAATCAATTCTCACAGTACAAGAGCATCCTATCTCACATACACACACACACACACACACACACACACACACACACACTTATATAAAACTATTCATCCATTCCCTAACTTATGGACATCCCCTCAGAATCCCATTGTTGGACACTTCTAAAAGAGCTATAGATATTTTTGTATATCCTACAGGTTTGTTTGCCTTAGGACTAATCCCTCTCTTAATCTATTCTCTATTAATTCCTCTTTCTCTCTATTTTCTTAAGATCATCAAGGGGATACATGTGTGAATGTAAGTAGTCTATCATTGTTTAGTCCTTTAACATTGTTTATTCATATTCACCTTTTTTTATGTTTCTCTTGACTCTTGTGTTTGAATTCCAAAGTTGGCATTGGGAAACAGACAGAAAAGTCTGTAGACACTAGGGACAGGATCAGAGCGGGAGCATGCTGCACACAGAACACTTCAGGGCCCAGGGAGAGGCTGACACACCAGGACAAGAGGAGGTTCCAGTCCCATACCAGGCCAAGTCAATGGACAGCTCATCCTCCACTACCCAGTTCCAAGTCACAGATCCAGGATGGACTGAGAAGGGGACCTGCATTTTGCGGGGGACTGTTCCTGGATCAGGAGGCTCTGGTCCCTGTACTGAAGAAGTCCAGAAGCACGTAGCAGTAGGTGGGTCAGGTATTCAGCACAGAATGGGGTCTCTATTTCAGCATCTAGCTCTGTGCAGAGAAATAGCCAGAACAGGAATCTCAGACCAAGGGAAGCCTATAGTTCTGACACTTTGAACTAACATAGCTTTCCAATTGGCTGATATGGGCTTAGTCTACCATCTTTCAATTGTTGGGCAGACCAAAACCCGGGTCAGAAAATTTAGAAGTTCAAATTGGGGTCAACACTCAAATTTTGCCATCAGACAAATGAAATATGACTTAGGTAGTTACCTAAAATATCAGTAGTGATACATAATAAATAGAATTAAATTGATTTTCTCAATTTTTAACAGGGAGCCACTGGAATGTACTGAGTAGGGGAGTGACATGGTCAGCTTTGAGTTTTAGGAAACTTAGATAGATAATTATGGAGAGAGTGGATGGAGTGAGTCAGGACACAACCAGAAGGCTCTTGTGATAGTCCATGCACAGATGATGAGAATCTGTACCAGGGAGGGAACTGTGGGAAAAGAGAGAATGGGACTGAAATGAGAGATGTGAAGGTAGACTGGAAACAAGGCTTGACAATAGACTGGATCTGTGCGGTGAGTGTGGGGGAGGAGTTAATTATATCAGGTCAGTTTCTGACATCAGATGGTTGCTATCCAATGACATTGGGTAATTTACTTATCAATTTCCCCAGCCAATTAAGCAACTATTATGTGCAAGAGAAGTAAAGCAATCACTGCCCGCAAGAAGCTCCCATTCTAATCAGACAGACAACATGTACATCTGTGGGTATATACAAAACACGTATACAGGAGGGAAGGTATAGTTTGACCTTGGAGAAGAAGGCACTCTTATCTGGGAGGGGAGAGTTAGGAAAGACCTCATGGAAAAGGAGGTGCTTAAGCTGATTCTTGGAGGAAACCATGGGGTCTAAGAGGTAAGGGGAGGACAGAAAATATTCTAGACATGTAGGACAGCCAGTGCAAAGGTGTAGAAATGGAATTTCCCATGTGATGTGTGAAAAACAAGTAGTGCAGACCATTGAGTGTATATAAGTAACGTATAAGAAGGCTGGAAAGGTAGGATAGGACCAGGTGGTGAAGAGTTTTAAATGCCAGTGGAGTTTGTAGTACATTCTACAGGCAATAAGGAAGGAATGTTGGGAGAAGGGAGGATGATGCATACGGTCAGTTCTAACCTTTAATAAAATCACTTTGGTGATGGAGGGAAGAGGTTGAATTGAGTTACAGAGACTAATAGTCTAGGTAGTGATGATGAGTGTCTAAATCGTGGCAAGCACATATATGAAAGATATTATAGAGATAAAAATGAAAAGATTTGACAAGTGATTGGAAGTGTGGGGTAAGAGAAATTGGTTTGAAATGACACAAAAGTTAAGAGTCTAGAAAGATGGTTGTACCCTCAACATTAACAGAGAAATTGGGAAGAGGGATGGAGTTTTGTTTTTGTCTTTTTGAGTGTGTGTGTGTGTGCTATAAGTTAATAATATATTCTACCTTAAACATATTAAATTTGAGATGCCTACTGGACATCCACTCTGAAATATCTAGTAGAGAGTCGGTAATGTGGGATTGGAACTTAGGAGAGGGTTTAGGACAGGATCTGTCTCTTTCTCTCTCTCACAGTAGAAATTGGTGGGGTCACCAAAAGGGAAAATATCATTATGAGTTTATTATATAATATAAAATACCATATACGATGGAAAATATTTTATATGTGTGTGTATATGTAAAATGTTTTCTCTCCATGATCTCCCGTGTTTCCAGAGGTCACCAAGAGAGAAAATATGGAGAGAAAAGAGAAGGAATGAGACAGAGCCTTGGTGGGCAGGAATACTCACAGTTGGTGGGCATGACATGGATAGTGATCCAACAGCAAAGGAGATTATAAGGAGTATCCCCACAGGAAAGAAGAGATGGCAGTGTTATGAAAAACCAGAGAGGAGAGAGTATCGATGAGGAGATGATAAGTAACCATGTCAGATACTACAGAATGATGAGGATTGAGAAGAAAATTAGATTTGGTAATTAATTAAGGATGGGGATCAATAGAGTCAGTTAATTAACCAACCACTCAATCCCACTTAAAGCAACAGAAGTATGCAATGCCCTGGTACCTTAACCAAACAAGAACACCTCTATTGATTCAAAAATCAACCAGAGGTCTGGGGCCAGGTACAAAAAAATCTTTGTTCCATTGAAAAGTCTTTGAAAGCCATTGGATGAAATAGAGTGATGTTGCACAGGAAGTATATTTGGTTTGACTGAGGAGGTCATGCCTTGTGGGGCTTTAATAAAACCAGCCAGGAATTCAGCATTGGAGTGATTGGCAGCTTAGTAGAGAAAGCTTGTTCTGGCTAACCCCATAAGAAGGAATCGGTTGAGGAGAGAGGAAAATGCCTTAGTCTTCCCCACCCCTCCCTTGACTGGGGGATAACCTTATGAACTTTGCAAGATTGGAGAATTTGGATTTCTTATCAGGTATAAGGAGCAGCATTCCCAGGATAACAATATTCTGTGGTAGGGTCTACTTTAGGAGCCCAGGATAAATGAGACATATTGAGGAAAGGCAGATTCAAGACTCTCCAAGGAGTCCACCAGAAAACCTACATCATGTCTAAGGAGAACTTGAGGACCACTGCACAAAGACCAGAAAAGGACTTCTAGCAATTAGTAGGTATGAATTTCCCATTTGTCACCTGTGCTCTGGAAATTTGATCCCTCTAGGTTCTGTAAGTTCTTTGGGGAAGGCGAGTCAAGACTTTTCAAGTCAGGGGACAGTTTTGTACAAACTATTTTTCCTGTTGACACTTTAGTAAATACGCCTTTTTCAAATGTAAGTTCGGCAAACTAAGATTAACTGATAATGGGAAAAATGCACCAGTGGAAGTTCATAAGCTACAGTATCAGAAAATCATCTCCAGTTCTTTAGGACTACTCCTAGAATCCTGAGGGAATATATATAGCAGCTGCCTTCTGAGGACTCTACTTGTCAGTGTTAGTGGGAGTTGGGATAATGACCTCAAAGCATGTGTGCTATAATGAAATCATTGATAACATTTGAAATGGATACAAGAGAATGTGAAGACAGAAAGTGAAAGCAAAGAATGTAGACAGTTTTTTCCAAGAATTTGGCTGAGAAATGGAGAAGAGATATAGGATGAGAACGGTAGGAGCTAGTGAGACTTCTTTTTTTAAGGATAAAAGAGACCTGAGCAATATATGAGTAGGGAGAGACTGAAGATGAAAATGAGAGGAGGATGATAGTGGGTCATTCCACGGGAGAAGTTGAGAAAAGAAGGGACCAGTGACATAGGTAGAAGAGCTGGCCTTGGTAAAACAGGTACCTCTTCATCAGAAACTGGAGGGAAGGAAATGAGTGGGGGGTGACATCAAGGGGTTATGAGATGGGGAGAAGAAAAGACAAAGGATTCACAGGAAAATGGCCTTGATTTTCTCGTAAAAGTATGAAGTGAAGTTCTTAGCTGTGAGGGTGGAGGAAAAGGATGCTATAGAAGAACTGTGAAAAAAATATGAGGATGCTATAGTGAATGGGATAGAAAATCAGTTAAGGAGTAGTAAAAGGATTGCCTTGTTGCAGTGAGGGTCCAGTTAAGATTAATTTACACAAATTTGTGGTGTGTCTAAGTTCTGTTCAGCAGCACCTGAGTAAAAGTGGAGGAGGTAAATAGTAGAATTAATCCAGGGTTAGGGTTGGCAAAGTAAAGCAGAAGGGAACAGGGTTATGAAGGAGGACAGTTCAGTTTCCTCATCTGCAAAATGAGAGAGTTCAGTTAGATGGCCTCTAATGTCCCTTTCAGTTCTAGAAGGATGATCCTATGATCTCACATATTTAAAATGAGGATAATAATGCCTGGTCTACCTATTTCATAAGGCAGTTGTGAGAATTGCGTGTGACAATACATATAGATATAGATATATAGAATATTTTCTAATTGTAAAGTATAAGATGTGAATTAATAATAACAAGATTGTAATTCTGCAGAATGATCTATAGTTGCATATTAAAATGAAAAATACCACTGTGTAGTTTATTTTTCAACCAATTTGTCATGAAGAATTTCTTTTTTAATTAATTTATTTTTAGTTTTTAACATTCACTTCCATGAGATTTTGAGTTCCAATTTTTCTCCCCATCTCTCCCCTCCCCACACCCCAAGAGGCTGTGTTATTTGATGTAGGCTCTACATATACATTCATACTAAACCTATTTTCATTTTATATATTATACATATATATTTTTCACTTTATCATAAAGAAGAATTATAACCATTGGGGAAACCAGGAGAAAGGAGAAATGAGAGAGAGAGAGAGAGAGAGAGAGAGAGAGAGAGAGAGAGAGAGAGAGAGAGAGAGCGCAAATAATATGTTTCAATCTGCATTCAGACTCCATAGTTCTTTCTCTGGATGTGGACACCATTTTCCATCATGAGTCTTTTGGACTTGTCTTAGATCCTTGCACTGCTAAGAAGAGATGTCTATCAACATTAGTCATCACTTAATGTGGCTGTTACTATGTACATTGTTTTCCTGGTTTCATGAAGAATTTCTTGACAGACTAGATAAAAGTCAGAATTAAACTCAATAACCTGGTGTTTAATAAACCTAAATGATATTTAACAAACATAAATTACTTGAGGAAGAACTCCCTACTTCACATGAACTTCTGGGAAAATCGGAGAGCAGTTTGGCAGAAATTAGGTTTCAACCAACATCCCACATTCTATATTATAAATTCAAATGAATAAGTAATCTGAATATAAAAGGCAATAAAAATTAAAGTAAAAATCATGAATTTTTTTAAAAAAATGCAACTAAGTGTCCCTTGTAGATATGGCTAATGGGAGAATTCTCAAACAAACAAGGGTTTAAGAAATTCAGAAAAGATAAAATAATTTTGATTATATAAAAGTTTGCCCAAACAAAATCCGTGTAGCCAGAATAAGAAGTGAAGTCATTGATTGGGGAAAATATTTGCATTAAATATCTCTCACAAGAGTCTGACATCAAAGATAGGAAATTAATGCAAATCTTGATTACCAAAATAATGCTTCACAGGATATGGGATCAAAAGATTTGAACAGTTTTCAAAAGAATCACAAAATATTATCAACCATATAAAAGATCGCTCCAAATCACTAATAATAAGAGAAGTACACATCAAAATAATTCTGAGGTTTTACCCTACATATTGATAAACATTACAAAAGATGGAAATAGTTATTGTTAAAAGTGCTATGGAAATAAAGGCACACTAACTGTGAGTTAGTTCAACCATTTTGTAAAGCAACTTGAAATTATGTTTAAAAAAATCCATGCTTTTTAATTTAGAGATAGGCATATACCTCCAAAAGGTCAAAGACATAGAAAAAAGTACTATTTATATAAAAAAATATTCACAGAAACAATTCTTTTGGTAGCAAAAAACCAAACAGAGTAGCTGCTCATTGACTGGGGAATGTCTATACAAACTGAGGTAAATGAATGTAATAGAACGTTCGTCATGAGAGATAACTGAAGAATTTAAGGGAACATGAAAATGTGATATAGGCAGAACCAAGAAAACAATATACGCAATAGTTTTAACAATGCAAAGGGAAAGAATAAAACAGACCAACCTCCCCTTGCCCCTCCCCGACTCAGCCTGCACAATGCATAACTGTAATGGCTAAGACTTATCCCTGGGGAAGAGGTAAGAAAATATACCATTTTTACTTTTTAGAACTGGGGGACAATAAGTGTAGTCACAATATGTGGTATCAGACATGAATGACATATTGGTTGGTTTTCCATTAAACTATTTTATCTTCTCTTTTTTTTTTAAATCTTTGGCTTAATGATATATTGCCTTAATAATATATTCAAGTCAACAAACATTTATTAAGTTCTTCCTTTGTACTAGGTACTGTGCTAAATATTAGGGGTACAAAGAAAGGGAGAAAAAATAGTTCCTGTCCTTAAGGAGCTCCCAGTCTAATGTGGAAGACAACTTGCAAACCACTATATACAAACAGATATATACAGAATAAATTGCAGATAATCGCAGAGGGTAGGCACTGGCATGATGGGGGACTAGAAAAGGCTTCTTTCAGAAGGTGAAATTTGAGCTGAGACTTGCAGGAAATTGGAAAAGCTGGGTGCCAGAGATGAGGAGGGAGAGTGCTCCAGGTATGAAGAACAGCCAGTGAAAATGATTGGAGTATGGAAATGTCTCATGGAAGGAACAGCCAGGAGGCCAGTGTCACTGGATCATATTGTATGTAGAGAGGAGGAAATTGCAAAACTGGAAATGTAGAAATGGGCCAGGTTAGCTAGAGCTTTAAGAGTCAAAGTCAAGTTAACAAGTATTAATTAAGTACCTACTATGTGCCAGGCAGTGTGCTAAGTACTGTAGTCAAAGACAAGATTCTATATTTGTTCCTAGTGGTAGTAAGGGTTATTAACATGGTTAAGTGTGTTATTTAAGACTCTCACTTGGATAACTGAGTAAATGATGAGCTGGAATGGGGGAGAGACTTGAGACAAAGAGATAAACTGGGAGACTGTTGCAGTAGTCCAGGTAAGAAGTGATGAGGGCTCGCACCAAAGTGGTGGCTGCTTCAGAAGAGAGAAGGAGGCTGCGTATAAGAGAAGTTTCAAAGGTCGAACTGACAGGCCTTGGCAACAGATTGGATATGGGAGTGAGAGAGTACGAAGTCAGGGATTACACCTAAATTGTGAGTGAGGATAATAGGGAGGAAGATGGCACTCTTAAACATATCAGGAAAGTTAGGAAGAAAGGAGGGTTGGGCAGAAATGATCACATTCAGAAATCAAAGTGATGTAAAAAGGGAACAATAAAAAAGAAAAAATATTTTTTAAAAGAAATACTTATTGAAACTTTAATGTGCATTCAGATACAAGTGTTATGTGCTGTGGGTGAGACTAGAAGACACAGGACAGTTAGGAAGTTATTTAAAGCATAGTTATGGAGACAAAACTAATACATAGGAAGTAAATTAATGATATTCAAGGAAAGCATGTAAGGTACAGGACAATTGTAATCCAGTTTAATCTTGCAAATATTTATTAATTATCAACTTTGAGCAAGGTACTGGAATTAGCAGCAAGGCAAACAAAATAGTCCCTTCCCATAAGGCACTTAGAGACTTGCAAAGGAGAGATGTCCCATATATGCATAGTCTTCACAAAGTCCTATTCCAATGCCTCACTGTGCTGAGGAGGGGACCCTGAGTCATTGCAAGCTATGCCAATAAGTACAAGCTCTGGCAGGCTCTCCCGCGCTAAAAAGGGATTAGGATCTGGCAACAGAGAAGGTGCCTAATTTCTAAGGACCAGCCTAGCTAAACACATAAAGACTCATTGGCTAGCTATTTGATGAATTCTTTGGTCATGGCAACCAATGAAAAAAAGAAAAAGATAAAATAGCCTTTGGTTTGGTACAGCCTATTTTTGCTTCCGCAATGATGTGGAAAAAAAGGGAGCAGATGAGATTTAGAATCCCAGAGTTTTTAGACTATCTATCAACATTAACATTTATTATTGATATTCTAAATGTGTGATCCTTGTTCTATAATATATAACAGTGGACATGTTATTAGAGAAATTGAATCACATCAATTTTGATATTCAGGTTATAAACAAACCCCAAAGTTGTACCTGATTAGAAGGACAGCTCATAGGTTCTAACAGAATCACAGTTTTTGAGATTTGGTAGACACCTCCATGGTCAACCCATTTGAAAGGAATCCTCATTGTAGCACCTCCAAGTAGTAGCCTAGCTTCTGCCTGAAGCCCTGCTGGGAGCATGGCCCTGCCTCCCCTCCAGGCAGCCCATTCCACATTTGACAGCTCTAGTTGTTGGGAAGTTGTGATTGTTGTATTATTGATATCAGGTCTAAATCTGCCTCTTATTGCATCCGGTTCTTCCCTCTAGAACCAAATAAAATCTAATCCCTCTTCCACTTGAGAGTTTGTCAAAGATTGGAAGACAGCTATCATGTCTCTCCTAAGTATTTTCTTCTCCAGGCTAAATATGCTTCATTCCTTCAGCCAGCACTCATATGAATTAGACACAAGTTCCTTCCCAATCTTGGTTGCGCCCCTCTGGTTGTGTTACAGCTTATCAGTGTCCTTCCAGGTGAGGCCTGATGAAGGAAAACAGCATGTAAGGTCAGCAACTTTCTCACTGCTACACAGTAGTGAAAGGCAGGAAGGTAAAGAATTGAATGACTTTTCAAACACAAACTTTGATATTCAGTGTCTTCAGCACAAAGGTAGGTCAGCGAAGATGAAAAAGAATATGTTGGAATATATGATTCAGTAGTAAGAAGTGAGAGAGGCTAAAGACTCATGGATTACACAATAGCCTTCCCTATACATCATGAATACTTTATTAGAAAAAAAGAACTAGAAGACATTGAATATGTCAAGCACCAAAAAAATCACAAAAAATGAAGTCAATTATATTTTAACAGATAGGAAATGACTCATTACTAAGGCGGGAATTATTCATGAATCAACTCTCTGTGTATAGTCAGAGCACTAATTTGTCAGAGCAAAGACTGAAATGAATACAAAACTAGAAGAATAAAAATGAGAAAAAGATATGGTATGCAATCAAAACAACTTCAGCTCGGGCTTTTAAAGTCAGTGTGGATGCTTAAAAATGAGAGAAGAAAGAAAGTACTTTATCCTAATTACAATAATTTCATACAAAAGTTTAACTGATGTAAATCAGTTGTTATAAAGAGGAGACCAAAAGAGCCTAAAACCACCTTTATCAGGAAACAAGTGATCCCCTTGAAAAAGAAGAGATATGATAGACAACGGCAGCACTGATTTAGAATAAACTCGTTTGTACAGTCTTACAAGGATGGCAGAAGATTATGAGAACTATCAACTCGCAGAACAGTGAGATTTGGTAAAAGGAAAAAACAAGGACAAAGAAAGCTTAGTAAAAGAACCCACGAAGCCAAGACACCCCACAGACATCTGTGGCTAAACAGAGAAGGACTGTACAAACAAGACCAAAACGGAAAAAGTCTGTAAAGGTTTTGATGACAAAGGAGAGAAGAGCCACCACATTTGGGGTCTACCATCATAATGCCAAATACAAATGGTACTAAAGAAGACAAAGATGGGAAAGCAACTGAACTAGGCTGACTATTCAAAAAAGTGGACCTGTGCTGGATGTGATCTGAAGGAGGGGAATGTTTCCAAAAAGATAAGATCCCAAAGCATGAAAACTATCTCAGATTTTATTATTACCCCTAGCACCCCTCATCCCCCACAAAGACAAAAGAAAGAGCATCAAGAACTATCGATCCTATATCCCTATCTATTCAACATTTTCTGAGACTAGTCTCCAAGTGCATCCAAGGAATTCTGATGAGGGTATTAGAAGGCAACAGGAAAGCTTTTGCAAGCAATATTCCACAGTAGACCAAATCTTTGCCATCACGCAACTGACTGAGAAGTAGAGAATATAAGATCTCACTGAATTTATTATTTGTTGTCTAAAAAGAAGCATTTGATTTTGTAGGGAAAAACAATGCCTTTAAGGTTTTCCTCCAACAAGGTGTCAATAATGCAAGTGATAAAATTACACAAAATTCCTTGAAAGATGCTTCAAAGATAATGATGTTTGATGACCCACTAATTATTAGGATTGAGGCATAAAACAGAGCTACGTAATCCTCACCACTGTCATGGATGAGGTATAGCGCTCAGTTTGAAAAAGGATTCCTTTAGATGGTGAGCTCCTGTATACGGCATTATGTTGCTTGTGTTCAAGATCCAGAATGCTGCAAACTCTACTAAATGAGATCCACGACCACTCAAAAGAGTTTGGCCTTCTTTCATTTTTTCTTGTCTTTAAGCTTGCTTTTGGGTTTGAAACTAATGATCTCCTGTCCTCCCAGGACTTTCCTGACTTTCCACAGATTCACTGCTGCCTTTTCTTGTTCCTTGTCCTTATCCCAGATGGCTGATATAGGTACTTTCCAATGTTCTGCTCTTGGCCCTCCCATTCTCCATTTTTATGTGCTTTCCCCTGGTGATTACCTCATTTACATCCATGATTTACATGCCACCTTTATGCAAATTACTTCCTTAATACTGTAACTGGAGTCCTGACATATGCCTTTGGTATAGAGTCAGAATATGTAGGATTCCAATCCCACCTTTGGACTTCCTGGCTGTGTGATCATGGGTAGGCCACTTAATTTCTCTTAGTCTCAGTTTCTTTACCTGTAAGATGAGAATAATGCTTGTGGTATTTACAATCTTACAGGATTATTGTGAGTATCAAATGAAATAATGCATATTGTTCTGTAAACCAAAAAGTGTTATAAATGTCATCAATTACAAGACCGTATTTCCAATTTCATTTTCATCTGGAAATATTGTTAGAATATCATACTTAAAATGTACACTATGGAACTTGTCATCTTTACCCCATAAATTGATCCTTCTTTCTGACATCACTGGTTTTCTTTTTTCTTTAAGGAAGCATGTTTCCAAACGGAGATTCATAGGTTTCTGGACTTGTGTTTTCCTGAATGAAATGTTTTCTTCATTTTAAAACTCCTGATCCTTTAATAAAGGCATTACCTTTTTTGGGTACTGTTGCTTATACCTGTAGTAGGTCGTTCTTGACCTAAGTGTAGATAAAAAGAGGTTTCTCTGGAGGTCAGAGTTTTCTCTTAGTTTCTCAAGGACCACCTCAAGGTGGCCATTTACTATAATGGGAACAGACCTGAATTCAAATCCTGACTCTGCCATTTACTTGGGCAAATTATTTCACCTTTCTAGGTATATGTTCTTGTAGGTAAAATGAGGGAGTTAGTGAGACCACCTTTGTGGTCCACTAATCTCTAAAGTTAAGATATTATGACTCTGTTGATGACTACCATTTTCCAGTCTCCCAAGCTTGCTGACATTTCCTGACCATGCTATTGAAATAGGCTTCTTTTTTTTAAATTCCGTTTTATTTTATTTTCTGATCTGTATTCTCTCCTCCACACTCCCTTCCCTCTGCAGTTCTCAGCTGAGAAAGTAAGAAAAACAAGACATGTTACAAACATAGGTAGTCAAGCGAAACATTCCTGTATTAGCCATCTCTGAAAAAAAATATGCCTCAGTCTACAGCCCGAGTCCATCTTCTATTTAACTGGAAGTGGGTAGTATGCTTCCATTACGAATTCTCTGGAATTGTGGTTGGTCATTGCGTTCATCAGAGTTCCTAAGTCTTTCAGATTTGTTTGTCTCTACAAGATTGTTATGGTAGACATTTTCCTGGTTCCGCTCATTTCACTTTGCATCAATCCACAAGTCCTCCCAGGTTTCTTTGAAACCACCCCCTTCATCATTTCTTGTAGGATAAAAGTATTCCCTCGCATTCATATAACACAATCTATTCAGTCATTTTCCAATTGGAGGGCATTCTATTTCCAATTCTTTGCCACCACAAAAAGAGACAGTATAAACTTTCTTGTACATATGAAATCTTTTCCTCTTTCTCTTATCTCTTTGGGGTATAAACCTAGTAACAATATCACTGATTCAATAGGTATGTTCAGTTTAATTCCTTCTGGGGTAGTTCCAGATTGCTTTAGTTCCACTAACAGGGCATTAGTGTCTTTGTTTTTGCCTAGACTTTCCAGCATTTACCTGTCATTTTCTTTTTCGTCAGAGAAATTTGTTGCAAAGATCCCTTCACCGCCTTCCTCAATTTTCCCTCCTCAAGTTTTTCTAATTTTAGCTTAATTGGTTTTCCCTGTGCAAAAGTCTTCTAATTTTATGTAACCAAAATTGTCCATTTTACAAATTATGAACCTCTCTGTCTCTTGTGGAACATGATCCACAGATCTGCCAGGCGGTTTCTTTCAGGATCCTCTAATTTGTTTATGATGTCACTCTTTATGTCCAAATCATGTACCCATTTGGAGACTGTCTTGGTATACATTGTGAGATGTTGGGTTCTGCCAGACTGCTTTTGAATTTTCCTAATAGTTTTTGTCAAATAATGAGTTATGCCTCCACAGCTGGGATCTTTAGGTTTATGAAGTGCTAAGCTACTATGCTCATTTCTTTCTGTACATCATATACCTCATTTGTTCCACTGATCAGCCTATTTCGTATTCAGTGCCAAGTTGTTTGATGATTATGGCTTTGTAGTATAATTTCAAATAGTCTTCTACTAGATCTTTCTACCTTCAAAGTCTTCCTATACACTTTACACAAAGTCAAATTCATCTTTTTTTATACATAAATCTTGTCATGTCACTCCTTTATTCAAAATCTTTTAAGAGTTTTCTATTGCCTAAGGATTCAAATTTTAATCCCTTAGTGTGGCATTCAAAGTCCTCCATATTTTGATGCTATATCTTTCTAATTGTATTCCATACCACACTTCAGGCACTTTATGCTTCAGCCTAATTATAGTATTCACCATACCCTTTCACATTCTGCATTTCCCCATTTCTTTTGCTTACACGATTCCCTGTACCTAGAATGTTTTCCTAATTCCCAGACATCCTATCTTTTGACTACCTTCTTCCCAAAGACCTAATGCCTGTCAGTGATTATTTTTCTTTTTCTCTAACTTCACCTTTTTCTCTGTTATAATTACCTCTGTCTTTTAATAGTTACCATGTCTCCTATAGTTATGTCTCTTAACTGAATTATAAGTTCCAGGAGGGTAGAACCATGTTTTATTAAAACTTTGTTACCTCTCTGAGGAAATTAAAATTATGCTGTATCATTTAATAATTGAGTCTATTCTGAAATCCTCCCTTTTCCCTATTTTGTCAAGTTTCAATTCTCAGTTAGACTCTAGAATGTGGTTTCTTCTAAGGCTGAACGAGCTTAAAGGCATGTTTGTAAAGGGAATGATATTATTACACATACTGTGTAATGTGTAATAATGTGTAATAAAGCTGTGGGGCATCTGCTTGGTAACCAGTTTAACCTGGGACCTTTGTTGTCTGTAAACAAAAACCAGCTAACGCTGTGGCCCCCAAGACAATTCTTCTGTCCTAGCCCTTCCTTGTGTAATTAGAGATGGTTTGATATTCCCCAAGGGGGAATATCTGGGTGGTCCTGATTTTCGGGGTTCTAACTTTCTACTCAAGATTATAAGAGGTAGTTGAGTCCCATAAAGCAGTGACCATGCCTTAATTGTCAAAGAGGGGTGTGATCATCTATACCTAAAGGCCATCCCAACTTTCCCAGCTGTAACCAATTGTGACATTCCCCAGTCACCCAGAACTCCTCTTTTCCTGCTTCTCAATAATGAGGGTTTTCCCTTCTCATCTTGGTCAGGGTTGCTGACTTGACTGAGGCGTCTAGTCTGACCCACTTTAACAGGTATATGTGTCACTGTTAATGAACTGTTATCTTGCTTAGAGAAACATGCCTCAGTATACCTGTTATTGAATTTTACTTCCCATATCCCCCAGCACCTAGGCATTTAATAGGCATTTGCTGAAGGTCAAATCATTGAACTTCTTTTGGACCTGTTGTGAATTGTAAGCCCTATAAAGATAGCAGACTATCTAATATATTTTATCTAGGACATGGCTGTATAGCCTAAAGAGGTGCTTAAAGCCCAGATAGATCTTTTGAAGTTTCTACTATTCATGAAAAAGATTCTGAATGCTTTTGATGAGTACAATAGGAGGAAATAAACATTGTTCTGGAAAATCCAACATTTTTTAAAGGGCTAAATGCTAATTTTAATGTAGTATTTAACAAACCCTTTTTTTGCATTTAAGATTTCATTAGCAACATTGAGACTCTATTTCCCCTTTGGGGTTCCATTAGGAAAGCTGCCATGTAATTGTAACCTGAAGGAAAAGCAATTCAGAATCCAAGGCTGTGAATACTTGGTGCTGTTGTGTCAACAGACACCAACCATCTGTTCTCTGAACTTTCCCCAATAAATCCAAGTAAAAAATGTGATATGCATTTTCCTTAGTTTTACAGGCTAATTATTTTTTGTTATATAGTAGGTGTTGTTAGAACAAAATGATGTATTTACTATGTTATTTTACTTTTTAAAAAAAAATCAAATATTTGTCAACTTTACCTCCCAAATTAGATTTGGAGTTATTACATTTTTTTCCTTAGGTTAAAATAGTTTCATTTTCTCAATAGCTCTCTATGCAAGTACATTGTCCAAACAGACAGCCCTAATAAAGTGCACACATAATGAGGATGAATAATTTCAGTTTTGTCATTGGAACAAAAATTGTAAAAAAGTCAAAACTCATTCCAGATGGCGAATATGTACCCTCCGTTGGTTGGTTCCAAAATCTGGTCTCTCTTAAAATGCTTATGCTCTAATAGAGACTGTCCTATGAATATTAAATACCTTTTTTTTCTAATTCTTGCTCTTCAGTCTATCATTAGATTATAGAAAAGTAAGGAAATTGGACAGTTAGTTTTTCAGCAGCCCTAGTTAAGCAGAGTTCGGACGGTCCTCTTGGTTAACTGACACAATGACCATGTTTAGGACATTTGTACTACTGCTAGTATTACTACTACTACTTCAGCAGTCAATTTTTTTAGGTTCTTTAAGGTCTTTGGAGAAAAGGCTGTTATGAATCTTCCCATAAACTGAGCTGTGGGTCAAGGATAAATTACAAAAAAGTCAATATCCAGGTTCTCCTTTATCCTGAATAACTGGGCTTTTACCCAAAGTCGCCTGCTTTTATAAACTGTGTGCCTGTGTTTGTGCATTTGTATTTGTGTGTATAAGAAGTCTAATGGATGAAGGGGTTGGCCTTTGGAGACAGGCAGATCTGGGTCCAAATCTGGCTTCTGATACATCTTACTTATTTAACTATGGGCAAGTCACCTCAACTCCTACTTCCTCCCTCCCACCAACTCTCTAGGACTATAATTTATAGATGAGTTGCCAATATTCATCATTTAAAGAAATTTCTAGGATGACTGTTCATTATACTAATGAAATCAAAGATTCCCACCACCCCACAAATATTTGCACAATGCACTTTTAGGGGGTGAGTATATGTTGTTCAGTTCCATACGCATTCCATATACGTTACCCCAATCATCAACAAATGTTGAACATGTGTTATCTATAAGGTATTGTATTACAGAGGTAGAGTGACACAATGAAAGGAGAATTGGGCTTACAAATATGAGAGATAAGAGTTGACCTGACAGCTCTGTGAGACCCTGGGTGATGCCACTTAACTTCAGTTTCCTTATCTGTAAAGCAGGAATAATAACACTTGTACTTGTGCATAGAAGTCTAAAGCAACCTCATTTTGTCTGTAGCTCCCCTACCCTGTTGGTATTGCAATCTAACCCTGTATGTGACCGTTCTTTCATTAGGGAGGGGTTACAAGAGATAGCAAGAGGCAACTAGGTGGTTCCATGGTGCGCGGAGACCTGGGCCTGGAGCCAGAAGACTCATCTTCCTGAGTTCAAATCTGGCCTCAGACACTTGCTAGCTGACCTTGGGCAAGTCTTTCGGACCCCAAAAATGCAACCCAACCCCAACCTTCAATTTTCTGTTACCTCTGATGTCTTTCTTTTTCTTGACCTCATTAAAGGGTCCATGCCATGGCTACTTCTTAAACAGGCCTATTCAATGAATGGGCATTGCCTCACCCTAAGTGAGTGCCTGCAAAGACCTTGGCCTAAAGGGCCCAAGGTCTCCCAGTGCAGTGTGGGTCATCTCCAGTCATCTTGATGAATATATGGTCACTAGATACAGATAGCTCTGGAGGAGAAGTGAGACTGGTGACCTGCACAGCCCTCCCTCCCTCAAAAGAAAGTCAAGTTCAAGTCATGTCATCATATCTCTGATGGCATGGTCTTCTTCAGCAAGGAAGGAGGAACACAAACCTTTGACTCAGCCCAGTCTTTCATTGTCTGTTACTTCTAGACCAGCCCAGGCTATTTCCCATCCTTAATCCCATTTAGACCCCATCTCTATCCCCCCCACCCCCAGGTCATCCCAGGCCATTAGCCATTCATTGATCTCATCCAAATCATCCCACAATCTTTTTCACTAAAAAAAAAAAAAAAAAAAAAATCAGTCTTGTCTGCCAGATGCTCAGGTTCTTAAAATCTAACCCACTTGTATTGGCATTACAATAAACTTTACTTGGACAGAAAGGCTTGAAAGGTTGAATTTTTTCAAGGTAGAACTTGTACATTTTGTCTTTGAATTTTGAGGTTCCAAGGACCCCTAGACTGCAGCAAGTTAACCCTGATTGCCTCAGTTTACTCATCTGTAAAATGAGTTGGAGAAGGACATGGCAAACCATTCCAATATCTTTGCCAAGAAAACTCCAAAATTGGTGTCACAGAGTCAGAAAACACTGAAACAACTGAAAAAAGAAGAGATAGACAACCTGAAGAAGAGCATTTCCTATTACTAGCCCCAGAAACAGACCCTAAATACCCTATACCCAATTCACCTCTGCAGGACCTAGAGGTAGGATGACCTTAGTTCAAATTCAGCCTCAGACATTTTACTAGGTAGGTGACTCTGGGCAAGTGACTTAACTCTGTTTGCTTCAGGTTCCTCATCTATCAAATGAGCTACAGAAGAAAATGGAAAACCATTCCAGTATTTTTTGCCAAGAAAACCCCCCAAGATGGGGTCATGAAGAGTTGGACACGACTGAAAAGAATGACAATTTCTCTCCAACTTTGCTGTCTGGATATGAACATTCTCCTTCTCAGAGTTGTGAGGCAAGCTCTCCATATGTAGCACAGAAGCCCTCCTCCACACATATCTTCACATGGCCCCAGAACGTTTCCTTGCTTCTGGGATTCAATGTACTATACAAGGTTTGTACCTCTTTAAATCCACAGTTTGAGATCTGATAGATAAAATCAGATAAATGAAATCAGAATAAAATTCAATTCAATGTACATTTATTAAATGCATATTATATTCCAGGCGTTGTACAAAATGCTGACAATACAAATAAGAAAAAAACAAAATTTCCTCAGATTCCTGCAAAACAGATGGGCCTAGAAGTATCCCTTCCTTGCTAACTCAGGATCCTGGGCTCGAGCTCCAGTTCTCGGCCTCCCTGAGTGAGAATCCTCAAAGCTGGCCTTGCCTTCTTTCTCCCAAAGCAGCCCATGGCTGCATCCCATGGAACTTCGGCTGTCATCTGCTTATCACCCCCAGCTGCCAGGCTACTTTTCCACTGAACTGCTGCCATCTGCTGGAGGGCATCCTCTTAGGCTCCTGAGACAGCTTCCTCAAAGAGTGTGGGAGAAAGATGAGCTCTTTGGAGATTTCCCATTCCTCAGCCTTTTTTGGGAGCCAGAGCCAGACCCCTAGTCAAGCACAGTCAGTACAGAAGAGAGCCCCTCAGAGTAAGCTCTTTCTTTCCAAAAACCTTGTTAATCCTCATCAGGAATCCCATTGGTCACTCTTTGGGAAAAAAAGCTATTTTTCTAATATTGCCTAAATTTCTTATGGGGTCCCCTTCCTCACCCTCTTCCAGACAGCTATCCCATATCCCATATATAGAGAAAAAGAGGAAGATGGGAAAAAACCGTCAATAAAACTGATCGATGCATTGGGAACCATTTTGAGACATCCCTCCCCATCCCCATGACCTGAGAAAGGGCTAAAACCAGGATTGGCCAATCAGGAGAAAGACATTTTTGGCCCACTCCGAGCTTAACCTACCATAATGCCTTGTGTGCTCTGGCATAACAAGTATGCTTCATTTTGTTCTCTGAGCAAACTCAAAATGCCCCTTCTTGTGTCAGCAACTACAAGGCCGGATGAGGCCGATCAGATGTATTCTTCTGTTTGTGACTGTCCAGGGCAGGACGCCTTGAACTGGACACTATCTTGAATTATGAAACTTTTTTTATCTTTGTATTTTGTGGACACATGTTTGCTATGCTATGCTATATATACATATATATTGTCTTGTTAATCATATAAGAAACACAGATATATAACTTTAGTTGACACTGACATTTCTCTTGTAATTTGTATTGTATTTATAATCTATCCTATTAAGAAATTCCTTCCTCACATTATGTTTAACATGTCTGGAGACTATAATTTTGGTTATCACAGGCATCCTGAGTTGGGAGTGCCCTAAGGGCATAAAGGGTCTCCTTCAGCTTGTTTACCTCTGAGTTCAGAATTAGTTTTTGATTCTATAGAATAAATAAGCATGTTTTAGCACAAGTACAGGCTGATTCTGTTTATTCCTTGGTCAAACCTTTGGTAAGGGGAAACTGATTCTGTTTATTTCTTTGGACCAAACCTTTGGCAAATGGCTGACAACATCAAAATCTGAACCATTGGGCCCTCTTCATATTTAAACAGAAATGAGTTGGTGTTCAGTCATTTCAGTTATGTCCCTGGTAAAATAAAAGGCGTATAGCAGTCCCTCCCCTAGGAGCTTATAGTTCAGTTAGGGAAACAGAGGGTTATACACACAAAAATTAACAAAACAAGTAAGGCTATGTTAAGTACCAAATGAGTCCCATAGGCATTCAGAGGTGGCAGTGATCAATGAGAAAGACTCATGAAGGAGGAGAGAAGGGAAAGGATATTTCAGGAAAGAGGATAATGTGAGTAAAGGCTAGGAGCAGTGAGTAGTTCTGGGAAGTTTAGTGAATGATAAATAGAATCTAGAGGTTTTCTTCCTACCAAAACATTCCTTCCCAATCTTTTCGTTGGCATCATCAGCTCTAAAATTCCGTAACTGTGGAAGTGCCCCACTGCTCTATCCTAGGTTCTTTTCTCTCCCTATCCTCAATCTCTTGATGAGTTCAACAATGACCGTGGATTCAAATATCATCTCTATGGAGACTAGTCTCAAAGCTACAAATCAGGACTTCATCTATCTACTGAGCTTTAAGCTCACATCTCAAATCGGCTGCTGCACATCATTTAGATGTCCCAGAGACATCTGAAACTGGACATCATTTAGATGTCCCAGAGACATCTGAAACTCATTATATCCAAAACTAAATTCATCCAACTTTCTCTTCAACTTACTATTTCTGTTGAAGGCATTACCATTCTTCTAATCAGTAGGAGCTATTTTCATCTCCTCACCTCAGAAAGTGATCTTCTGATAAGTTGCCAAGTTTTGTTGATTCCAGCTCAGCATCTCTGACATCCATCCCCTTCTCTCTACTCACACCAAAACCACTTTAGTCCAGCCTCTGACCTCATCAAAAGTTCTATCTTCGTCTCAGCCATCTCAGAGAAAATCTACTTAAAAACTAAATAGGTATGAATGAATGTTCAGGTTTTAACAAGTTACTATTTCAAGGATATTTACATTTTAAAGAGTTTTCTTGAGTAATTCTTTGCTGGTAGAGTTATGAAATGATCCATCATTGTTCAGGGAAACAGTTTGAAATTATGCAAGAAAAGATACAGAACTGTTTCTACCCTTTGATACCATAATCCCTAAATACTGAGTTTATATTTCAAGGATATTGATGACAGCAAGAAAAAAAGACATTTGCATGTAAATATATTCATAGTAGCATTATATGTAAAATAAAAAAGCTGGAAACAAAATATGAGAAACTTGGAAGACTCATATGCAGTGAAACAGAGGAAAGAAAGCCAAAAGAACAAGACATACCCTGATTACATAGGACAAGTTAGACAGCACTAAATGGCAACAAAGCTCAGGTCAAATATAACAGACAATGTAGTTATTAAAGTCATTACAGCTATTATTAGAGTTAATGGCTATTAAAGCTATTAAATGGCCACATCCTTCCATTCTTTTAGCAACCAGTAAACTACTATAGCAACATAGATCACCTCATAAACAGGACCCCCAAAAGCTTCTCCAGATTTAAGGCACTTTGTGGTTGTGGGTTAGTATCCACTTGAAAGCACAGTTCTTAAGCCCTGATCTATGTGTTCAATTTCCTCTGCCAAATACAAGGCATATGCATTGTTTTCCACAATTAGAGCATGAGCTCCTTGGAGGTAGGAGTCATCTTCATTTTCTCTTTATATCCCTAATGCTTGGCACATAGTTAAGTTTTTAATAAATGCTTTTTCATTCATTCATTCAAAGCAAAAGACATTTACTCAAACAGCATAGCCAATTAAATGATTCCCCATACCCACATGAGTAGTGTGTACCACACTGTCAGTGGGAGGGGGTGCAAACATATAGAACATACATGATCAGGATGTATATGTGAAAGGGAACAATTATGGTCCAGGAATATGCTTGGAGGCCACACCAAAGGGACATGTGTGTTTGGGACAGCTTATCCTACCAACTAGGTGACACAGTAGATAGAGTACCAGGCCTGAAGTCAGAAAGACCTGAGTTCAAATTTGACCTCAGACACTTACTAGCTGTATGACCTTGGGCAAGTCACTTAGCCCTGTTTGCCTCAGTTTCATCATCTGCAAAATGAGCTGGAGAAGGAAATGGCAAAACCATTCCAGCATCTTTGCCAAGAAATCGCAAATGGGCTCAGTGAGAATCAGACACTACTGAGGAAATGACTAAATGAGCAAACAAAAAACCCCTACCAATGCTGCAGAGTCACTGTTAGTTTCCGATGATATCTCTGTGCTGCTTTTCACTGCTCTCTGGTGGGCATCATATCCCAATTTCTTCCTGGGCATTGCTTCTCCACTAGGCATTTCTACTGACTTCTTGCTTTTACAGGTTACTGACTTCTATTATTGACAGCTGCTTTCTAAAACTATCTGTTGGTTCTCGATTACTCACCCTCTTTGGCCATCTGCTGCTATAAACTATCATCTACTGGGATTCAGCAACTGATAAGTCTCTCCCTTGAGAAAGAAGACTCTACAGCCTTTATTCTGCACAGTCTAAGGCCATGCCAACCATAGTGAGCCAGGCAGTTAGCAAAACCCAGCAAACACTTTCAAGCTAAAATTATGTCTATCTTTTGGACTGATTCTTTTGCTCTCACTAAAAGTCCCTAACCCCAGTCAACTATCTGACTTGGGGCTAAAAAGTTTCTTTAGTCTTTTGTCAAATAACCTGATTTTTTTTTAGTCTATGTTCTCCCAAACCATTTTAAGGACTCAAAACCATAAAGGATTCCAGGGGCATTAAGGCTTAGGTTCAGTGGCCATAATGCTTCTGGCTGAAATGCAGATAAGCCTGGGGGTAATGAAAGAAGAGGTAAGGAAAATCTGCAAGGTTTTACCTTGTTTTTAACCCCTAAATTACTATTTTTATTTTAAATACCTTCCTTAAACCAAACAATGACTTTTTTTCATCCCTTTTGCCTTTCTATACTCTAAAAGTAATAGACACTTTCAATTAAAATTGCATGATCAGAAAGTTTAGTTTAACTTTTTTATGGGGGATTGTACTTCGTTGAGGGAGTCATTTGAGTATTTCTTCTTTTGGTGAAATGTATGTTGCATCAAAAGAAATAAAGCAATTAAATCATAATTTATTTAGAGAGATGCAATGCCATGACCCCAATAAATTAATCTTTATGAATGATATCATTGGCTAGTAGGATGTCTGATAAAAGTCATGTGGTGTAAATGTAGTAAGTACAAAAAACTCTGGCTTGGGGATCAGAAAAATTGAGTTTCAGCTCAATTTTAAAAGCTAATTCAAGGTATACTTGGAACAGGTCTTTACTCTTTTAATTTCCTCACCTTTAAAATAAGAATAACAATCCTTCCCCTGCCTGCTTCAGAGGGTTGTTGTGAGGACTGAATGACATACAGAATATAAAAGTGTTTTGTGACCTTAGGAGCTAAAGATGATTATAATAACTTTAAATGGGCTCTGGCCCTGACTTGGTGGGGGAGTTGGAGGCATCAGATTGAGAAGCAAATCAAGCATGGTGTAGGATCTCGCTGTAAGAATCAACTGAAGGAACTGGTGAAATTTAATCTGAGAAGTGACACATTAGGGTAGCTATCATAGCTGTCTTGAAAACTTGGAAAAGATATTACATTAGAAGGGGATTTGACTTGTTTTGCCTGATTGAAGATAGAACCAGGCAGACCTATGCAGCTAGGTGGCACAGTGGATAGAAGGCTGGGCTTGGCGTCAGAACACCTGAGTTCAAATTTGCCCTCAGATACATACTAGCTGTGTGACCCTGGACAAGTCACTTAACCTCTGTTTACCTGTTTCCTCAATCGTAAAATGTGGATAATATAGCATTTACCACCCAGAGTTGTGACAATCATATGAGATCATTGTGAAGCTTAGTACGGTGTCTGGCACACAGTATAATAAATGCCATATTAAATGTTACATATTTTTAACCAAGAGCAGTGGGCAGACGCTGCCGAGAGGTTCATATGAAGAAAAACTTCTTAATAATTAGGTAATGGTTTTCCCTTAACTAGAGCTATGGCTGGACCGGTGCGCCAGGATCCTTCCTCACTGAATTTGTCTTCACAGCTTGATTTAAGGGTTTTTTCGTCCTATTTGCCCACGGTGTCTTTTGTGAAGTTTAAAGAAAACACAGGTTTTCTGACCCTCAGCCCGGTGGTCTTTCTATTACATTCATGTCGTATGACCTTGATCGGAGATCCTCCCGGCCAGTGATGTCACCCTCACGTAGTCATTTCTAGGGGCTGTAGCATTGTCCCTCTCTAAGTAAGTCATTGTTTAATTGCTCTATTTTGTTACAAAAGGCAAATAAAATTTCTGATTCTTCCTCTGTCCCTCACTAGAGGTCATAGAGCAAATGCTGGGTTGACCATTTCTCAAGGATGTTGCTCAGTGCCAATTATGCTTCCTGGATTTTGACATTCCTGTCCTCAAGGCTTCTTGTCATGCAGATTAACCTCTATACTTTAAGGCTGCTGAGCTAGGTATGGCCTTATCTAGAGGGAGGAAGTATTGTTCATATATCTGTGCATACAGGTACGCATGTGTATATATGTGTACTCATGTATATGTGCATATACACGTGTGTTATATACATGTGTGTATAGATCTCTATGTTTTATGTTTATGTTAGTGAGAAGAAACCCTAAAACCTGAAATCATTTTAGAAATATATCAAGTTATTTGGTAGAGAAAAACAGACCCAAAAGAAGGTGCGTCTTCCTTTCCCCAGGTTCTGGAAAGTCTATATTATATAGGATTTTGACAAAGGTTTCTATAAAAGAGGCATAAATCGTCTGATAAAGGTATTACAGTCAATGACATGAAGGGAGCCCACAATTCCTTGTAGCCATCTCTGGCAATCCTGGAGAGTTACTGGGGTTGGACCACATTCTAGGCGTGGACAACCTTTAATCATATAAAGTTGGATTTAAACAGTTTAATAATTTTTCCAAATAATAAATAACTTTTTCTACAATCTATATTTATATTTATAGTTGTATAACCTCCTTACTGTATAACCAATTATGCTTTGAGTATGATATCTTCTGGTTTTTTTTAAAAAATTATTTATTTATTTAACTTTTCAACATTCATTTCCACAAAATTTTGGGTTCCAAATTTTCTCCCCATTTCTCCCCTCCCCTCACCCCATAACGACGAGCATTCTAGTTGCCCCTATCACCAGTCTGCCCTCTCTTCTAACATCCCTCCCTCCCCTTGTCCCATCTTCTCTTTTGTCCTGTAGGGCCAGATGACTTTCTATTCCCCATTAACTGTATTTCTTATTTCCTAGTAGCAAGAACAGTACTCGACAGTTGTTCCTAAAACTTTGAGTTCCAACCTATCTTCATCCCTCCCTCTCCACCCATTCCCTTTGGGAAGGCAGGCAATTCAATATGGGCCATATCTGTGTAGTTTTGCAAATGACTTCTATAAAGTCGTATTGTGTAAGACTAACTATATTTCCCTCCATCCTCTCTTGCCCCCCATTGCTTCTATTCTCTCTTTTGATCCTGTTCCCCAAGAGTGTTGACTTCAAATAAAAATATGGACCACTTCATGATGTCATCCTTGTGCAGGGGCCATGCTAATCTTGTCTGCATCGTTCCAGTTTTAGTATATGTGCTGCTGAAGCGAGCATGGTATCTTCTGTTTTAACTCTCACTGAAGCCTTGTTAAATCAGCTCTTGTTTTAAATCACGGCTGTCCATGTTACAAGATTTGGCTAGGTCCTAGCAGTAAAACAGACACAAATTTTCTTCTTTCCCCACAGCTACTAGATGGAAGAACTCCTTTCATAAATGACTTCATCTTTATTTTGCATATGCAAATATGTGTACATATACCTATATATACACACATATATGTTGTATGTATATCTACATACATAAGCACATATACATCTAGGTATATCTATACATATATAGAGGAAGATATATATCTACACACATATATACATGCAAAATTCTAGTTCTTTGCTATCACAAAAAAAAATGCTGCTATGAATATTTTGGTACAAGTGGGACATTTCTACCTTTGACCTTCTTTGACCTTGCCTAGCAGTAGGAGCTATGGGTCAAAGGGTAGGGACATCGTGAGCCTCATTCCAAATTGCTTTCTATATTAGTTGGGTCAGTTTACAACATGATCAACATTGTATGCCTGTCTTCCCAAAGCTCCTGTAACACTGATTATTTCCTCCCTCTGTCATCCTCTTCGGTAATTTTCTGGATATGAGGCAAGACCTTAGAGCTGTTTTATTTTCATTTTTCTTACGAATGATTTGAAAGTATCTTTCATATTGTTAGTTTACAATTCTTTTGAGAACTATTTGCTCACATCCTTTGACCACGTACTCACTGGGGTAATGATGAGCCTAATTTTAATTTCTTAAAGGAATGGTTCCAGTTCTACAATTCATATGCAGTGCATCTCAGTTCCTAAGACCTTCCCCTTCTTACTAGTCAGAGACCAGAATAACAGTTTCCCTTGTCAATTTGACCATCTTTTTTTAGGGTAGAATGAAATCATTATCATTAAAGCACAAATAACTTATTCATTATTCTGCCTATGGTAGAGAGAAAGGTCCAGCAGATATCTGGGTGGCCAAAGTCTTTCTAACAATCAATAAATCAGTATTCCTTAGAGCTTACCATGTGCCAGGTACTGTGTTAAGTGCTGGCTATGAAAATGAAAAGCAAAACAGTCCCTGTCCTCAAGAAGATTGCCTTCCAATCAGGGAAACAATGTGTGCATAGAAAGGTACACACCGGATGTTATTTAATTCTTTCAGGCTAAGTTTATGATGACTCTTAAACTCTTCCTTATTTCTTCCATCTAGGCCTCCTATATAATAATTACCATGATGGCATGTCTGTCTTGGCTTCCATTCATCTTTTCATCTTTTCCTAAATATTCTCACCTACCTTTCTTCATCCACTTTAAATAAGATTAAGATAACAAACTTGACTTTTTCAAGTATTAAAGAAATCAAACATTATCTAATTATAAAAACTCATATTTTTCATGTGATCATTTGGATTAATATATTATTAATGATTAATTATATCAGTTATAATATTATAGAAGACATACATAGGAAAGTTTGAAATTTTATACCTAGTACTTATTAATCTTTCTGATAGATTAGGTCAACTGTTTTCTAGATCTGCATAAAACTAATGGCAGGTGATTTTCGGAACAAGTTAAGTATGGCTAAGAACCTAATGAAATCACACACAGTTCGACAGGGTAGTGACAACTTTGGCAGATTGCTCAGATAATAGTTGTCAGCACCACAGCTGTTGGAGGGTTAAGAAACCTTTCTTTGCCCTTGGGGTATGATATGGGAAAGTATACAGAGGGACAAGCTGTGCTATCACAGCCTGCAGGAGACCGAAACAAATTAAGCGGACTGTCAGTTTTTCAACTGATACCGTTACCACCATGTCTCAGGCTACTTCTAGAAACTAGTCTAACTTGCACAAATCTGCCGTGTGTAGCAGGGTTTTCAACACATAACCTTCTCCAAGCTTTTCCCTTCTGGTTAAAATACATCTGTTTTCCTAAAGTTCTTGAATATACTGCCCTAAACCTACCAAAGGGTCAAGGATAGATACAGTAAATCTTGTAGAGGACCTAATTATTTATTTCATATATTCATTATTTAAAGTATTGATTTATTCATGGCTATGGTTCTCACTGTTACACCATCTCTCACTATTTGTATAGTCCCTCTATATAGAGATGCTTTTCTGTACATGCTTGTCTGCATGGATGCTATCTATCTATGTTAAACTGTAAGGCATGGTCCATGGTTTTCAAATTGACTTTTAATGTGCATGTAAGTAACTTCATACTTACTAATGATTAATATTCCTAGAGTGTGAATTCAATAAGGATTTATTAAAAGTCTAATATGTGCAAGTTATTATACTAGTCACTGCCAAAGTAAAGACAGAAATAAAGTTCACATGTGGCTGGGGTGGTAACCGACAATGTATAATTTTGGGGCACCAGGAAGGTCCTCTGGTCTCTACAATATTTCCTGATGGGCTGGTCTTTGATACTGGAAATTATATCATTTGTAAGTTTCAGAGTTCTTTTTCTTGTTAATAATAGTGCACCTATATTTGCTTTACAATTTACAAGCTTTCTTTAAACAGGTAGTTTAAAGAGGTAGATAGGTAGAGAGTTACTAGTACAGGCTCAGAAAGAAGGACCTGTCTAAGTTCACATGACCAGTAAGGAGCAGACCTAGGTTTAAACTCGAATCTTCTGACTCCAAGTTCAATGAACTCTTCTGCTATAACCTGTGGTTTTCAATATTAGGAAATGCCCACTCCAAACTCCCCTTTTCAAATGCAAAAATCTTTTAATGGGGTGAAGGGTAACATAATGTTCTTACCACAGTACAAATTGGTTTTGTCAGTTTTCCTCCCAGAAAATGAAACAGCAGGAGAGTACCAAGTGCCTGCCGGGTAGAGGATTCTAAGAGGGACACTGTAGAAGGGAGGCATGAATGAAAATTTACTTATTTTACAGTTTTGTCTATGTCTGCACCTTGAAGATCAAAAGAGAGTTCTCTGTTATTTTTATATGTTATGAAAATTTATATGTTAAGTTATTAAGAAACCAAAATAGCAAATATTCTATCGAAAAACTGATCTTATAGTTCATTTTAAGCAAGATTCCTTTAAAAAAGTTATATTGTTTGGTTACGGTTCCTTATTTATACCATACCTTCCCAAAAGTCATGTTCCATTGTGAAGGTGAGGTTGGGTACTTAGAGGCTATGTCAATGTACATAAAAACGCTAAAAGTTTCTAGAAAACAGAAAATGAATATAGGGGCACAGATTTAGAGTTGGAAGACTCTAGAGAGGTCAACCAATTCAACTTCTTGGAAAAGGTAAGTGACTTCCCTTGGTCACACAGGTAATAAATGCCAGTGTTGGGACTCAAACGCAAGTCTTCTGGTTCCAAGTCCTTCTGTAGTTTCAAGTATTGGCTCTGCAATGGATGTGTATATGCCATCCAGGACCAATCATAGTTAAATTGGAGAGACTCAACACTAGACTCTTGGATGCCAGATGAAGGCTTTTTTTTACCCTTAGAAACTCATGAATATTATTTACTAAGGTAAAAAGAGGGGTGACTATGTACATAGGAAGAAACCATAAATCCTTGAACGGCTCAAGTTAATATTTACAAAACCCTGAACCTCCCTTCCCCCCTTTTTTTTGGTATTAATTTCAGTATTCCTTCCTTCTCTTTGACCTCAGGAAGATGTCTTCCTGACTCCAGGCCCAGCACTCTATCCACTGCACCACCTAGCTGCCTCTCAAAAGGAGTTTTTAATGAAATGGTACAATAAGAGCTGTTGGTAGAAAACATCTACCTCAGAGTCTATGACACACTCTCCCACAAGTACACACACAGTCCAAAGGAAAGGGACCTCATACTAAGAGAGTGGATGTGACCAAGAATCAATATAGATTTTGGCTGTAGAAGTTTTCTACCATTTATGTTGTGCTCAAGAAGTTCCTCTTATGCATGATGAGAACTCTTTGTTGACTTCTTTGGAGAGCATTCATCCAGTCTGTCCTTGACTCCTGAAAGGCAGAGTTAGGCCAAAATACCCCTGCAGTGTGCTGTCTTTCCACCATTGGAGTTTCTAGCTTCTCGAGAAGCTGGATAGAGGCAAGGGAATCTGGCTCAGAGTGCAATGAAGGCCCCCTGCTGTGAAGGCCTCTCCCATCGACAGCATTTTTAAGAAAATTCTACTTTTCTTTGCCTATTTCTAGATTTCAGGCCTATTTTCCTTCCTTCCTTCCTTCCTTCCTTCCTTCCTTCCTTCCTTCCTTCCTTCCTTCCTTCCTTCCTTCCTTCCTTCCTTCCTTCCTTCCTTCCTTCCTTCCTTCCTTCCTTCCTTCCTTCCTTCCTTCCTTCCTTCCTTCCTTCCTTTTTCTTATCTTTCCCAAAACCTTAAACTCAGTGCTCTCTGAAGTCCATACATTGCATACCAGCATGTCCCTGCCCAAACCCCACTTAATGACTGTTTTCTGGACCCACCTGGCTTCAGAGTGATTATCAATAGTACCTCTTGTTCTTTCCCTCCCAACTTGATTGGCTTATTTTTTCTTTTGCTCATTAAAGGCGCCATTCCCTGATTACTTCTTAGAGAAGCTTATTCACTGAATGGCCTTACCTCACTCTAGGTGAGTACCTGAATAGGCCAAGGTCCCCCACTGCATCCTGAGCTGTCTCCAGGCATCCTGATGAATATCTGGTCACTGGATCCAGATGGCTCAGGAGGAGAAAGTGAGGCTGGTGACCTTGCACAGCCCTCCCTCACTCAAAGCAAAGTACAAGTCATGTCATCATTTCTCTGATATCATGATCTTCTTAGAAAACAAAGGATGTATACAGACAGACAAACAGACAGACTCCTGATGAGGCAGATACTACCTTAAGCTGATCCAGGGACACCATTTAGGACATTGATAGAAAGATGGAAAATCCAACTTCCTTCAGATATTTTGAAGATGAAAGGTGATTCTCAGGTCCAGGGGATAGCAGAATGGGGAGGAGACCTGGTCAAAAGGCCAAAGAGAAGATTTCTACCCTGCCCTGCATTCCTCCCCCAACCCCAGTCCTGTGGTTTCTCTTCAGGATTGTATTAGAATGCCATTCTCTCCAATTTGGGGGGGGGAAGAGGGGGTTAGAATGCATCCTTTCTTAACATGTTGGATAATATGTACACTATTTTCCTTGGGGTGTGGTCAAGATTCCTTAGTGTATTGGAGCTTAATTCTGATATAGAATCCTGTTCAGTATCATTCTAGCTCAAAGGCCTTTTCTCAGTACAATGGGGAGAAGTTGATTGGTCACTTGACTGATGGAGAACTGTTCTGACCTAGATAAGGTATCAGAGAAATGGTGTAGAATGATTCTAACACCACCCTAATACTAGCATTCATTGGGGAAGAAGTATGATTTCTCTCTTTCTTTCCTTCTCTCTCTTTTAAAATTCTGAGCAAATACCAAATAAAATGGGTATTTCCACATCTCTGTGTATACACAGACACACACATATTTAGTAAAACATAAAAAGTAGATTTCACATAAAACTACAGATCCTTCTTATGTATGACTTGCTTTTATTTTTCAGTCTATAAATTCAGCCTTGAGCTTTCAAAGATGTCTTGACTGACCTTCCTTTTGGATTTTTTTCTGATCTTTGCAATTAAAAAAAGATGTCTTAATGATCCTCTTTTCTTTTTTGCTAAACTATTCCTATCCCTTCTTGTTCTTCTCTTTCCCACTGAAAAAAGGGAAAAGATAAACAAAGCCCTTTTAACAAATATGCATAATTAGACAAAAAAAAATTCCCACATTGGTTGTGTTAAAAAATGCCTTATTCTCCATCTTGGGGCCATCACCTCTCTGTCAAAAGGTAGGTAAGCTTTCTTCATTATCTGGGTGCTTATTGTCTTTCAAAACTATTTGCTTTATAATGTTAATATAATAATTAATATATAACATCATATATAATAAAGAATATGATAATATAATAAAATTGTTCTTCTAGCTCTCCACACTTTATTTCCTACAGATGTTTCCAGATTTCACGCCAACCATCCCTTTCATCATTACATATGGTGCCATATTATTCCTTTATATTCATATAGCATAATTTCCTTAGCCATTCAGCAATAGATGGGCAAACCCACCTTCCTCCTTAGTTTCCAGCTTTTGGTTAGTATAGATTCTTTTCCTCTTTCTTTGTCCAGCAAAATAGTTCTTAATGAACTATTGTTAATTTTCAATTACTACTGTACCTTTTGACAACCTTTGCTAGTTTTGTTCAGGATATAGCAACTTTTTGTTGATTACTCAAGAAATTATTTTGGTACTCAAGATTTAAAAATTTGGAATTTGAGTCTATTGCATTTTCTCTTTCTCCAAAATGCTTTTATTGTGGAAGAATGTTCAAGATGCTTTCAAAATAAAATTTATAAACAATGAGAATCCCTGGAATGCCATCTGGCATCTCATGCAATTATTACAAAGAAAACTTTAATTTCACAACTAAAAATATCAGCTGAATGTTGGGCCTTCTAGACTAATGCGGAATTTTAATTGACAGCTGTTCAAGTTACAGCAGTAAATGACAAGAGCTAGCATGCTGTGGCACTGAGGACAAAACCAACTTCCCTTAGCTCATAATTAAACATATTAAATTTCAGCATTAAATACATAAGTAAAATCTTTTTGAGGGGAGCAGATATACAAAGAACAAGAATCTTCTTTAAATCCAGTATGTTTTACAAAATATTTAAATGAAGCATCTCCAGTTAATTTTTTGAAAATCAGTGTAATTCTCTTTCTGACTTCAAACTCCTAATATTTTTATATGGGATCTATGCATACCTGCTTCCGTAGAGGTTAAATGATTTGTCCTTCTTTAAATATACTGAAGGGTTTATAAGTGTACATGGAAATTTCTGGTTAATTCCTTTCTGATAAGAACTTGTACCAAAATTCAGAATTTATTCAAGTGAAGGCAACCATTAGTTCATGTTTCCAGATTGGCATATAAAGTACTGCCCTAACGAGAGTTAGGTTTTATAGGAAGGCTATTTGACTCTCCTGATAGTTATTTCGTATCAACTGACTATCCCCTGTGCTGTTCACTATAACTTAGCCTATCAATTAGTTATTTTTTTGCCCTTTTTCTTACTCAAAAGATCCAGTGGGTCTCAGACAGATTCTTAAATGCATCAAGGATTAAGAGAATGTGTCCCGGGGTTATGGAAAATGTTACATTTTACAGTTATTGTTTTCCAGTTTGGAAGTCTATTTGATTAGTAAAACCATAAAGACCTTTGAAATTTTAATTTTCTACTAGATGTATACTCATTTAGTAGAAATTTTAATATGGAAGTGTCTTTTCCCTTTGTCATAAGGAAAATTATTCACATTACATTTATTCAAATTATCAAAATTTCCCATCTTTCATTAGAATGCATAATCTTAGTTCAAAGCCTGAAAAAAAAACCTGTTATATGGCTATATTTATTCCATCTGTGCAAGAGAGAGCATTGACTCTTTTAGTATTTGTAGCAAAAGTCCAGGTAATAGTAATTGACCAAATCAATACTTCTTATTTTCTTGAATTATCATCTGCAAGTTTATATGCATTTCAAGGGTATTCTGCAGTACTGTTGAGTACTACAGACACAGAACATGTCAGCAAAGATATGAGATCAGCTTGGTCATTTTTTGGTTTGGATAAAATTTATATGGTGGTAAAAATACTTGATGTAAGCAAGACATTTTCCCTAGTAAATTAAATCTTAGAACTAGAAAGGCCCTTTTAGATCATGTAGTCTAACCCCTTTGGTTCACATGTGAGGCATTTTAGGTACTGAGACATGAAATGATTTACTGGATTTCATTCAGCTACTTATGAATAAATCTGTAAACAGAACTGAAATCCCTTAGTTATATTCTAGTAGTTTTCCTACTACGTCATGAGAAGTTCCTAATTAATTAGTTAAGGTACTTTAAAAACCTAAAAGAGGACCATAGAAATATGTAAGGATGTGTGTGTGTATGTGTGTGTATGTGTGTGCGTGTGTGTGTGTGTATTATATATATATATATATTTATCGATCATTTAGAAATAGGAAATAAAATCATGAGCTAGAAAATTTCTTCATCTGTAATGTGAGGAAGTTGGACTAGTGGACCTCTTAGGGCTAGTTATTATTAGAACTAATTATTCATATTCTCCTGTTGATAATAGGATCAATACACTTAGATCTTCTTTGTATACAGTAATAGATTTGGAGTGGGTTACCTACATTCTGGTACTGGTGGGTCTTCACCGAATTCTCTCAGACTCTTGGGAAAGTCACTTACCATTTCCAAACCTTAGCTGCCTCATCTGTGAGAGAAAGGATGAGTCCCCATGAACTCTAAAGGTACAGTCTAGCTTAAAATGTCTATAATTAAGTGAAGCCACTGTCTGTAAACATTCAGATTTGGCTACTTTTACTAAAGCTTCATAATCTCTTCAAGTACCTGAAGACTATATGCCTATGGTAGAGAGTAAAATAGCTGGGAATGAGCTATCCGGAGCTCTGGCAACAAGAATACATGACCTATTTGTTCTGCTTGTATTACAGCAGTGGTTTAGAATTTTTCTTTTAGTTCCATGAACCCTTTTCATCAAAAGAAAAATATGTTGTTAATCCCCAAGGTAATTTAATATACTAGTTATAATATTTTTATATTTATTCATTAAGTGCTTATAATAATATTTTGCTAAAAAAGTTCCATATTAAAAATCATAATATGAATGATAATTTTAAAATATAAAAATTTCTACATGCTATCATGAAAATTCTAAATATAAAATTATAAAACGAATATAATTACACATTTTTTGGAACATTCTGCAAAAATTAAAAGAAGTAATCGAAGAAAACCTAATATATTCAATGTTATCTTCATAATTATATATAAAATTTATTTTACATATTTTGCAGAATACAAATAGTACTTTTAATAAAAACAAGTTGCAACTTTTAAGACATTGTTTTAACAATGTAATAGTCGTGTGTGTGTATGTGTGTATACATATATACGTAAATATATATACACATATACACACATACTTAATTTTGGTACTAGATATTTTTATTTGAACAAAAACTTGGAACATTTGACTCAACACCAAACAGTCTAAAATCTGATTTTCATTGGGTTTTTTTCTGTACTTTGATTTAAAAATAAGAATAAAGTGAGAGTACTTACACAACTATGGTATGGGAATGGTAGGAAAAGTTTTAAAGCTCTCTTTCTGAGAGATAGAAATTCATGTTTTATTATGAGCCATTTTACCAATCAACACAAATTAGTAGTTGTGGTATAAAATATTTACTCTTCCACTAGCTAATGATAGTGTTGTATTAAATGATAAATATATTTCTGCTTTTTAAAAAACAATACTTATATATAAATGAATCTTTGTAAAGTAAGAATCTCTTTAGATATGACTTTATTCTCTTCTATCATTGACAATCTGACTACATTCTCACAAAAACTCTACTGAAAGACTAATTGGCATTGCCAATTAGTTCATTTGAAAATCTGCCAGATAGAAGAATGATGACATAAGTGGAGGAAAAACTTCAATTGGAAAAAAGAAACCTTGACACTGCAAAGAGAAGAAATACAAAGTTTGTTTCTGCAGAATGCTTGTGATGGTCCCTGATGGCTTATAATGTACATACCTAGTGATCATGGTTTTCAAATGTCTGACATTGGCATGATCATACAGTTAACGAGGTATGATTAGAGGCTAACAGAGGTGAATGAGGTAGGTACTTTGTGCAGTGGATGGCATACAAATAAGACTATTTATTTATGTCTAACAAGCCTTGAAATCAGTTTTTGCTAGAATATTTAAACTCTGTGATGGTTTGGAAACAATTTGATGTCAGATTGAGATACTACAATACATGTTTAGATCTGAGAACTTAATTAAATCAGAATTTTAAGAACTTAAAAAACAATTTATGCCAGGTTGAGAGGTTGCAAGAACATGTTTAGAACTTAGAACTTAAGTCAGAATTTTAAGAATTTAATCAGAAGAGGTCAGACTTTGGTGTAATTGCTGCATAAACACTAACACCATTGTGTACATTATCATTAAGGTTTTGAATCACTGCAGAGACAAACTTATAATGCTTTAAACAAGCACATGCTTATTACTGAGGAAAAATATATTTGCAACATAAGTAGGCAACTATTTCCTGCTGAAGACACCATTAAATTATTTTTAAGATAAAACCCTTGGACCATTATTGTGAACCCTAAGGGATTTGAGAACCACTAAATGGGGATTACTGTATTCAAACATGGTAGCAATATATTATTTGCCAAATAAAAGCAGAGAAATAGCATTGTCTTATTATGAGAGAAGCACCTTATTTAAGTCAATCAAAACTTGTTCAGAAACCCTCAGCGACTGAGTCTCTAGAGCTGTTAAAATAGCATAGCAAAATAAATAATTTGCCATAGCACTAAGGATTAGCCAAAAGGACTTTAAAAAAGTAGAGAAAGACCTGCTGAACAAATTCAAGTGAGTATGGAAGATAAATAGAATTATAAAATGTTTACATTACCAAGTTAAAATCTATGTAAGCACAATATACTTCCCGTACTAAAAGAGAAAGATGAAAGGGTTCAAAAAATGAGCACATACTCTTCAAGATGAAGGAAGAATGATGAAGAGATTCAGAGAGGATGCTGTATTCCTTGAAAGAATGGACATTATTCATGCAGGGAATGAAGGAAGAGTCTGTGAGAATACAAAGGATACTCATTTTTTGCTGAGAAGTTGAGGGAAGGGGACTGCAGAAAAAGAAGTGGAAAAGAGTGAAAAAAGAAGCATAAACGCTGAATCAAGCAACAGGTCTGAGACTTTCTGGTAGAAAGAAGAGCTGGACCATCATCTTCTTATACTTCTAGGAATGTTGATGAAGACCTGGAGGTCTCACTAGTAAGAGGTCACCCAGGAAATACTGCAGAAAGAATAGAAAAGTAGTGATAAGTATTTTCTGAGGGATACCAAGGAGGTTATTTTTTAAATCTTACATAAACAACACCGGTTTGCTGTCTTTCTCTGATAGAATATAACCTCTTTAAAGGAAGGCCCATGAGATAGGTTTCTGTTCCTACATCTGTTTTCTTCTCTCTCTTTAATAACCTGCTCAGATCTTACATCCCATGAGAATATGTCTCCAACCACCTAATAGGTGTCTTTGTTGGGATACTGGTATTACTTATTGCTCCTTTTACAAGTTTGTGGTGAAATGCAGTTCCCAATAAGAACATGCTCCCTTATGTGGAGATATGTATGCTATAAATGAGGATGATAAGGATAAAGCAAAAATCCTAGGAAAATTTGAGAGTGTAGATAATGTGTTCATCTGTGGGGATTTGGAAGGGCTTAGTGGAATCTTGAAGGAGAAGTATTTGTAACAGAGATGAAGGAAGTCATGGAAGAGAGCCTATGTGAATTTATGGCCACAGGAGATGGTAGGTCAAGATCAGGGATAGATAATGGTTAAATTTGGCTGGAATCTCTATATCCTCTTCTCCACTCACCTAGCTACCATTCAAGTTCAAATTCTCATTACCTGCCACCAGGAATATTGTAAAAGCATCCCTGCTTCTTGACTCTCTCCCTTCCTATGCATCCTTCATTAAAGTTTCTAAAAACAATTTTCCTAATGCACAGGCTTAACCATGTCACTTTCCTGCACAAAGATCTTCAGTGACTTGTTAATGTCTAACAGAACAAAATACGAGCCCCTTAAAATGACAGTTAAGGCCTACCAAAATTTAATTCCGTGTACATTCCAGGCTTATTTCATGCTGTTGTCTTTAATATATCCTTTGTTCCACCAAAACTCTATTACTAAGTTTTTACCGTTCGTATTCCTTTCCCTACCCCTCCCTAACTTCTGCATATTCATAAAAATTATTCTCCCATGCTTTTAAATCTTTTACTATTGGGAAAAAACATGACTACTCAATAGAAAGAGAGAGAGAGAGAGAGAGAGAGAGAGAGAGAGAGAGAGAGAGAGAGAGAGAGTGAGAGAGTGTAAAGCTGAAGACTTTAATGGATTGTAAATTCAAAATGGGTTAATAGTTTGACATAGTAGCCAAAAAAACCTAATGCTATCTTAAACTGTCTTAAGAAATAAAAATTTATTCAGGGGGAGGAAGGGGATAAATATACTTTGTCCAACCATGCAAGGAATATTATACTTAGTTTGGGACATGTAATTTTAGGAGGAATAAGCCAGAGCACATCCAAAGGAGGGTGACCAGGATGATGAGGAACCTGGAAATCATGCCATATGTTTGAAGGGACTGGGATTGTTTAACTGAGAAAAGGCTTAGGGTGGGACATGATGGTGATTTTTCAGGTATCTGAAGGATTGGTGTAAAGGAGCTTATGCTTGCATTGTTTAGTCCTAGGAGACAAAACTAGGAACAATGGTTGGAAGATGCAAAGGGCAGGTTTGACTAAGTGAAAGAAAAACTTCCTAAACAAATGTAGCTGGCCAGTTTTATACACACACACACACAGTGTATTTTATTTTTGGCATTGCATATGTAAACATACATATGTGTAAAAGCCACGAGTATATATACAGATATACATACATACTAACATACACATGTACACGTATATATGTAAAATCATGGCTTTTTTTTGAGGTGGCTTATCAGACACAAGGTAGGTTTTTTTATCTAGGAGAAGGCTTTTGGGGGAAGGGGAGTGAGTGATAATGATGGAGCATAAAAAAAGGGATGAGAACAAAGAGAGGCTTACAGTGACACAAATAGGCAGGACAGCTTTGAAACTAACATGCTAAATTTGATATGCTCTTTAAAATAAAGACAAGCTGCTGCTGAAAGAGATTTGAGGTTTTATACTCAATCCTTCTCTTTTGATTCTTTTTTGTATGTAGAAATGCTTATGTTAATTGGTGTTTGTGATAAGTACCAAAAAACAAAAAATACTTTGTGTTGACCAGAGGTAAGAAGTTGCCTTATATGACATTTTAAAAGTTCAAGAGATGTAGTTTTGGGATAATTAGTAATCTTATTAATTATGCTAGCATATCATTAATAAAAGGGATGGTCATTTGGCCATCTCTGTGGGATCAAAGACAACTCATGACAGTAGGTTCGTAGATTATTTACCCTTGGAAGAGTGAGTGTTTCTGAGGGTAGCATCAACTCTGATGAGTTATCAATTAATGAGAGAGAATGAGTATAATAATGAGATGAACCTCTTCTAATGAGGGACTAGGGATATGATCTTATGTCATTTACTTCCAAATCACCCCCAGCCTTGGGCAAGTTAGACAAAGGATCTATATTCCCTACCCAAACCTGAATAAACCATTTTAGATTATATTCCTCGTAAGGTTGGGTGGGGTATCAGTACCTAGATCAGGGGTGGGGAAACTGTGGTCTCCAGGCCACATGTGGCCCTCTACGTCCTCAAGTAAGGCCCTTCAACTGGATCCAAACTTCACAGAACAAATTCCCTTAATAAAAGGATTTGTTCTGTAAAACTTGGACTCAGTCAAAAGGCCACACCCAAGGATCTAGAAGGCCACAAGTGTCCTCGAGACCACATGTTCTGCACCCTTGATCTAGATGGAAGAAAATGTTAATCCTATCTGCTCTCATCAGTTCTGTCCTTCAGAGGCTGAGCCTTGAAACGAGGACTTCAGAAAAAGGGGGAGAACTCTGCATCTCCAAGTAATTGGTTATTAATAATCGTTTCTCTCACTCAGGAGGCAGAAAATTCCCCTTTACTAGAGGTTTTCAAGCAAAAGGCTAGATAACTATTTTTAGGAATGTTGTAAAATTCTGGTACAAATTGTCATGGAGGGTCTCAGAGGTCTCTTCCAACTCTGAAATTCTGGGAAATTAATTTGTTTCTTCAAATTTCAATGTATGGACTACTTCCTCCATGGCCCCTTCTCTGATCTCCTTCCCCAAACACACACTCTGCCCAGATTTCTCCTTTGTCTTATTCTATTTTATATCATACTTGTATGTTCTTATTCTCCCACCTGAGCTTAGGAAGGCAGGAACTATGTTTTTGTATTCCCAGTGTCTATTATAGTTCCTTTGATATAATAGAAACAATATTTATTTGGTGAAATAATTCCCTAAGTGTAGTCACAAATGCATAGTTCATTTTTCAAAGGTCCTACTATATTCTCACCTGAGTGGATATTCTACCAGTGTAAATCTCATTGGTATGACTTTCATTCATATCTTTCTGTAAGTTCCCCATTTGAGTATCTATGCCATGTGGTGGAAACTTTCTTCTGATTCTTTTAATACTTCATGGATGCAGATATAGCTTTCTTTGATTTAATTTTTCATTTTTAACAGTTTATAACAGATAAAACAATTCAAACTTTTGGTCAGGTGATACATCTTTTTAAAGCATTTACAATATGGACAACAAAAGAATTTTTTTTTAAACATTAACCAACTGAGAAACAAATAATATTTATGTTTGCCAACTTCACAAGCTCTTGACCTCATTGTCTCCACAGTATTACTAAGAATTAAAGGACCCTAACTTACTGTTGTTGGTCTAAAGTACTAAGCCTAATAGCTTAATTTTAGACTTAGGCTCAGATGTTCCCCTACCAATAATCTATAATTGAACAGATCTGGTATTAAGCTTACAAACCTTTTGACTATAGGAAATTGCCACCAAGAGTAGGGACATTGCAGGGAACCAGTATCTCCCCAACTTCATGTCAATTCCAGGCAGGAGCAGATTGTCCACTTGCATTCAGTCAGGCTTAAAGTCTGCCAGATGTCAGTGGGGAAATTGAGTCAGGAGACTCCTACCTCAACCCAGGCTGAACAGTTGCTGTCCCACCCTTCCCATGAGATCACCTTTTACAATTCCTACCAGCATCTCATAGGCTTACCGGCATCATGGACTGGAGGCTCAGATCGCCTGTCTTGCTATCCATACCTGGAGTTAGACTCAGAAGAACAGTCACTTAGTAGTCCCATAGCATCTAAAAATGGCAAGTTCCAATAACCAGGTTTCAAATATGATTATAATTTCATTTTGGCTAAGAAACATCTTTTGAGGCAAGTCTTAAGTGGCTTACAAGCCTTTCTATACATGTTCTAGTTCCTGATTAAATGGCAATCATAAAATCAAATATACCACTAAAACCATGACTTTTCCATCAAAGCCAAATTTTACCCGAGGTTACTTTCCTCTAGGAAATTTAGACTAAAATTATTTTCCCCAAACTAAAGATACCATTGATTTATTCTCAGTAATTAATTCAGTCAATTGTTTTAATACTAATTGCTTTTACCTCACTTTGTAACATGTCCAATTTTTCTCCCCATCATTCCCCTCCCCCACTCCCTAATACCCTGCATTCTGATTACTCCTTCCCTCAATGTACCTTCCCTTCTGTCACACCACCCCCTCCTTCCCTTATCCCCATCTTCTCTCTTTTCTTGTAGGGCAAGATAAATTTCTATACCCCATTTCCTGTATTTCTTATTTCTCAATTATATGCAATAAAAATTCTCAACATTCATTGCTAAAACTTTGAATTCCAACTACTCTCCCTCCCCACCTCCCTCCCCAGCCTCACTGAGAGGGCAAGCAATTCAATACAGACTAAATATATAATCATGTTGTGTAATACTAATTGTATTGCCCTCTGTCCTACTCTATCCCCCCTTATTTTTCCCCCACAATTGACCTTGTCCCTTCTTGAAAGTGTTTATTTCTAGTGACTCCCTTCTCCCATTTGCCCTCCCTTCTAACATTCCCCTCACTCCACTTGTTGCCTCCTCTCATACTTTCCTGTGGTGTAATATAAATTTTCATATCAAATTTAGTGAGCATGTGATTCCTTCCTTCAGCCACATGTGGAGAGAGTAGCTTCATTTTACCCCTCTCCCTTTCTCCCTTTTCTCCTCCATTGAACAAGATTCTTCTTATCTCTTTTATGAGTTATAACCTGCCCTATTCCATTTCTACCTTTCTCTTCCTGGTATTTTCCTCCTTCACCCCTTAATTTTTACTTTATTTTATTTTTGTGTGGATATCATCTCTTCTGATTCAACACACCCTGTATTTTCTATCTATATATGTGTATGCGTGTATGTGTAGGTGTATGTACAATCTCTCCATCTACCCAAATATTGAGAAAATATTCAAGAGTTATAAATATTTTCTTTCCATGTAGTAATGCAAACAATTCAGCTTTAGAAAGTCTTTTATGATTTTTCTTTCCTGTTTACTTTTTCATGCTTCTCTTGATTCTTGTCTTGGGAAGTCAAATTTTCTATACAGATCTGGTCTCTTCCTCAATATGAATGATTGAAAGTCCTCTGCATTACTGAATGATAATTTATTCCCTTGAAGTATTATACTCAGATTTACTGGGTAGGTGATTCTTGGTTTCAATCCCAGTTCCTTTGGACTCTGAAATATTCCATTCCAAGCCCTTCGATCCCTTAATGTTGAAACTGCCAGATCCTGTGTTATCCTGATTGTATTTCCACAATACTCAAATTGTTTCTTTCTAACTGCTTGCAGTATTTTCTCCTTGATCTGGGAACTCTGAAATTTGGCCACAATATTCCTAGGAGTTTCTCTGTTTGGGTCTCTTTCAGGGGGTGATTGGTGAATTCTTTCAATATTTATATTGCCCTCTGATTCTAGAACATCAGGGAAGTTTTCCTTGATAATTTCATGAAAGATAATGTCTAGGCTCCTTTTGATCATGGCTTTCAGGTAGTCCTATAATTTTTAAATTGTTTCTCCTGGATCTATTTTCCAGGTTAGTTGTTTTTCTAATGAGATGTTTCACATTATCTTCTATTTTTTCAAATTTTTGGTTTTGTTTGCTAACTGCTTGGTTTAACTCATAGTCATTCATTTCCCTGAACTCAGTTCTCTCTTTCAACAAATTATTTTGTTCAGTGAGCTTTTGAATTTTCTCCTCTATTTGGCTAATTCTGCTTTTTAAAACCTCCTTCTCCTCATTGACTTTTTGGACCTCTTTTTCCAATTGAGTTAGCCTCTTTTTAAAGTTATTTTTTTCCTCAGCATTTTTTTGGTTCTCCTTTAGTAAGCTGCTAACTTGTTTTTTAAGGTCTTCTATTGCCTGAGCCCAATTTAAGTTCCCTTTGGAGGCCCTGGAGGCAGAGGCCTTGACTTCCTCTGACAGTGTGCCTTGTTCTTCCTCATCTGAAAGGATGAGGGGAGACACCTGTTCCCCAAGAAAATAACCTTCTATGGTCTTATTTTTTTCCCCTTTTCTGATCATTTTCCCAGCTAGTTACTTGACTTCTGAGTTTCCTCTCCACAACTACCTCACCTCCAGTTCTGCCAAGCCAGCATTGGGGGCTGAGATTCAGATGGGCTGCTCCAAAGCTTCAGGGGCTTTAGGTGGGGGCAGGGCTGCTATTCAGTATGAGATTAAGATCAGCTGCTCAGGATGGGGCAAGGCTGCCATACAGGGCTCAGTTTCCTCAGGGGGTTTATGATGAGACCTTCAACAATGAATGTGGGCTACTGCCTGCTTTAGGAGACCTGTCTGCTGCTGCCTCTAGTGCTGCCATCTGAAAAGGCCTGAGTTATGGGGACACCCTGCTCCCTTCTTGGCCAGCCAAAAAGACCCTCTCACTGACCTTTGGCACCTGTGGGTTGAGGGCTTTGCACTGGCTGCCACTGGAGATTCTGTCCCTGAATCCTGCTCAGATCTGCTCCTCTCAGTGCCACATGGCCAAGGCTGGGCTGGACTCTGCTGCATGTCCAGTGCTCAACAGAGCTTTCCGTTGGTCTTTCAGGTCACTCTGGGATATAAATCTCCTCCACTCCAGTTGTTCTGTGGCTTCTGCTGCTTTAGAATTTGTTAAGAGTTCTTCTTTACAGGTATTTTATGGGCTGTGGAGTAAGAGCTAGCCTATATATGTCTTTCTACTCCACCATCTTGGCTCTGCCTCAATCACCTTTTTTTTTAAACTATAAAATGAGAATAAAAATAACTAAAGTATCTACTTCAAAGAACTGTTGTAAGCATCAAATACGATCTATTGTGGTTCAGTTATTTTTGCTGGGTCCAACTCTTCATGATCCCATTTGGGGTTTTCTTGGCAAAGACACCGGAGTGGTTTTCTCATTTTTCTCCAGCTCATTTTACAGAAGAGGAAGTTGAGGCAAACAGATTACAGTGACTTGCTCTCCTGGGTCACACATCCAGTAAGTGTGTAAGGTCACAACTGAACTCAGCTTTTCCTGACTTTAGGTTTCATGCTTTATCTATTGTACAACCTAACTGCCTTTGTAAACTTTAGTGTTCCATAAATGTCAGACTGCTCTTTGACAGACATGTCAACACAATACCATCTGCAAACAGAAACATCTGTAGAACCTCTCCTCCGATAGGGAATTACAATCCTCTTCTGCTTGTTGTTTGCATGGAGAATATCCTCCATGATATTTCTGGAGGCTGTCAGCACTCTCTTTCATGCCTCACTTGATTCTGATGCTTTTTGGATCACTGAGTCAAATTATCTCCATGGCCAAATCTGGCAAGGAATTGTATATGCCCTTAACATGTGTGTTAGAGATAGCTTATTTCAGAAGACACAAAGGCTGCATTTTGTTCTGTCCTGTCATGCTTTTTTTTTTTAAAGTAAATTAATAACAATGAGACTATTGCCTAGGGAAGGGAAGAAGCATTTATTATGTGTGCTAAGCCCTTTAGAAATATTATCTCATTTGATCCTTGCAATAATTCTATGAGGTGGATGCTATTATTATTCCCACTTTGAAATTGAGTAAACTGAGGCAGATAGAGATTAAATGATGTGCCCAGAATCACAAGGCTAATAAATGTCTGGGGCTGGATTTGAACTCAGGTCTTCCTAACTCCAGGCCAGGTGCCCTAATGCACTACCCAGCTATCTATCTGCACCTTTCAGTCAATCTTGTGACTGGTTGGTTGTTGTCCTTTGTCTTCAAAGAGGACCAAAATGACATCACCATTGTAAAGTGAAATTTCAGTGTCTGACTGTGACTGATCAAACCAATACAAGCTCTGAATGCTCTACCACAGGTTGGGCACAGATAGTCCATTTGAATATTTGGAGTGGATATCCCAAATTTGTGCATCCTGCATTTACTTTGTGCTATCTCAATTCTGCTTTGCTCAAAGAGCACAGCATCTTTTCTTACGTGGGCATGCCAGGAGTCCTGTGCCAGTGTCTCCCATGTGGCACAGTCAAATCCAAAGTTCTTGAGAGACACCTTGAGAGTGTCCTTGTATCATTTCTTCTGGCCACCATGTGATCGCCTGCCCCATGCAAGTTCTCCATAAAATAGTCTTTTTGGCAAGTGTACATTTGGCATTTGAACAACGTGGCCAGTCCATCTGAGTTGCACTCTCTAAAGCAGTTTGAATACTTAGCAGTTCAGCTCGAGCAAGGACTTCAGTGTCTGGTACCTTATCCTGCCAGGTGATCCTCAGAATCTTCCTAAGACAGTTCAAGTGGAAGAGATCAGTTTCCTGGCAGAGTGTTGGTAGACTGTCCATGTTTTACAAGCATATAACAATGAGGTCAGCACAACGGCTCTGTAGACCTTCAGTTTGGTAGTCAGTCTGATACCTCTTCTCTCCCAAATCTTTCTTTGGAGCCTCCCAAACACTGAGCTAGCTCTGGCAACATGTGCATCAACCTCATTGTCAATGTGTACATCCCTGGAAAGTTCACTACCAAGGTTAAGTGAACTTATCCACAGCATTCAAAACTACTCCATTTGTTGTAATTGATGTTCCACATATGGATGGTGTGGTGGTAGCTGATGGAACACCTGTGGTTTTTTTGGTGTTAATTATTAGGCCAAAATTAGCACAGGCAGCAGAGAATTGATCCATACTTTGTGGAATCTCAGCTTCAGAGGCTGCATTGAGTGCACAATCATCTGCAAACTGAAAATCATGCACCAACACTCCCTTCACTTTGGTCTTGGCTTGTAACCTTTTCAAATTGAAAAACATCATCAGTATGGTAGCTGACCATGCCGTATTCATTCTCTCTCTCTCTCTCTTTTTTAATATAAATTTATTAATTTAACATTTTACATTCATTTTCACAAAATTTTGGGTTCCAAATTTTCTCCCCTTTTATTCCCTCCCCCCACCCCAATACACAAAGCATTCTAATTGCCCCTATCACCAATCTGCCCTCTCTTCTATCATCCCTCCCTTCTCTTGTCCCCATCTTCTCTTTTGTCCTGTAGGGCCAGATGGCTTTCTATTCCCCATTAACTGTATTTCTTGTTTCCTAGTAGCAGGAACAATACTCAAGAGTTGTTCCTAAAACTTTGAGTTCCAAATTCTCCCCATCCCTCCCTCCCCACCCATTCCCTTTGGGAAGGCAGGCAATTCAATATAGGCCCTATCTGTGTAGTTTTACAAATGACTTCCATAACAGTCGTGTTGTGTAAGACTAACTGTATTTCCCTCCATCCTATTCTGCCCCCCATTGTTTCTATTCTGTCTTTTGATCCTGTCCCTCCCCAAGTGTTGACTTCAAATTGCTCTCTCCTCCCATTGCCCTCCCTTCCATCATCCCCCCCACCTTGCTTATCTCCTTCTCTCCCACTTTCCTGTATTGTAAGATAGGTTTTCATACCAAAAGGAGTGTGCATTTTATTCCTTCCTTTAGTCGAATGTGATGAGGGTAAACTTCTTGTTTTTTTCTCAGCTCTCCTCTTTTTCCCTCCACTAAAAAGTCTCCTGCTTGCCTCTTGAATGAGATACAATTTACCCCATTCCATTTCACCCTCTTTCCTCCCACTACATTTCTCTCTCACCATTTACCTTAATTTCTTTTAAGATATGGTCCCATCCTATTCAATTCACTCTGTGCTCTCTGTCTCTGTATGTGTGGGCATGTGTGTATGTGTGTGTGCATCCACGTGTGTACATGTGTGTGTGTGTGTGTGTGTGTGTGTGTGTGGTCCCACCAACTACCCAGATACTGAAAAGTTTTAAGAGTTACAAATATTGTCTTTCCATGTAGGAATGTAAACAGTTCATCTTTGGTAAGTCCCTTATGACTTCCCTTTGCTGTTTACTTTTTCATGCTTCTTCTCATTCTTGTGTTTGAAAGTCAAATTTTCTTTTCAGCTCTGGTCTTTTCATCAAGAATTCTTGAAAGTCCTCTGTTTCACTGAAAGACCATATTTTCCCCTGAAGTATTATACTCAGTTTTGCTGGGTAGGTGATTCTTGGTTTGAGTCCTAGTTCCTTTGCCTTCTGGAATATCCTATTCCACGCCCTTTGATCCCTTAATGTAGAAGCTGCTAGATTTTGTGTTATCCTGATTGTATTTCCACAATACTGGAATTGTTTCTTTCTAGCTGCTTGCAATATTTTCTCCTTGACCTGGGAATTCTGGAATTTGGCCACAATGTTCCTAGGAGTTTCTCTTTTTGGATCTCTTTCAGGTGGTGATCGATGGATTCTTTCAATACTTATTTTGCCCTCTGGTTCTAGAATATCAGGGCAGTTTTCCTTGATAATTTCATGGAAGATGATGTCTAGGCTCTTTTTTTGATCATGGCTTTCAGGTAGTCCTATAATTTTTAAATTGTCTCTCCTGGATCTATTTTCCAGGTCAGTTGTTTTTCCAATGAGATATTTCACATTCTCTTCCATTTTTTCTTTCTTTTGGTTTTGTTTTGTGATTTCTTGGTTTCTCAGAAAGTCATTAGACTCCATCTGTTCCATTCTAATTTTGAGAGGACTATTCTCTTCAGTGAGCTTTTGAACCTCTTTTTCCATTTGGCTAATTCTGCTTTTGAAAGCATTCTTCTCCTCATTGGCTTTTTGAACCTCTTTTGCCAACTGAGTGAGCCTATTTTTCAAGGTGTTATCTCCTTCAGCACTTTTTTGGGTCTCCTTTACCAAGTTATTGACCCATTTTTCATGCTTTTCTTGCATCTCTCTCATTTGTCTTCCCAGTTTTTCCTCCACCTGTCTAACTTGATTTTCAAAATTCTTTTTGAGCTCTTCCATGGCCTGAGCCCACTGGACATCCACCTCAGATGTCTGGGATAGAGAGGCCCTGACCTCCACGTCTTTCCCTGATGGTAAGAATAGTTCCTCGTCATCAGAATTGAAATGCGGGAACATCTGTACCCCATCAAAGTAGCTTTCTATAATCCTATTTTTCTTCCCTTTTCTGGGCATTTTCCCAGCCAGTTACTTGACTTCTGAGATTTCTGTCCACCTCCACCTAGATCTGCCCAGCTAGTGCTTGGGGTCTGAGATTCAAATGGCCTTTCTGTGGCAGGTGCAGCTGCTATTCAATGTGAGGTTAAGTTCTGGTGCTGGGGTGGGGGCAGGGCCACCTCCCAGGCTCAGTTCCCTCAGGGGCTTTATGCAGAGACCTTCAGTAATGGAGCGGGTGGGGGCAGGGCCGCCTCCCAGGCTCAGTTCCCTCAGGGGGTTTATGCAGAGACCTTTGGTAATGGCCCTGAACTTCTGCCTGCTGCTCGGGGAGTCCTGGGCTGCCACCACTGCCTCTGCTGCTGCCTCTGCCACTGCTTCCCAAGGGGGCCCGAGTCACGGAGACACCGCTCTCCCCTCTCGGCCAGCCCAGACATCTCTCTCACTGACCTGGAGCACCTGTGGGTGGAGGGACCTTTGCAGCTGCAGGCAGTTCCGTCCCTGAATCCTGCTTGGATCTGCTCCTCTGGGGCCGCGGCCAGGGCAGCACAGGGATGGACTCTGTTGTCCAGAGCACGGCAGACTTTTGGGGACGGCTCTCCAGGGCTCTCTGGAACAGAGATCTTTTCCACTGTGTTTCTGCATGCCTTGCAGTGCTCCAGAATTTGTGGGGAGTTCTTTTTGCAGGAAATATATGGACTGTGGGTTTGGAGCTAGCATACGTGAGTCTTTCTACTCCGCCATCTTGGCTCCTCCCCCACCCCCCATTCATTCTCATTGAAAGCATTTGCCAACATGGCTGAAAACATCATGCTAAAAAGCATGGGAGTAAGCACACAGCCCTGTTTCATTCCACTAGTGACTGGGAAGGCATGAGAGCTTTGTCCATCATCCAGAACCTGGGCAAACATGCTGTCATGAACAACATTGCTGAACTTCTCCGGGCAACCAAATTTTGACATAATTTTCCATAAGCCCTCACAACTAACAGTGTCAAAGATGTTGGTCAGATCCACAAACATTGTGTACAGACCTCTGTTCTGCTCCGGGCATTTCTCCTGGAGCTGTTGGGCAGCAAACACCATATCTACCATTCCTCAGCCCTTTCTGAAACCACACTGGCTTTCAGGTATATGACCATCTTCCAGGTGAAGGATCAGCCTATTAAGGAGGACCCTAGCAAGAATTTTGCCAGCAATGACCGAGAGAGATCCCCCTGTGATTGTCACAGGATAATCTATTCCCTTTACACTTATTGAGATGGACAATGGAGGCATCCTTTAACTGCTGGGGGATAACCTCCTCTTGCCATATAACCTGGAAAATTTCAGTTAGCTTTTGTATAAGCAGTGGTCCCCCTACCTTGTAAATATCAACTGGAATAGAATTGAACACTTCCATAGTGTTCTCAACCAACCATCAATGCTGAGGCCTTTGACTGTTTATCTCAGAAGTCAATCCCTCCTTAGCTGAACTGCCAACTGAAGAAGAGGTTTTGGGGGTCATTAGGCTCCTTTCATGTGGAAATCTTGTGACTATGAGAATATTGAAGGTGTAGACAACTATAAAACCTTACCCATTGCCTTTCTGTATTTTCAATAGGTATACACCTTTGATCATGTATAGACCATTCTCATATTTTATAGGGATACGAAAGTAAACGTAAGAATCAATAGTTGCTTATGTTTTCTGTATCACCTTTGGTAACAGTGCCACATGCTGGTTTTTTTTCTATTCTGTTAGAATCTTCACCAGCATCTTTAACGCTGATCTGAGTACTTTCAAACTGTATAGTCTTCAGCATGGATTTCTTCTGCAGTACTATTGTCACTCTGCCATATAATAAATTAGTGATTGGATAGTGACATGACTGAGCCCAAATGTGGCGTTTCCATTACTGTCACGAATAAGAACTGATCATTACAGAACACTAGAACAACTGTTAAGTTTCATGTTAATTTGTTGTACTTTCATGGTTTTATCTAAAAGTGTTCTTGAGTTGATATGACCAACCTGACCCTCACAGCGAGTCCTCTGCTAATTACTTCTCTTCTACTGTGTCATCAGGATGTTGCTCATACTCAGTTTATAAGTTGTGTGTGTGTGTGTGTGTGTGCATGTGTGAGTATGTGTAACAATGGTTCTCATACTTTCTATGTTTAATTTGCTATTCTGTCCTAATTAAACTTTTTGATATTGATTTATAGTTTCTGTGTAGTCAGAGGGTAGTAAATCTATTGGACAGAGGCTTGTTATATTTATCCCCAATATTCAACAATGGGTTATGAAGGAATTCTAGAATTATGGGGGACCCCCTGTTGTATTACCATTTATTTGGATGTGTTTCCTAGTTTCTACATATTTCTCCTGCCTCTACAATTATTAAAAACTCCTTAAGGGCAAGAACTTTTTTCTGTTACCTCTTTGGTAGTATCTGGTATCATACCAAAACAGCACAACACTGCACTAGGTTTAGTAGATGTCTAATAAGAGCTTGTATAAATTGAATCATGGAGAACTAGCAAATATTCATCCATTGAATTTAAAGTTATATAAAGATCCTTTGGTTCAAAAATGGCATTTTAGAGAGGAGGAAACTGAGGCCCAGATAGATAGGGACCAACTAAAGGTTTCATAGCTGATGTCAAGTCTAGAATTTTGACCTTTAGTCAAGTGTACTTTCCGCTACACAATGCTGATGTGATTGGAATAGTTGATGGCAGTCCTTACCTCTTTGAGACCATACCACAGAGTCTGATGGGGGTGTGTGTCTTGTAATTAATCCCTTATTACCAAGAACTTTGGGACACATCTCCAATAGCTTCCTTCTTTGATGATCCTCCTCAGTAGAAATCAACACAAGATTTTTTAACTAGTCTTCTAAAAGCTGATTATTTGCTATTTTCTACTGTAGTTGATTTTTAACTGACACTTTAAGAGTCCTGTGGTACTGAATTTTCACACAGTAACCACATTGGGGCAGCTGGGCAGTGCAGGGGATAGAGCACCAGTGTAGGAGTCAGGAGGACCTGAGTTCAAATCTCACCTCATATACTTGACACTCACTAGCTGTGTGACCTTGGGCAAGTCACTTAATCCCAATTGCCTCATCCTGGGTCATCTCCAGTCATCTTGATGAATATCTGGTCACTGGATTCAGATGGCTGTGGAGCAGAAATGAGGTTGGTGGCCTGCACAGTTGTCCCTCACTCAAAACAAAGTCAAGTGCAAGTCATGTCATCATTTCTCTGATGGCATGGTCTTCGCCAATGAAGGACGAATACACAGTAATCATATTATCCCTCTGATAGATCTCAGAGGCAATGTTTTGTTTCCTTGGGTGTATAAAATGTTTTAAATGTTTCTTGGGAGGAATATAGTGTTTTCCTGAATCTTCAATATTTCTAATGAATAAGAGGAAAGATTTTCTACCTAAATGAAACCTATGTTACAAATGTGAAAGTTATTTCCTATAAAATAGTCATTTTCAGGAAGGTCAAATTATACCTATATCACTCGACCACAATTCTATAAATTCAGATTTCTTCTTGTGGGGAAAATATTATTAAAAGGAGATTAACTAGCATAAGCAGAGAAGTTCTAAAATTCCTTCATGCAGTCAAAGGATGGGAGAGGTTTATCATAGCTTGAGACAGATCTGCTGGTTTATTAATAAAGGCTTAAAAATTTCACATCTTTTCAGTCCCCATGTTATGGATATGTGTAAATATTTTATAATGGCCAAGTTTAATATGGCGTGGGGAAGTCCAAAGTGGTCTTGAGAATGTGCTATGTGTCAAGAGCTTTTCATTCAGGTTGTACCAAAAGTTCTGCTGGGGTCCTAAAGTTAGAAGTTTTATATTGTTTTTCCATCTCTAAGCTTGGCCTGGTTTCTGAAGGGAAATGGGTTTACCTGGATTAAGACCTGAAGAGAATGTAAAACAGTAGCACTTAATAACATAATTAGCTCCAAGAATCTGATTCTTTAAACTAACAGGACTAGATACCCCCATTTTCAGTAAACTCTTTCTCTGCTCACCCCATGCTTTCCTCTAACATTCCACTGTGTATTTTTGTATTAACAAAGTTGCATATCAATATTCCTGAATCACAGGTATCTGGTGTTAGCTTTAATTGCTGATTTTTCAGACTAGTGATAAATGAAATAAAAAGGATCCCTGTTGGCACATATTGACTTAGAAAACCACAAATTAACATTATGTCATGCTATATTTTGAGTTTAACATTTTCCAATTACATTTTGAACTGGTTCAGGCTGCACTGGGCAGGTCTGCTGGCAGCTTACTGTCTGTTGAAAATAAGTTTGACACCTCTGTTCTAGATGTACATGCTGATCTGGTCTAGTTATGCTTTTCTTTCTTCCCCACAGGAGTGTATGAGGGAGATTGAAAGAGGTAGGAGAAGACAGAAAAAGGAAAGGGCAGATCTAGGAATCCAGATTCATGATGTTAGGGAACACCATTAAGTGTTGAGAGAATTGCCTATTTCCAGGCAATTAATACAAAGACATTTCCAATCCGCCCTCATACCTATCCCTGGTCTCTAAAAGGTGGAAAGGGCTATATTATCATCTTACTCAAGCATTGGAAGGCAACTTTGAATTCCCCTAGAACTCTAGGCCCACTAAGAACCTATTTACTGTTACTGAAATTGGTAATGACTTTAAGGAGAAGTATAGTGGAAGTAACCAATAGAGAAGAGGAAATGGCATAGAGAATAAAAAAAGGATTGTAAAAAGAAATGTCAGGAAGAGAAGGGAGTGATGATTAAGGAAACCAGTTGTTCAGAAACTAAGTTTACAAGACATTTTTAAGAACAGATTTTTTATTTTAGTACTTTTAACATGATATAAGAAGATATGGTGTGCCATTAAAGTAGCTCCAATTTCACTTATATAAATAAGCTTCTGAAATTAAGAAGTGGATAAAAGAACTATTGATGTAGACCATCATTGTTTCCTGTGTGATATAAATTAATCATCATACCAAGTAGGTCACAAGAGCCTAGAAACTGCCACAGCTAGCAAACACTCAATCTCATTGCCAAGTAGAGACCATAGCAGCCAAGAGTAACTGATTTAGAATATAAACTCATCTGGAAAAACTTGAGGGCCTCCATCAGCCTGGCTGCCTTTATCCATACAATATTGTGCTTACCAGTATCCTTAAAATGTGGCTCCTAGAATTGTGCAAAATACTTGGGATGGGGTCTGACCAGGGTAGAGTATAATGCGACCATCAGGCTAAGACTGCATCACCTTTCTTAGCTGCTTTCCACACGGTTGACACATAATGAACTTGAAGTATACTAAAACCCAGTTATGTCTTCCACATTTTGCACTTTTGAATTTGATTTTCTGAACCCAAGCTCAAGACTTTTTATATTCATTCCCATGAAATTTCATTGAATTAGATTCAGTTCAATGTATGTTTATCAAAATCTTTTTGAATCCATTTGACAAAATTAATAAGCATCCATATATTTTTCCAAATAACTGATAAAATATTAAATAACACAGAGCCACAATAAGCCTATGATCTACTGGTCATATCCTTAAAGGTTAACATTGAACCATGCTATTTGGTTTTAGCTATTTGACCATTTCTGAATTCACCCAACTGTACTATTTGCTAGTTCAAATCTCTCCACCTCTTCCATAAGACAAGCACCAGAGACACTGTCTATTTCATTCTTTGTGATTACCTTTATCCTTTGTTTGGTTGAGTCCCTAGCTATAGTTGTGAAAGGTGTCTGATGTGATTTCCTTCATTTTTAAAAAATGGCACAACCTTCAATAAGTATAGTACACCTATTCATTTTGAGCTCATTGTAGTAAGTAGTTTAAGAAATTGGTCTAAATATAACTTATGCCAAGTTATTTTCTATTTTTTTCCCATTAATTTTTGTTAAATTGTTTTTTCTTAGGTAATTTATATTTTGGGGTTTATTGAACATTGGGTTATCTAGTTCAGTTGTTTCTGATTTATCCTGATTTAATCTGTTCCCACAATATACCTTGTCAAACGTTCTAAAATCTAAGATGTTATCTTTGATATTCCTCTGGTCTGACAGTTGAGTACTCTCATCAAAAAAAGAAGTAACATGACTCTCCTTCAAGTCTCAGCTCAAGCATTACCTTCTAAATGAGGCCTTTCCTGTTCCTTCCTCCCCTCTCAGCAGCTAGTGCCTTCCCCCATAAAGTTACTTGATATGTTCTCTGAATATACCTATATAGGTACATGCTATTTCTCCCATTACAGTGTAAGATCCTTGAGGGAAGAGATTGTTTCCTCTCTTTTTATTAAATTATTTAGATGTTTCCCAATCAATTGTTTTGGATAGGCTGAGGAGACTTAACAAGTACCCAGGGCTCATCTAAAAATCAGAAGCTAGTTGAGGAAGGAAAAGGTTCTAGAAATTGGAGTGTGTTGCTTTCTAGCACATTTGGGAAGAAGTCGTCTAGGCTTTGGTCTTAGCCCAGGTATCCTTCCTTTCTATCCCCAAGTCTCTTATGGAAAAGGCAAAAGTAGTTTACCAAGTCTTATGTACTAGCACAGAGGACTGGCTCTTCCGATAAATCACAACTTTTCTCATCCAAGTCTCCTGCTCTCTAATCACATTGATGGAGTCTAGCCCCTACCCCCAGCCCCAATATCCCAACTTACTCATATGCCTCACTGCCTCACCAGAACAGCAAGTGAGCCCATCTATCTAGTCTCAGACAGGACCACAATAGCCAGTCAATGAGAGCATCACCAACAGGATACATAGCAGGGTGTTTGACAGTTAAATCAAAGCGTAACGGGACAGCTGTGCAGTAACAATAAAGAACTATCCTTATGTGAACTTATGATGTAGAGAGGCTTATTATAATACTATTATCATACATTAATAAATACTCTTCTCCCCACCCCCACTTTGGCCTTTTCTATATGCATTCTGGGTAGTTGCATACCCAGTTTCACCAAGGCTAGGACCGCCCCCCCCATATCAACAAACCCCTCCTGGATTTTAATATTAAAATATTTTGTAATCATGTAATCAGTTGCCATCTTATGCTCTATAAAAATCCATATCTTGCCTTGCTAAACTGCTGGTTTCTTTAAGGAGCTTAGTCTACTTATTGAGAGCATACCTTAATAAATGGCTTTGTTTGGGTTGGAGATGGTCTGAGTCTGTGGATTCTTTCAAGATGACCTTACAACACATCTTGAAACACCACAACAACATGGCCACAACCTCCATTCAGGCCTTTATCACCATACTTGGCCCATTGGCTTAGTCTCTCTGTCTCATACTTCTCCCCACTCCAAACCATCCTCCACTCAGTAGGCAAAATGCCTTTCCTAAGGTACAAATCTGACCATATTTCCCCTTTCCCTGACCAATAAATTCAAGTGACTCATTGTTACCTCCAGGATCAAACATAAACCTGTTTGTCTGGTGCCTGAAGCCCTTCATAATCTGGCTCCTTCCTATCTTTTCCTTATAAGTAAAGTATACTTTGCTCCTTTCTACCTAGTCAGTGATTCAGTTACACTGCCATTCTGGCAGTTCCTTCCACTCAAGACTTTATCTCTGCACTTTGAGCCTTTTTTTCCAGATGCCCTCCTTGTCATCCTCTGGGTGACTGGAATTCTCCTTCTCTTCACCTCTACTTCTGGCTTCCCTCCAGATTTACTACAGGAGAGCCTCCGAGTCGCCCCTCAATGCTAGTACCTTCCCTCTGAGATTCTTCATTTACAGTGTATATATCTTATATGGGGAATTTTTGCCTATTGTTTCCTCCAATAAAACATTAGCTCCTTGAGGGAAGGACTGGGCTTTTGCTTTTCTTTGTATTTCTAGTCCTTAGCCCCATATTTGGCAAAAATAAATGCTTAATAAGTGCTTACTGACTGTTGACCGAGAAGGTATGAATTCCCAAGAGTCTTAGCTAACCAAATTTTGGGGGCAGCCACAGTCACTTAAGTCCCTCTCCTAGTTAGTAGTGAGTGAAGCCAAATTAGCCACTTAAACTTCCAGAGTCCCAGATAAAAGCACAGGGATTGATTGTGAAACTCTCTCCATACTGTTACAATAAGTTCTAGAACTGTGCCAGGCATTGAAATCAAACTGACTGGCCTATAGTTTGCAAACTTTATTATCTTCCCCCTTTTTTTAAAATTTTTTTATTTATTTAACTTTTTACATTCATTTTCACAAAATTTTGGGTTCCAAATTTTATCCCCATTTATCCCCTCCCCACCCCAATACACCAAGCATTCTAATTTTCCCTATCACCAATCTGCCCTCTCTTCTATCATCCCTCCCTTCTCTTGTCCCCATCTTCTCTTTTGTCCTGTAGGGCCAGATGACTTTCTATTCCCCATTGACTGTATTTCTTATTTCCTAGTAGCAAGAACAATACTCAACAGTTGTTCCTAAAATTTTGAGTTCCAAATTCTCCCCATCCCTCCCTCCCCACCCATTCCCTTTGGGAAGGCAGGCAATTCAATATAGGCCATATCTGTGTAGTTTTGCAAATGACTTCAATAACAGTCGTGTTGTATAAGACTAACTGTATTTCCCTCCATCCTATTCTGCCCCCCATTGTTTCTATTCTGTCTTTTGATCCTGTCCCTCCCCAAGTGTTAACTTCAAATTGCTCCCTTCTTCCATTGCCCTCCCTTCCATCATCCCTCCCTCCCTGCTTATCTCCTTCTTCCCCATTTTTCTGTACTGTAAGATAGGTTTTCATACCAAAATGAGTGTGCATTTTACTCCTTCCTTTAGTCGAATGTGATGAGGGTAAACTTCATGTTTTTTTCTCAGCTCTCCTCTTTTTCCCTCCACTAAAAAGTCTCCTGCTTGCCTCTTGAATGAAATACAATTTACCCCATTCCATTTCACCCTCTCTCCTCCCACTACATTTCTCTCTCACCATGTACCTTAATTTCTTTTAAGATATGGTCCCATCCTATTCAATTCACTCTATGCTCTCTGTCTCTGTGTGTGCGTGCTTGTGTGTATGTGTGTGTGCATGTGTGTGTGTATGTGTGTGTGTGTATGTGTGTGTGTGGTCCCACCAACTACCCAGATACTGAAACGTTTTAAGAGTTACAAATATTGTCTTTCCATGTAGGAATGTAAACAGTTCATCTTTGGTAAGTCCCTTATGACTTCCCTTTGCTGTTTACTTTTTCATGCTTCTTCTCATTCTTGTGTTTGAAAGTCAAATTTTCTTTTCAGCTCTGGTCTTTTCATTAAGAATGCTTGAAAGTCCTCTGTTTCATTGAAAGACCATATTTTCCCCTGAAGTATTATACTCAGTTTTGCTGGGTAGGTGATTCTTGGTTTGAGTCTTAGTTCCTTTAACCTCTGGAATATCCTATTCCACACCCTTCAATCCCTTAATGTAGAAGCTGCTAGATCTTGTGTTATCCTGATTGTATTTCCACAATACTGGAATTGTTTCTTTCTAACTGCTTGCAATATTTTCTCCTTGACCTGGGAATTCTGGAATTTGGTCACAATGTTCCTCGGAGTTTCTCTTTTTGGATCTCTTTCAGGCGGTGATCGATAGATTCCTTCAATACTTATTTTGCCCTCTGGTTCTAGAATGTCAGGGCAGTTTTCCTTGATAATTTCATGAAAGATGATGTCTAGGCTCTTTTTTGATCATGGCTTTCAGGTAGTCCCATAATTTTTAAATTGTCTCTCCTGGATCTATTTTCCAGGTCAGTTGTTTTTCCAATGAGATATTTCACATTCTCTTCCATTTTTCATTCTTTTGGTTTTGTTTTATGATTTCTTGGTTTCTCAGAAAGTCATTAGACTCCATCTGTTTCATTCTAATCTTGAGAGAACTATTCTCTTCAGTGAGCTTTTGAACCTCTTTTTTCATTTGGCTCATTCTGCTTTTGAAAGCATTCTTCTCCTCATTGGCTTTTTGAACCTCTTTTGCCAATTGAGTGAGCCTATTTTTCAAGGTGTTATTTTCTTCAGTATTTTTTTGGGTCTCCTTTAGCAAGGTATTGATCCATTTTTCATGCTTTTCTTGCATCTCTCTCATTTGTCTTCCCAGTTTTTCCTCCACCTGTCTAACTTGATTTTCAAAATCCTTTTTGAGTTCTTCCATGGCCTGAGCCCACTGGACATCCACCTCGGATGTCTGGGATAGAGAGGCCCCAACCTCCACATCTTTCCCTGATGGCAAGCATTGTACTTTGTCATCAGAAATGTAAGGAGGAAGGAACATCTCTTCCCCAAGAAAATAGCTCTGGTCTTATTTTGCTTCCTTTTTCTGGGTATTTTCCCAGCCAGTTACTTGACTTCTGAGATTCCTGTCCACCCCCACCTAGATCTGCCCAGCTAATGCTTGGGGTCTGAGATTCAAATGCTGCTTCCCAATCTCAGGGCTATCTGTGGCAGGAGCGGCTGCTATTCAATGTGAGCTTAAGTTCTGGTGCTGGGGTGGGGGCAGGGCCGCCTCCCAGGCTCAGTTCCCTCAGGGGCTTTATGCAGAGACCTTCAGTAATGGAGCGGGTGGGGGCAGGGCCGTCTCCTAGGCTCAGCTCCCTCAGGGGGTTTATGCAGAGACCTTCGTTAATGGAGCTCCTGTCTGCTCGGGGAGTCCCGGCCACTGCTGCCTCTGCCGCTGCCTCCCAAGGGGACCCGAGTCACGGAGACACTCCGCTCCTCTCTCAGCCAGCCCAGACATCTCTCTCACTGACCTGGAGCGCCTGTGGGTGGAGGGACCTTCGCAGCCACCAGAGGTTCCATCCCTGAACCCTGCTTGGATCTGCTCCTCTGGGGCCACGCAGCCAGGGCACCTCAGGGGTGGGCTCCAGTTTCCGGGGCACGACGGACCCCCGGGGATGGCTCTCCAGGGCTCTCTGGAATGGAAATCTCTTCCACTGTGTTTCTGCTCGCCTTGCAGTGATCCAGAATTTGTGGGGAGTTCTTTTTTCAGGAAATTTATGGGCTGTGGATTCGGAGCTAGCATACGTGAGTCTTTCTACTTGCCATCTTGGCTCCTCCTATCTTCCCCTTTTTTAAAAAAAAAATTAAGGTAATATTTTCCCTTTTCTAATCCTTTACTGGAACAACTAGGGAGATATAGTCAGGTTTGGAGTTCAAATCCAGCTTCAGACACTTACTAGCTGTGTGAGCCAGGGGAAGTCACTTAACCCTGTTTGCCTCAGTTTCTTCATCTGGAAAATGAACTGGAGAAGGAAATGGTAAACCACTACAGTGTCTTAGCCAAGAAAAGCACAAATGGAGTCACAGAGAGTCACTGAATTCAGTCACTCCTTCGTTACCTTTCCTGCTCTTCACTGTGATGTCTACAATCAGATAGTAGCTCACCAATTACATCTGCCAGTTCTTCATGCTAGAAGGTAAAGTTCATCTTGGTCTGATAAACTTATCAAGGGCAGTTAGGGGCTCCCTTATCATTACTATACCTGTCTTTTATATAAATTCTCTATTATTCATATATGTTTTGCTCTTTCCAGTTCAAAGACCATTTTCTTTGGCAAAGACAATAGAAGCACAATAAGAATTGAGCAGTTTCATCTTTTTGTTATCAGTTACCATACCTCCATCTACCATCAAGTAGTGGTAGGCCTATGCCTTTTCTTGTTACCTTATCTGCAGCCCCCCTCCCAATTTAAACAGATAAAACTAGTTAAAACAAGACATCTCTCCCTCAAACCTTTTTGGTGCTCTTGGCTTTTCTAGCCAGTTTAAATTCATTTGATCCTTAGCACTCCCTGATGTCCTTCTTATCAGACTGTACCTTCCTGGTAGAGTCATCTAAAGAGACTTGTTTGCCACCCTTCAACTCACTAACCAACTTGGATTTTTAAAATCCAAGCTTATAACCCTCTCTTCATCCTGGGCTGCTCATCAATCACAATGCTTCATCATTTCCCATCTCCTCACCTTTACAGTAAGAAGAGAATGTGGGCACTAAGTTGATAACTGGACAGGAAATAAAATAACTAGTTTAAGAAATGATAGAAAGGGTAAGATAAGGGTACAGGAATCAGAATTTTAGAACTGGAAGTGACCCTTAAAATTCAGTCAGATGAGATATTAAAGAACAGGGACAATGAGAGAAAATCCAGAAATGGTATTTAGCTCACATCCTGAATTTCTTATAGCACCTATATGCAATATGGACCACCCTATATGTTGGCTATCAATACATTATATTTTACATTCTCTGTGGTAAAAAGGTAAAAAATAACCCTTGCTAATGTAAGACAATGGTACATATTGACAACATTTAGGAGAATTATAAGATTTCACTTTAATATTTCATGTTGTGAGTTCATCTTGTGAAGAAGTATGAAGAAATACAAGCAATAATTTAGCACATGTGCATCATGAACCTCAAATGTTATTAGTAGGTGTACTTGTTACATCAAATTACTCTACAATTCATGAGACTATAGCGATATTTGTATAGAGCTCAATACTATATCATTTTGTGTAAATGAGAAAATGTCAGGGTTCTAATAGTTAGGATTCTTGTAACAGTTTTGTCTCAGTATTTCAGCGGAAGGAAAGGATTCTTGCATGATGGATAATTTAAAATGTTTCCTGAAAAGCATAAAAACTACTATAGTTTTTGAAATAACTGTGTCTGAATCAAAAAGCAATTTCTTTCTTTCTTTATTTTTAAAGTCAATTAGGGTTAAAGTGACTTGCCCAAGGTCACAGAGGTAGTGTCTGAGGCAGGATTTGAACTCAGGTCCCACTGACTCCAAAGCTATTGCTCTATCCACTGCCACACTTAGCTGCCCCTAAAAGGCTATTTTGAAAGGAGATCTCTTGATTAAATACTCACACTCCTGTAGAGGTAAGCTAGTTATAGGATATCTTAGGGAGAAAGAGAGGTAGTATCCTTTATCATTTTTTAATTGGATGAAAATTTAGAAAAATTTACATTTTATTTTAGATCAGAGAGGTAGATAGAAAAGACACAAAGAGTACAGGATATGAGGTTAATAGAACTTGGTTCACAACCCTGCTCTACCCCTTGCTATTTGATCTTAGACAAGATACTTAACCTTTCTGGGGCTTAGTTTCCTCATGTGTAAAATGAAGATTATACTATCTTGTATGACAAGGTTATTGTGAGGTGATGATGACAATATGTAATTAGCATTATATAATATTTGCATAATGTGTAAGATGATACATTACATAGAAAACAAGATAAGTCATTACAGAAATGTGAGAAATGATTTCCTAGGATCTTTCTGAAACTGGCATTATACATGCCTTGTTCCCATGTTGCATAGGGCTAGGGCAGAGGCCCTTAATCACATACCCCATCATCTTTTCTAGATATCCCATTCAATACAATTGGAGTTTGCTATTTGTCCTTTGTTCTCCAAGAGGACCACATTAGGAAGGTCATGCCATGACTTGCAAGTGAAATGAATTTAAGTGAGGGAGGGATGGGCAGGGTCACCAGTCTCACTTTCTCTTCTGGATCCAGTGGCAAGATCTGGATCAGGACAATGGGGGATGGTCCCCCCATTGGAGACTGCTACCTGAAAGGAATAGTGGCTGTTTGAGTTCAAGATTGCTCCTTCTGGAATGACACTTCAGCAGAAATTGGTATGGAGGAAGGAGTCCTGGTGATTAATTTTCCAACCAAAGGAACTTCCTATGACCATCGACTGAGATGAAAGAGGATATACTTTGCATGAAAAGAAATGAAAGAGCTGGAGGAGAGCGATCCATGTGAAGGAAATCACAGGTCCTTGAGAACTGAAGTATGAAATACCTGCCTTAGTGGTAAACAGGTTGAAAACATTACAGTACTACTTGAATATGTCAATGACAGTCTGACAATTTCATTTCAGAAGAAGCTCAGGAGCCAGAGATCACTCCTGAAGAAGAATTCCTTCTACAACTTGTCAGGACAAGTACTCTTCTGGCCTCTGCTTAAAGGCCTTCATTGAAAGAATCCATTCCTTCCTCAGTCAGTCCACTCTCAGCTTAAGTTTTCCTTACAATAAGGCCAAATATGTCTCTTTGTAGCTTCCTTCCAGTGCTCCTAGGTCTGTCCTTTGGGGCTAAGCCAGCCATCATATGATCTCATCTCCAGGTGGATCCCCAGATGGCATCACTTGCAGACTGAGATTCTACAATCCAACAAATCGAGTATCCTCGGCCATGTGCTAGGTATTAAGGATGCAAAGACATTTAGCAGGTCCAGAGATTTTTATTTTCTTATTGTTTGAATGATTGGGGAGAATAATGGTCTTCTTGCTCAGGGACATGAATGGTTTGGGTTGGGTAGGTAGGTAACTGCTGGAAGTGAGAGGAAAGAATATACCTGGAAGTACATGCACCTGTGGAGGAAAGGAGGCTTCTTAAAGCTTGTGTCCCTCATATTGGAAGAGAAGCAACAGAAGGGTTTCCTTTTCCGGCTCATTTTACAGATGAGGAAACTGAGGCAGATGGGGTTAAGTGACTTGCCCTGGTCACACAGTCAGTAAGTATGTAAGGCCAGATTTGAGCTCAGGAAGATGATTCTCCTTTTGTTCAGGTCTGTCACTCTACCCTAGCTGCTCACAGGTAGGTTCTAAGGCTGTCAGTCAAAAGAAGTGACCTAATCCTCTCTTCTCCACTTTCCACCTCCAAGAACACTTGAGCTTTTCCTGTCGTGAGACACCTAATAAGCCATCAAGTAACTGCTAGTCCTTCCTGCTAGTTATCCTCCTTTGTACATATTTGTTTTCATGTCGTCTTCCTTGTTAGACGGTTCGTTCATCCTTCCTTCTTGAAAAGGACCAGGGACATTTCCGGTCTTGACTTGTGATGAATCCGATGCAAGTGAGGCAGGGCTGTGGGGACGTTCTCACTTCATTCTCTCTTCCAGACTCATGAAAGTTCAGTGACAAGACCAAGGTCAAGATGACTGGACGTGGCTCAGGACGCAGCGGGCTGGGAACTCCCACTTTCCATAACCTCGGTGCTTACCTTCGTTCCTAGTACAGAGGAGGCATTTCATAAGGACCTGACTGCCTCCTTATTGATTACAACTTCCCAGTTCTTTTAAGAGTCTTCCGGGGCTTAGATAAATTAAATAGCTTGGGCTCCAACACAAAGATACCTCAGTCCGAGGCTGGATTTGGATGTAGGGCTTCCTGACCTTCAGGCTCAGCACCGTACATCCTCTCCATCTTCTAAGGCCAGTTCACCTGGAGATCTAGGATCCAGTCTTGCCTTTCACAACTAATACCCGAGAAGTCAGTCCCGGGCAAATCAGTCCTGGGCACCATGAGCACACCTACGTTAGAGGGCCGTTGGGAGGTTCAACAGAAATAATAAATGCAGTGTGCTGATTTTAAACGTAAGTCGTCATTGCCACCTGCTCTACTTTTCATAATTCCTAGTTTCATAGGGCTTTGGAGGGCTATTCCAATCCCTCGATTTCGGACGAGGAAACAGAGGCACGGCTGTCCAGGTAACGGATTCAAGCCTGCCCCCACCCTGTACCCCAGGAGGGAGCCGGGCTGCTCCTCCGGCTCCGTGTTTTACCCAGGGGGTGATGGAGGCGCAGGAAGGTCGTGCCCCTCTCGGATGGCACAGGAGGCCAAGGCGGTGGTTCTCGGGCTCGGCCCGCGACAGGCGCGCTCTCTCCCCGGCACTCCGTATCTTAAAGCCAGCCCGCCTCCGGCACGAGGGAGAACGAAAGGGCACCTGCCCCCGAGGCGCTGCCCGTCTGTGCCCGGACGGTCGGTGCCCGGGTGCCTGGGGCTCGGAGGCCTCCGTCTGAATCCGGGCAGGGCAAACCTCAGTGCCCTCATGTGTAAAATGGGGACGGGTGGCCGGAGGCATCCACGGAGACGACACGGGAAGCGCTCGGCCACCCTTGGGCGCCGCGGGGACGCCGGCTCTTGTAACTTTGTCGGGGCCGCAGCGAGTCGGGAAGCGGGGAACGGCCGGGGCAAAGGCCCGGGGACAGGAGATGAGGGGGCGTGACGGCGAGAAGCGGCCAGACCCAAGAGAGGATCGGAAGCTCGGTCAGACGTAGAAATCCCCGACAGGAGCGTGGAGGGCCGGGCGCGGCGCTCCCCTACCCCTCTTTAACGCCGGCTCCGCGCCAGGCCCGGTAGTCTGGGCCCCCCGGATCCCGCCCTGAGCGGCGGCGGCGCGCCAAAGGAAGTCCCGCCTCCCGCTCTGGAGCCCGGGGCTCGGCGCGCGCGGGCGGGGCCGGAGCTCGGTGAGTAAGGACGCGGTCACCGCCTCCCGGGAGGGAAGGGGAAAGGGAGGGGGAGGTGCTGGGGGCGGGGCTGGCGGAGGCGCGCGCGGGCGGGGGCGGAGCTCAGTGTGTGAGGACGCGGTCACCTCCTCCCAGGAGGGAGGGGAAAAGGGAGGGGGAGGTGCTGGGGGCGGGGCTGGCGGAGGCGCGCGCAGGCGGGGGCGGAGCTCAGTGTGTGAGGACGCGGTCACCTCCTCCCAGGAGGGAGGGGAAAAGGGAGGGGGAGGTGCTGGGGGCGGGGCTGGCGGAGGCGCGCGCGCGGCCTCGGGAACTGAGCGGCCCGGGGAGAGCGGAGCCGGGGTAGGTGTGGCGGCTGCGGCCGCGGCCAAGCCGGGGCGGGAAGAGCGGAGGGCCCCGGGGGACCGGCGCGGGGGGAAGCGCGGCGGAGCAGGAGACCCTTCCGGCTGGGCCCGGGAAGGGGGGCGCGCGGGCCGCGGGGAGCCGGGACATGGCGGCGGAGGGACCCTTGTTCTCACTTTCTTTCTCTGGCTCGGGCTCCCTCCGGAGCCCGCCGCCCGCGCCCCCTCCCCTCCTCCGGCCCCCCCACCGTGGGCGGGGCGCTCCTCCTGCCCCCCTCCCCGTTATCTCGTCACTCCCGACCCCCTCCAGCCACCCCCTTGGTGCCCGTCCTTCTCCAGACACCCCCTCCTCGGTCCCTGTCACCCCTTACCCTGCGTGCACCCCCCTTCTGTCTTTATCTCTCCTGTTTCCCCAGGGTCACCCCCTCCTCGGTCCCTGTCACCCCTTACCCTGCGTGCACCCCCCTTCTGTCTTTATCTCTCCTGTTTCCCCAGGGTCACCCCGTCCTCGGTCCCTGTCACCCCTTACCCTGCGTGCACCCCCCTTCTGTCTTTATCTCTCCTGTTTCCCCAGGGTCACCCCCTCCTCGGTCCCTGTCACCCCTCTTACCCTGCGTGCACCCCCCTTCTGTCTTTATCTCTCCTGTTTCCCCAGGGTCACCCCCTCCTCGGTCCCTGTCACCCCTTACCCTGCGTGCACCCCCCTTCTGTCTTTATCTCTCCTGTTTCCCCAGGGTCACCCCGTCCTCGGTCCCTGTCACCCCTCTTACCCTCCAGGCACCCCCTCTTCTGTCTTTATCTCTCCTGTTATCCCAGAGTCATCCCCTCTTTGGTTTCCATCACCTCCCTAACAGCGGACTTACCCCCGTTCTGTCCCTGTCACCCCATGACCCCCGAGGCACCCCCTCACTGCCCCCACCTCTTTCCCCCACCTCCGTGGCCCCCAGCCCTCTCCTCGCTCCTCCATGTCCCCTCTTCCTGCCCTGCTGCCTCTCCTCGTCTCTCCCCAGCCCTGACCCCCTCTCCCCCTTCCCCCGACGCTGGTTACCCCGGCTCCGGCTTCTCCCAGTGCCCCCCCTCCTCCCACGGATTGTCTCCCTTCCTTGCCCATTGAGACCAACGAAACTGGGCCCGGTGGGCGCCGTGGGCCGCCCCCTTAGCAGTGGGTGAGAACTGGTTCGCCTGCTGCTCCTCTCAGTTCTGGAGGAGGACGGAGCGGGGCAGTTCCGCGCCCCCATGCCCCGCGGAGGGGCTTACCAGGACCTGGTACCCCCTCTTCTCTCCTTCTTTTCCCAGCCCCTCCTTGGGGGGGTCTCCCCCAGGGAGGGCAGACTCTTTTCCCTCCTCCCCTTCCCCCCTCCTCCGTGGATTCTTCTCCTGGTGGTACATGAAGGGGGCATCTTAGGGCCTGTTAGGAAGGGTCATTTTATTTTTCTTTTGTTACCAAACTAGGAGCCAGACTCCTGGGCCAAGTCATACACCATTAAACATCTCTGTGGCCTCGCCAGAGCTGGTCTCCAAGGTGACCGACAGCTGAGAGGGAGGGTCTTAGTTATATCACTTGAGTAGGTGCTAATAATAAATAAGGCCAGCTTCACCCAAGAGGTTATTTTCCCCCTGGGTCTCAGAGTGAATGAGGTGGAGGGGCTGGGCTCCTGGGAATAACTTCAATCCAATTTCTGTACTTCTCTTCCTTCAGAACCATAACTATTTTGCATTGGATCACAGATTAAACATTGGAGAAATCTTGGTGATTAAGTAAATGGTCCAGCTGAGATTTAAGACAGGCCATCTAACTCCAAATCTAAATTGGATTTCACTGTACCACTAATCTTGGAAGTCAGTTAATACAAACTCCTTATAAGAAAATGCTGTCCAAGTTTGAAGAATTGACACACTAGGAAACTGAAGTCTAGAGATGTTAAATGACTTCACAGCTAGTTTAGTGGAAGAACCCAGGTAGAATCCAGGCTTCCTGACTCCTCAGTGCTCTGTCCACTACCCCATATTGATTTTTCTGAAGCATATTCTACAATTATAAACTTCTGTTGCAACTTTGGTACCTGGTTTGTAGGACTGAAGTTGGGAAGGGAGACAAACACAGTGATAAACTTCTCTTGAAACTTTGGTAACTGATTGGTAGTACTGCAGGTGGGAAGAATGAAGGCAGAAATGGGGCACTCTGAAGATAAAGGATGTCTTATAATGGGGAGGGTGTGGCAGGATAGACTCAGGAGAGTCAGGGTTTGAGGAAGGCAATAGAGGGGAGTGAAAAATCATAGCATCATCTATTTAAAATTGGAAGGAACTTTAAAGATTATCTAACTAACCAACCAACTCCCTCACTTCAGAGATGAGAAAACAGAACTGAGCAGTCTTTCTTGAGTTGAAGGAAATGGTGGGTTCCTTGGACTGAGGCTAGTGACCAAGATGGGCTTGGAGAATTTCTTTGAGCCTCTAAGAAAAGAGATGAAGGGACTTTGGGGCAGGAGTCTGGGCAAGGAAGGAAACTCCTTGAAGAGAACCCTGAAGTTGAGGCAGAGGACCCCGAGAGAGGTGTGGATTTTTTTTTCTATGTGTGACTTGGAAGAAAGGCCTAATGTTGAGTGGGGCACAGCTGTACAGCTGGATTTCAGCATGGGGCACTTGTGAACAAAATTGAAGTTGAACTTTAGGACTAGAAAGGAAGAAATGTAAAATTTAGTTTTGCATCATCTAGGTTTTCCTTCAAGATTTCAAACACTGTTATCAGTTTATATGGAGATGACTTTAGTGAGCTGTGGTTAATGTGTAGAAGCAGCCAGATGCCTACAGTTTATTCTAAAGCAGGTTTTCTATTCAAGCTCCCTGACTTTTTCAGCTTGTATGAGGCAGTTGGATTTACTATAATTAGTAGGTATTCTGATTTTCAAATTTGATTTTCAAATTGAACAAGTTAGCTGCATTGTTTGCTGGGAGAACTCTATCCCAGAAGTTAGGGAGCTTAGATTTCACTAACAGCCTTTTCTGGTAGGTGACATGAAAGGGATTGTCTTTGATGACACCAGCGGCTGTTAGTATAGTGGTAATATTATGACTTATTTTTTTATTGTCCTTTGATGATATTTTACTTTTGGCTTTTTATTGTAGATTTATTTATTGCCTTCTCAAACTTTCTGATTTCAGGACTCTTTTACATAACATAAAAACTGTTGAGGAACACCCCCTCCCCCCAAAACAACTTTTGTTTATATGTGTTATATCTATAAATATTTACTATATTAGAAATGATAAGTTTTGCGTTAATTAGTATTATTAATAGTTTTGACCTTGCAGACCTTCTGAAAGAGTCTCAGGGACTTCCAGGGGTTCCAGACCCCACTTTGAGAATTGCTTGCTTATCAGACTGCCTGTCTATAGTTTGATAAGGCTTTTTCCTTAAACACAGAGCCAGTTAAATGAAGTAAAAATTAAAGGGCAGAATGAAGAGAAGAATAACATATAATTTATGACCTTATTAAGTTACTCACATAAGTGACATCTGTTAGCTAGAAATAGGAAGGCTTTTAGTTTTCACATTCATGTTTGGAATTTGTGAAGTTTCTGTCAGCATTTATTTTACTCTAACACTAATGCTCTTGACTTTGCTGTAGAAATAATTGGAATAATTCTTCTAGTTTCTAAACAGTGACTCTTCTACATTAGTGAATAGAAGCCTCAGCCTGTTCTACCACCATCATTGTGGATTGCATCTGTGGTTCTCAGATTACAACCAAAGGGCTATTGATGTGTCTGGAAATACACTGCTGTTTGTCAACAGCCCTGCCCTTGATTAGAAGCTGAGCTCTGTTCTGGAGAATGTGGTCCATCAAAGAAAATTATTCCGTAGGACGAGCTTGGGAGAAACTATTATCCTAAGGTTTTGAGGACTCAGCAAAACTCAGATTGGTTGGAAGGATGTGGGTGCAGTCTCCTTTCTTATATTTTTTTTTCATGTTTTTAAGTTTTATCTATGAAGAACGGAAAAGAAGTATGTTTTACTCCTCTGGGTTTGACCTTTTATAATAGGTGACTCCAAAGTGCATATCATCATATTTAACTTGAATACTTTGTGGGACATCATCCTTCAGAAGTTTTTGCTAGTTCACTGATGACACTGGATAGCCAACAGAAGATAAGCCTATACAGAATTGGAATGAAAAGAGTGCTTTTTACCCCAATATCTTGTCATCTTTACAAAATGACAAAGCACTGGGGGAGTTATTCTAAGCCTCAGATTGAGTAGCTGTATGCCTCAAATATTTTTTTTAATTGGCCAAGTCAGCAGTGTGCCAAATAAATAATATGTTTAATTCCTATTACTGGGCTGATTGATGATTTGTGATACTACCTGTGTGACTTTGGACAAAATCCATCTCTTTAGGGCCTCAGTCCTCTCCTATAAAATGGAGAAGTTAGGTGAAATATTCTTTAACATCTCTTCTAGCTCTAAAATTGTGATCCTTTGCTTTTCCCACAATTTTTTATTGTGTTTATTTGGGTGGGTAGAACACTTCAGCTCTCTGCCTAATAACTGCATATTTATAGGGAAGCATCACAGGATACCCTATTGATGGATCACTAGGATCTTTTACGTGTAATTATATCAGATCAAATGTAGAAGATGAAATAAAATATCAGACATTTAGCTCTTTCTGAAATGGACACATGCATTGTTTGAAATGGATATATGTAGGTGTATGTGCATTTATATGTGAGTGAAAATCTCTATGGACCATTGTTTTCAGTTCTGTAAAATGGGTATATTGCACTGCCTCCTCCTGGTACAGAACTTTTCATCACAAGACTTGGACTTCATTTTTGACTCTCACTTTATAGACACATGATAATGGACAAGTTATACTTCCTGTGCCTCAGTTTCCTTAGGGATAATAGCTGTAGCACCTCCAATTGCTGATGTAAGGCTCAAAACAAATAATGGTTACAGAACACTTTGTAACTTATGAAATGCTATATTAATGTCAGCTATTAGTAAAAACCTTAATGCATTATAGAAATGAGCTGTAATTATTGTGAAGTATAGCTAAAGTAATGTGATGGGTTCTATAAGCCTCACAGGAATTAGTTTCCTTACTTTATAGACACATCTTGCTCATCTATAGATGTTCAAAAATAGGAATTTGTACCAAACTATAATTCCTATGGTTCTGTAACATTTTAAATTTTCGACACTTTCTTAACAACCTTGTGAAGTGGGTAGTATAATTAAGGTTATCCCATTTTGCAAATGAGAAAAACTGAGACCCAGAGGTAAAGTAACTTTGACCATAATTGCCAAGGAGTGTCACATTAGAATCTGAACAGGTCTTTTGATACCAACTCCAGGGTTCTTTTTGCAGCTGGGAAGAGGGAGAAAGGTGTAGGATTATTTTAGCCTTCCATGTTTCAAAGAATTAGCATTTCTCTATGTAGACCAAAAAAAAAAAAAAATGGAGTAGTATTGGGCTTTGTACTGCTGGCAGTTTACAAAAAAAAAGGAGAGAATAAAATGGATATCAAAGGATCAGTAGACCATGACATTTTAAGGTTGGAGAGCTAATGTAGCCCCCGCATTTTAGAATTAGTTGTTTGAAAGACAACCCACACATATTTATGCTGGATCCTTGAAAGTGGACGATATCTAATGCCATAACGTATATAGGAAGGAGTATAGATTCCCCCTTGAGCCTCCGTACTTCTTAGGAATCCTAAATAGGGTCAGCCTAAATCCATGGGCATCTCCTCTACACTAGGAGATCAAATATGGAGAAGTGAATAGCAGTGTTGGCTATATTTGCTTCCGTATTTTGATGGAGTCTTGATTTTATTGATGTGGCTCCTTTTTTGCCAGTTGCAGTTTACATCCCTATTCATCCTGCCTCATTCCAGGTGCTTCTTGTCTTTGTCCTTTCAGATCATCCATAGAGGCTCTGTGGAATCCACTGGATACTAGTGGATAATAGTAGAACATTTGGTGTGTCCACATATTATCCCCTCACTTTCTACATGACTGACTTATCTTTTTTTCTGGTCATATGTGGGACTGATATCTTTTATGCCACTTTTGGGGCACAAATCTTCATTGGTAATATGTCCAATGCACGTTGTCCTTTGGAGGGAACTGGTGGTACAGTGGTTAGAGGGATGGGCCTGGAACAAGAAAGCAGCTGAATTCAAATCCAGCCCCAGGCACTTACTAGCTCTGTGACCTTAGGTAGGTCACTGTAAAATGGGGATAATAGCATCTAGCTCATAAGGTTGTTTTGAGACTCAGCTGAGATAATATTTATAAAAGTGCTTAACATTGTGAATGACCCATAGTAGGTGTTTTATAAATGTTTGTTCTCTCCTTTCTTCCTGCTTTGGAACACTTGTAATTTTGATTCTAATATGATCATGATGTTATCCATATGACATCACCAGGAGAATATTTGGGTTAAAAAGATTGAGTTCGTGACTGTGACAAGCTTGGGATCATTAAGTGTTTTTCATTCAGGGAGTAATTGCCCAAATGCGATCCAGCTATTTTCCATCTGTTAAATTCTGGGCCTACATCATTGCCCATATTCAGTGCCTGTTCAAGATATGTAAGTTATTAAAACTGCATGTTGTTTGTGAATGCAAACAATGAAAGGATTAGTTATTTTCATTAACAGATATTAGAGTGCCTTTTATATGAGGCATCAGCACAGAGTTAGGTATCTTTAGTGAAGAAATAATAGCTTTGTTTCTCTTCAGGATTATTCCCTTTCAATACTTCCTGAATCTTGCATTTTATTGTAAGTTGAAGGGCAGTGACCTAAGGTTTTTCAGTTTATAAGTCTTATTGCAGTTAGAGATGTAATAGGCTATTGATACTAACCTTTCTAATAACCACACTCTTGTCCTGTTTTTATCACTAGAGAAGCCCATTGCTGGCTGAGAACTGGAGTATTTTCTTCCCTGATTTGGTGGTTAGGTTTGTGAAGATCAGGAGACATCATGTTCACAGGCTCATAGACTTCTTGAGGGTTGTCAGGACTTTCAAAGGTCATCAAGTACAACTTTTTCTTTTTTGCAGATGAGGACACTGAGAGCCAGAGAGGTAAAGTAATCTCTCTTAAGTCCAGACAGGTGATAGTACAGCCAGAATTAGAACTCTCTTCTAGTACTTACTGACTCCAAATCTAATGCTCTTGCAGCTGTATCATTTCTAGAACCTGTCACACTATAAATTAACTGCTTGTCATTCTCTCCGCCTCCCCTTTTAGTTCTTCTGATCTTTCTTAAAAGCTACATTCTGCTTTCTGATAGCGTATTTACAGAAAAATCTCGTAGCTCCCTAAATACCTTCTCATCAATCACCCAAGTGTTTGTGGAGTGCTTGTGGTATGCTCTTAGTAGATGCAATATGGAACACTAAATATAAGACATTGGCCCTGCCCTCCAGAAATTTAAACCCTAGTTGTAGAGATGAGAGTAACATACATGAAACAAATGCAAAAAAAAAAAAGTGCAAAACACGTATAAATTAATGCTGAAGAGTAGTACAGTTTGTAATTTTCAAAATTAAGGGAAAGGGACTTTCAGTGAACATTGAAATAGGAAGGATTTTATGGAAGAGGAAATAGATGAAGTGGACTAGGATGGTATGGGTGTAATTGGAATGGTTAGAGGGTAGAAGGAGATGGGGGTAGCCATTCCAGGCCAAAACAGCACCAGCAAAGACCCAGAGATAGGAACAAGTTCGACACGATGATGGAGTAAAACCGCAGCCTTGGGCAGAGGTTTTGTGTAGGAGAGTAGTGTGATATAAAATGGGATGGACAGGAAGAAGCTGGTAATAGAGGCTCCTGAAAGCCAGACAAAAGGGTTGAGATTTGTTTAGGCAGACAGAGCCATTGGAGGCTTTACAGCAGGGCAATAGCATGAAAATGGAGTTTAAGGAAGATTATTCCAATAACCAGTGCAGGGAAAATAGGGTGAAGAAGGAGAGAACCTGGATTTAGGGACTCAATCTAGGGATTGTTACAGTAATCTGGAAGGGAGTGACAGTGTTCTAGAAGGAATGGAGGGGAGGGGACAGGAAGGGATATTTTGAAGGAAAAGGAGGAAAAACTTGGGAGATTTGGAGAGGAAAGACACATGAAGCCTAGCTGACTAATTTTCAGCCTGGGTCATTCTTATTCTTCATATTAAAACTTTGTATCAGACAGCTGACGCCTATATTAATTCACCACTTGCTGAACTCACCCATTTTATCTGTTTTCTTTCCTTTAATAAAATAGAGCTTTTCATGACTAATTAACTTGGTCTTATTCTGTCACCCACCCTGTGGTTTTCACACACCTAAGTGCCTAGAATTACGTCCTGCTTCACTTTTGCTGTGTTCTTTCTTTCCATTGTTAAAGAACTTTTGAAAACTCCACCAGGGAGCCTTTATACACTAAGCAGATAGTTTAAAGGGTCTCATCTCTTTAATTTGCCTGTAGCATATCAAAATAGAGCTACTGGAGGAGAAGATGCATTATAAAAACAGCACAAAATTAAGCCAACCGTGACAAATGGATTATAGGCAGTTTACTATATATACTGTGTATATCATACATGTTTTATATACATATATAGCATAGAGTATACAACATGTCATGTATTTACAGTATGTGCAATATGTGCCATGTCACTTTAACTCCTAATACTAAACTTGTAGAAGGCAGAGACCATTTATTTATACAATGCCTAATATTTTGTTTATATTCAATAAGTATTAAGTAACAACCCATGAACTTTGTCCTTGCCTAAATTTTCCACGTACAGGTCCTTTTGAAAATTAAAGGGATTGCATATCTATATACATTGGATCATGAATTTTCCTTTTTCTAGGAGATTAGAGCTACTCAGAGTGTAATGCATTAAAAAATTATATCCGTAAACCTGATCTCTCCTTCTTCAAATAAACATGCTAGATTTACATATGCCATATTCAGCACTTCCTTTTCACACTTAAAAAAAAAATAGCTGGCTCTGAGATCCTACTTGATATGAGTTCTTAATCTTACAAAGATGGGCTGCAGGTGTCAGTCATAAATATTAATGCAGGCATGCTCATTAAATGAGCACTTGCTCATTTGAAGCACATAGGCTCTGGGGGTGACAGTGGGGTTTCATTCTTCCCAAGTAATGCATTATTAGGCTACACACAGTGCCTTGCAGAGAGAGCTGTTTCTTATGTCTGCCTGGCAGTTGATCCTCTTGGACTTCTGCCTGACATCAGCAGTGGAGAAGGGGAGGCAGAGGTAAGCTAAGCACAGAATTCTACTTAGAAGTGGTAGACAAATAAGAGTAACAGCCAACATTTATGTGGTACTCTAAGGTTAATGAAGTTCATCCAAGTCTTATGGTAGTGATTGTAGAACATTAAAAATTAAAATAAAAAAAGCTTAATAAAGTTCCTTCCCCACAGCTACCAGTTAATAAGCTTTTCTTAAGTTCTTATTGAACTACACTATGAGGTAGGGATTGCAAGTGTTACCTCCATTTTGTAGATGAGGAGACAGGCTCAGCAATTATATGACTTGCCCATGGGGCCACCCAACTAGTTTTTATAGAAACCAGAATAGAGGTGCGAGTCTCATGACTCTAAATCCGGTGCCTTTCTGTGACAGCATGCTGAGTGTCCATATATTAGGGGCTTAACATACATGTGTTGAATTTAAATTTAATGAAACTAAGCCGCATAGTAGCACTAATACTGAATTGTCTCTTGCAATAAGGGATAATTAATATTTTGCGAGGGGATTTTTCAATTTCTTTTCTAGTGAGTACTAGACTAACAAATGACCATATTGCCAAGTTTCACAATATTGTTTCCTAGGTCCTGTTTTAGGTCACTTTGTTTAGATCTAGGGGTAGTGTTTAATTATGTTCCCTATAATGTGTTCAAACTAATATCTCTAAAAGTTATCACGATTGGGATTTGTCATCTCTGATTTCTCCATTCAGCCCAGCTGTGTTTTCCTATTCCTCCTAATCTTTTGTTATCCAGTGGTCATCTTTATTGCTTTTTGAGAGAGCATTTTTCTAAATAGTTAATTACCATGGTGTTACCAAACAGTGACTTCTTCCTAATTTAGGCTGGCTAGGAAGGGGAGTAGAGTGAAAATACTTTTGTGGAATAAAATTTAAGCACTTTGATATACGTGAGAGTATCGTGGGGCATCTTGATTTCTGTAAATCTGAAATAACATCTCAAGAACTCATTTGTCTTAAAATCATAATGATATAATTCTAAACCACCAAGTTTTCAGTTTCAGTCTGTTCTGTTTATTCTTTTACCACTTGATAAATAAATGATTACAGTCCTTGTAGGCCTAAGGCAATTCTGTTTAACGGGTAGAAGTAGTCGTAATAATAGGTAGTGGGTAGAAGTTGCACACTTCTAGATAGATGTTCCTTTAGCATTACAGATGACTTCCTAATTTTCAAAGCTATCCATAAGAGGAATAGACTTCTTCAAGTTGTAGTGGCTTGTTCTTCACTGCAGGTTTTTAAGTGGTGACTGAGTGATTACCTGTTGAAGATACTGTCTAGGAGATTCTCACTTACTGTGGCCTAGATGTGATCTCTGAGGTCGTTTCCAACTCTGAGATTCTGTGACAGCTTATACTAGAGGTATGTTACTGCCCTAATCTTCACAAGCCACTCTATGGCTTTGTTCTCACTTCAGTATATAAAAATGTCAGTTTGCCCATGGAGGCTCTTACATATATTTTTTAAAGAACATGTTTTTTAAAAATTAAACTTTAATCTGAGCAAACTGGATACAAAAACCAATTTTCTTAACAAACTGATTTTTTTTGGTCTTGCTTTTAATGACTGGTCATATTTGAGTAGATGTTCCCTGTTACCTTCTCTTCCTGTACCTTCGGAGGTTTATGATAGAAGGAAATTTATTTCATAGTACCAGTTAGTAATATTTCTAGAGGGTTCCGATAGATATGAACTCCTAATTCCCTCTTTTGTCTCAGAATATTTTTGATAGGTTACTGACATCCTGTTGTCCTTAACATGAAACAGTAGCATTTAAAATTTTTTAAATTTTAGAGTGTTGGACATATGAGAGGGGGAAAGAAATGGGATATCTGCCAGTCTTTCCTTTTTTTAAGAAATTATCATTCTGCCACTTATTTAGCTGCCCAGAAATATTCTTATCAGGCTTAAAATGTATTTTCATTAGTACTTTATAACTGACAAAGATGATGTGCAACACAACAGCTTTATAATTTTTTTTTTTACTACCTGATACTACTTTTTTTTTAAAACCAAATACTACTTTATATCCTACAGTTTTTAATTTTGTGCCCAAGGCTGAACTTCTGCTTAATTCTGTTTCTTAATACCTGTTTGTCATGGGATTCCTTGGTTTCCTTGATTACCAAAAATGGATTGAGAGCAATTATAGTTATGATAACCACTTTTTTGGGAAGGGACTATTTGTTACATATCCCTGGCATTCCACAGAATTTCAGAATTAGGAGAATCTTAAGAGGCTAAGTCTAAACCATGTACTTGGTCAAGAAATTCCTCTGTGACACTCCCACAAAGTAATCATCTAACCTTAAATTGAAGACTTCTAGTAAGAACCTATGACTTCTTAAGACAGCCCATTTGACTTTTGGATATCTCTAATTGTCAGGAAGTTTTTCCTTATATCAAGCCTTTGTAGGACCAAGTGTAGGAAATCTCATCTTTCTATCCAGGTGATACCTTTTTGCCTTCAAATCCTTGAAAAAAAGACCCCTCAGTTTTCCAGCTTAAATATCCCATGCTAAATCTCCTTCAACATTGGTCTCTAGACTTTTCACCATACAGCATGTCCTCTGGATGTTCTTTATGTTTCCATATGTTATACCCTGAACTTGGGCCTAGTATTCCAGATAAGGCAGAGAGCTTCAGGATTGTCATCTGTCTTATTTGGCATTTCTTTATATTCCTTCCTAATATTACAGTGGTTATTTTGACTCCAAAGTTGCATTTGACTCATATAGAAGCTTCATTTCACCCAAATCCCCATATCTTTTACACATGAACAACTGTCCAGCCATATTTCCCTCTTTCCCGTTCCTCCTCCCTTCTCATACCTTTTGACATCTAAGACTAGAACTTTACTTTTACCTCAGTTAAATTTTACCTTATTATTAGATTCAGTTTTTCATCGTAACCTGTTGAGATCTCTTTGGATCCTGATTATGTTATCCACTGTATTAGCTATCCCTCTTAGCTTGGTGTTATTTGCATATTTGATAAACATGTCATTTTTGCCTTTGTGCAAGTAACTGATAAATATGTCAAATTAAATAGAGCCAAGAACATATCCCTGGAGTAGCTATGTGGAGTGGTGAATTAGAGTGCCAGTTCCAGAGTCAGGAAGATTTATCTTCCTGAGTTCAAATATGGCCTCAAACCCTTACTAGTTTTGTGATCCTAGGCAAGTTACTTAACCCTATTTGCCTCAGTTTCTTTGCCTCTAAACTGATCTGGAGAAGGAGATGGCAAACCACTCCAATTTCTTTGCCAAGGAAACCCTAAGTAGGGGTCATGAAGAGTTGGACATGGCTGAAAAATGACTGAACAAGGACATATCCCTATAGCATTCCACTGAATATTCCCTTCTAAGTTGACAATAAACTGACACCTTGAACTCTGGGCTCACAAGATTCTGATCTTAGGGACAGGCCCACAAAAGGATCACACTCTGGCTCATCACCCCAAGCAGAGTTTACTCTGGGAACATCTCCAAATATTCTTATATCTTAAGTTTCCACACATGTAGGTAACTGAGGTCCCCAACTCCTGTATAAGCATTGAGTAACAAATACAGAATAGGTATAGGACAGGAGTGGGGAAATTGTGGCCTCGCAGCCTCATGTGGCCTTTTTGGTCCTCAGGTACAGTCTGTTGACTTGAGTCCAAGTTTTACAGAACAAATTCTTTTATTAAGGGAATTTGTTCTGTGAAGTTTGGATTCTATCAAAGGGCCACATGTGGTCTCAAGATTACAGGTTCCCCACCTCTGGTATAGGACAAACTTTATTTTACTTTACAAAAAATGTAAATATGAAGGAATCACAAGAGCCCATAAATGGATACAGAAAACACCAATAGTCATAATAGTTCTTCTTGGAAGGGGGACTCTCAGCAGGGTAACAAGTCAGCATTTTGGTGAATCTAGCTTCCTCACAAGGTCCTATGCGATCATTTCAAGATTCATTTCCATGTGTGATCTGGATTCCTTATGGGAGGCAAACACACTTTGGACAGCTCCCTTTCCATCAGACCTGTGATGGCCAAGTGACTAACTGTAATGATAGGGTGGAAATGTCTCAATCCCATGCTTCCATGGTGTGGCTTTTAACATTTGCCACCCCTTTAGCTCCAGGGACTGTGTGGGTGATTGCTTTCTACCTTTAAAAGATATGGGGCCCAGGAACTTTCTGGAAACCAGGTTCCCAGCCTCTGAAACTTGGGTTTATTCTTGAAGAAACCTTCAAGATTCATATTGTCCACAAAAATCTCCATTTTTTGCTAGTTTCTAGGATTGTTCTGCCTAGGAAATTCTCCTCTACACAGGAGATTGGGGTTCAGGAACATTGTGCATGAACTCCTATCTCAGGCCTGCTGGGCAAAGATGTACCTGCTTTTGATGTGTACTTCTATTGTCCTGACTGCTGCTTTCTCTTAGGCCAAGAAAGTCTAGTCGAGCCACTATGTTTAGAAAATAATGAGTAAGCATATATAACTAACTAAGGCAGCCATTAATGGTTTCCGTAGAAAGGAGACTTCACATGCATCGACTTCACCTCCTGAATCTAGTTCTGATCTGATCTGTCTGTCCTCTGAACAGGGAAAAGGGGAAAAAGTCTGAGCTGGTCTTTTGGTTGACTGTTCTGCCAAGATTCCTAGCCAATCAAATCATCCTGGCGGCAACCTTAGTCATAGAATCCAATGAGAGGTTGTCTTTGTTGTCCTCGTAAAAAACTAACAGATAAGTCCATTTCTGTAGGCATAAAGGTAGGTTTGCATGTCCTTACTGTAGGACTGAGGGAGAGATGTTATCATGAAATTGACCAATTTTTATTACCCTTCATCAGAAAACCATTAATGAGTGCCAGTCAACCATTCCTCCCCAAGTGTAGCCAGACCTTTGCATCTTGCCTTCAGGACAGCATGAGAGCTTGTTAGTCATGTCTCCCTTTCCTAGCAACCTTTAAGATAGTTTGATTAAATCTTGTGACTTGAACTCATCAAGGACAGTTAGATTTCAAGTACTTATTAACAATTTTTGTTGTGGTCTTTCCTATCTAAAAGATCATCCTCTTCAACCTCTGTTATCATTCCATTCACTTAAGTGTTGGGCCTGTTGCTCCTATGAATGATCTTTTCTTCTCTAAAATAACTTTAAAAAAAGTCTCCTACATTTGTCTTTAATATTCATTATCAGTCTTATCTCATTTTGTGGCTTAGGACTTTTTGTATAGTTCTTCCAGGGCTGTGCCACACCTTTATATTCATTCTTTATTATCTCCCCTTAGTTTCATATTTGATATGTGTCTTTTAAAAATCTAAATGGGGTTCTTTGTTTATTTCTCTGAGTCCCTTTAAATGGCCTCCACTTTTCTTCATTGAATTGTTTCTGTTTATGTCTTCAGAATTTCATACATATTAAGGTTTCTTATTCTTCAGTTCTGACTCCTATAAATGTAAACCAAGTCGATACACATTTATAAAGTGTCTACTTTGTGGCACTGGAGAGGATACTGGGGATAAAAGACAAAAATGAAACAAAGGATGAGGAAATGCTAGATGACTGAGGCCTTAACCTTCCAGTATCCTATGATGACAGAGGAATGTTAGACTGTTCTTTCTCCAGGCACCATGAAGCAAGCAAATTGAACCTTACGTTTGGGTCAGTAAATACTTAGTGATCGGATCCCAAGAGCATGACAACTCTTATTATGTTCCATTTTCTTCTCTCCATCCCAGAGTAGTGAGTAGTAGCATGTGGAACGTGTACTTGGCTCCTAGCAGGAACTGGTGTTTGAATTTGAGTTTTGATGGGAAAAGATCCCTGTATGCTGAGGTATATTGAGATGGTTTTCCTCCCTCCCAAATGCAAGATGGATTTCAGAATGAAGCAGAAGCCAAACCCAACCCTAAATTTGTTTGATGTTGCATATACTGTAGAATTTTAGGACATACTATCTTGTCTATTTTTTCTTTGAATACATACACAAGTAAGTACATGCAACACACACACAATGCAATGCAAATGTTATATATGTGTATATATATATGTATATCATACATATATATTTGCACACAGACAGAGTAGTACACAGCCCTTTAAGAGGGAGAGAATGCTGCTAACTGAGAGAGGTGGCACCTGAACCGTGCTCTGAGGGAAAAGAGGGATTTTGGTGAGGGGTGGGGGGAGAAGGGAGGACATGCCCCACATAGTCAGAAGGCTAATGTCATCGTTAAGACCCTTTTACAGTCTGGTGCAGTCTGTGTTGTCTTCAGAATAATGTACTTAAATGAATAAAATAAAAAAACAGGAAAAAATGAAATGTAGTATTACAGAAGAAAGGATATTGAATTAAATAACTGTATTATTGAAAAATGGTTATTAAAATACTTTAAAAAACCAAGTTCATGGATCCCAGAGGAAGAGAGGAGAGGCAGGAATCAGGAAGACCAACTAGGAGGCTATTGCAAAAGTAGAGATGAAAAGCTGTGAGGGCCTCTGGAGTAGGATAGAGGCGTTGTTAGTGTCAAGAAGGAGACTGATGTGATAGATGCTGTGGATTGTTAAGATCTGACAAGTAATTGGTTATGAGGCTCAAGAAAGGGGAAAGAAATGAGGATAACTGTGAGCTTGTAAATGGGAGCTGGGTCATTGAAGGCTGTTTATCTGCTTCTCTCTCAGTGCTGGAACAGTAACACACAGGGTGATGTCAGCTGCTCATTGTGACCACTCCCAGCAGTCATTCTTTTCTGACTTGGTATTTTTGAGTTTTAATTAAAGTCCTATTTTTGATGAGTTGGCGAAAGGGCTTGCCTTGCATCTGAGACACCTTTCTTCAAAGCCTTCCTTATACCACAGAAGATGAAATAGATAGATTCTCAGTGACTCAGAAAATTTTCCGCCCCATTAAATAATAGTAGGTACTTCAGTGTGCTTAGTACCCTGTTCTCTAAAGACAAGTCTAAAGCTGGAGAAGGCATCTGTATTAAATATTGGTCTTTGATCCCAAAGTAGAAATCTTTTTCTCTGTTTGTGTTTTTTTAATGCAACTGTGTCGATGCTGACTTGATCATTTGTATCACATACATGGTAGAACCTTTCTTCTTGGGTTAGTCAGATGTCTGCTCCTTATAAACCAAATGTCATTCCAGAATAAATAGATACTATTGTGTTGTTTGCCCTGGCACACAGTGTTTGTATTGTATTTGACATTTTCCCCAAGAGTTGAATCAAAGAAGTTAATTTAGGAAGCAAATATTTGCAACAAGCTTGGAATTTATTTTTAAGTGAAATTTCATACAATGCCTTCTGTTATACCAAATAATGAAGCAATGCCTGTGAGATATAAAACTGACATATAAGATGTGTCCTTGTATTCAACCCTGTAGACTTAATTTCCCAAAGTTAAATGTTTGAATTTAGTGCTGGGTGATTACGGCTGTTAATTGGAATGCCTTCCTCCTCTTCTTCCTCCTCCTCATGCATTTGTAAAGTGACTACTAGGAAGACTTATCTTCCTGAGTTCAAATATGGCCTCAGTCACTAGCTGTGTGACCCTGGGCAAATCCCTTAATCATTTGTCTCAGTTTCCTCATCTGTAAAATAAGCTGGAGAAGGACATGGCAAACCACTTCAGTACCTTTGGCAAGAAAACCCCAAATGGGGTCATGAACCGAAAAATGACTGAACAACAAATGGCATGCGACACATTATAAAGAATTGTAATATTTTAATGATGTCTTGTGATTTGTCTGCCAGTTCATGTTTTTTAAAGTTTGTTCATGTAAAATCATAAGATGTTAGAGCTTGGAAAGAGCTTAGAGATCATCTAATATAATTCTGTTTTACAAATGTGGAACCTGAGTCATATCAAAGACACTTAGAGTGGAAAGGGAACTTGGGTTGACTGACCCCAAATCCCCAAAGTGGTCCTATGACCTCACCTTGAAGACTTTGGATGGGATGAGGATAAGACAGGTGGTGGTGGGTGGGTGAGGGATGAGAGCAAGGGATGAGAAGTGGGAGTAGAAGTGGGAGAACCACTGCTCAGGGCAGTCCATTTCACTTTGGATAGCCAATTTTTGGGAGGATTTTTTTCTTATGTGGAGTTTAACTCTGTATTTCTTTAACTTCTGTCTGAGCAGAATACCAGACAGAAGGTGAAAACAACTCCAAAGTGCTTAAAAGAGAAAGCATTCATGTCATGGACTAGTAGACTTATAAAGCACAGAGACCAATAACTTTAATATGCAAAATTACATAAGTGCATAACAGAATCACAAAACAAAATGATATGTTAGGTTTGAGAGGAAAACTATCAACTGAAGGGATCGTGGAAGACTTCTTAGAGTAGGTAGCATTTGGGATTTAAAGAAAGGGTGAGTTTTATATATACACACACACACACACACACACACACACACACACACACATATATTTTAGAACGCAGTGTATGCTTGAGGAACAAGAGTTGCCTAGAATGTTTGGATTATGGAATATGTGGAAGATAGTAATATGAGATAAGGCTAGAAATGTAGAGTGCTGCTGGGCTACGGAGGACTTTGAATGCTATGTAGACAATCATAGGACCTTAGAGGTCATTTAGTCAAATAACCTTATTTTACAGGTAAAGAAACTGATCCTTGAAAAGGTTAAATGATTTGCCCAAGATCACACAGGTGTTAAGTGATAGAGTGAGGATTCAGTCTAGGCCCTTCACTCCAAATCCACCCTTCTTCTACTGTACTGGTTAGAACTTGAGTTAGGAAGCAGTAAAGACCCACCAAAGATTTTTGAGAAGAGAAGGGCGTGACCAGATCTGTGTATTAGAAAGATTATTCTGGCAGTTGTATGAAGGATGAATTGGAGAAATTGGAAATGAGAAGACTTGAAAGGACACTATTGCAGTAGATCAAGTGGATGCTAGTGAGGGTGTTTACCAGAGGTGGTGTCGGAATAAGAGGAGGGATTTGAGAGATGATGAGATGGTGTTGCAAGATTAGATAGGTGAGGGGAATGGGAGAGTTCTTTTGACTAATATTTGTATGTCATAGTTTCAGGACCCCTTCTCATCTTGGTTGCCCCTCTGGATCTACTACTGCTTATCAGTACTCTTCCTGAAGTGTGGTAAGAGAGACCAGATGTCATCTAACCAGGGTGCAGTATAGTGGTTCTAGAATCTCTCTGGTTCTAGATAATAGACTTTTATTATTAGCCTAGTTTACTTTGAAGTTTCAGCAGGACATCTGGGTGAGGATGGACAGCATAAATGCAGTTGAGTAGGTAGTAGTATCCTTGTTATGTGTGAGGAAACTTAGAAATATATACTAAGCATGGAAATAAACAGTTAACTAGCAACCCCCACAAGCACTTAAAGGTGACCTGCAGGTTAATGTCTTTGGGTGGAGGGACTCAGGGTTAAAACAAATCATATTTCCACTGAAAAAAATAATGAATCGTCCCATTTAGTGCCCAGAAGAGGGAAGCTGGCATTTCCATAAGTGGTTTACAGTCCTCATCCTTGTTTCATGCTATATGAAAGGCCATTCAGACTCAAGGGATGCATGGCTATTTGCTTTGCTCAAATTTTTTTTATTCTGTACTGTGGCCAGGTATTATGAGGACTCTATGTAGTGGTAAGTAAATTGTTATTTTTTAATTAGCTCATTAAGTTGGTTCAGGCACATTAGCAGCCTAATTACTGAAATAATGAAATTGTTGTCGAGCTAGTATAATCAAGTTGTTTGCCCTTTGCTTCTTCCTTCTCCTTCCCTTATGTAAGTGAATATGAAACCACTGAAGCTCAAAGTTCATTACTTATATTGATTATTTTAGCTAAAGCTTTAAAAGGCTGTGACCTCATAATGAAGCACCAGTGGAAATATTTTAATCAAAAAAGAACTTGTAAAATAGAGAATCCAAAGCTGGATAAATGGATGGCTGTCTAAAAACCTTTAGGTTAATATCATGTGTTAAATAGATGTTATATGTCAGACTTCTCATATGATTTTCTATTTTAGTATTTTTGACATTATATTCTTATAAGGTTTTTCAGTTTTTGAAATGCTTTTGAATGTGTAATGCTTACCACAACCCTGTGAGGTGGGCATGGTCATTTTTTTTGTTCCTATTTTACAAAGAAGAAATTGAAAACTATGGAGGAGTTAAATAAATTGCCTGAGCTTTTATACTTTCATACTTAAGATGAATGTGATCTCATAAATGTATACAGTCCCTTCAGTGATACAGATTACCACCTTCTCTATACCTTTTCATCATCCCATGCTACTCTTTTCTGGGCCTTCTTGTAAATTTTCCTCAGAGGGTTTCTGTCCACCTCGCTGGAAGTAAACCTCTAGCTCTCTTGATGTGGTGTAGATACCAGTATTGCATACAGTATATTTGATAGTTATATCTTATATTTGCTTCACCTTTTTTCTGTTCTGACATCTCTTGCATAAAATCTCTTAATGGTGGCTCTCGTGAGATCTGTGTGGTGTGTTGTAGCCTACTCAACACCCACTGTGGGCTTCCTTAATTGTTTTTTGGGTAAGTCTCAACTTTAATTCTTTTAAAAATATTTAATATTTTTTCTCAGTTACATGTAAAAACAATTTTTAACATTGATTTTTTAAAATTTTGAGTTCCAAATTCTCCTCCTCTCCTCTTACCACATTGAGAAGCTAAGCAATTTGATGTAGGTTGTACACGTGCAGTCATGCGAAACATGTTTCCATGTTAGTCATATTGCAAAAGAAAACACAGACCAAAACTTCCCAAAAAAGAAAAATAAAGAAAGTAAAAAAAATAATGCTTTGAACTCTCTTCAGACTTCATCAATTCTTTCTCTGGAGATGGATAGCAGTTTTCATCATAAGTCCTTCAGAATTGTCTTTGGTCATTGTATTGCTAAGAATAGCTAAGTCATTCACAGTTTATCAGAGTATGATATTGTTGTTACTGTGGGTAATGTTCTCTTGGGTTTGCTCATTTCACTTTCTATCAATTCATGTAAGTCCAGGTTTTTCTGAGAGCATTCTGCTCACCATTTCTTATAGTACAATAGTATTCCATAACAATCATATACCACAACTTGTTCAGCCATTCTACAATTGATGGGCAGCTCCAAATTTCCAATTCTTTGCCACTAGAGCTGCTATAATTTTTTTTTGTGCATATAGTTCCCTTTTTTTTAACCTTTTTTAAATTTTTTAGGAATATAGATCTAGTAAGTGGTATTGCTGGGTCAGAGGGTATGCAGAGATTTTTAGACCTCTGAGCATAGTTCCAAATTGCTCTTCAGAATGGTTCTATCTCCATCAACTGGGCATTAATGTCTCAATTTTCCAACATCCCCTCCAACATTGATTATTTTCCTTTTCTGTCACGTTAGCCAATCTGATAGGTGTGGGGTAGTACCTTAGAGTTGTTTTAATTTTCATTTCTCTAATCAAAAATAATTTAGAGCATTTTTTCATATGATGATAGATAACTGATTACTTCATCTGAAAACTGCCTATTCATATCCTTTGACCATTTATCAGTTGGGGAATGGCTCTAATTTTTATAAATTTAACTCAGTACTCTATATATTTTAGGAATGAGGCTTTTATCAGAGAAACTTGCTGTATTTTTTTTTCAGCGTTATGATTACTAACTTGTATATTTCCCTCCATCCTATTTTCCTTCCATTTTTATTTCAGGGGTGAGGAACCTGTGGCCTTGAGGCCACATATGGCCTTTTAGTTCTTTGGGTGTGACCTTTTGACTGAGTCCAAGTTTTTTTAGAACAAATCCTTTTATTAAGGGGATTTGTTCTGTGAAGTTTGGATTCAGTCAGAGGGCCACACCCAAGGACCTAGAGGGCCATAGGTGGCCTCGAGGTCACAGGTTCCTCATTTCTGTGCCTCTCTTTCTCCTTTTATCCTGTCCATCCTCAAAAGTGGTTTGCTTCTGACTACTGCCTCCCCCAATCTGCTGTCCCTTATATCATCATTCCCCCTACCATCTCCTTCACCTTCCTACTTTCTCTTATGGTAAGATAGATTTCTATACCTAACTAACTGTGTGTTATTTTCTTTTTGAGCCGGTTCCATTGAGAGTAAGGTTCGAGTGCTGCCCCTCCACGTCCCCTACCTTCCCATCCACTGCAAAAGTTCTTTTGTACCTTTTTATGTAAGATAATTTGCCCCTTTCCCTGTCTCCTAGTGACTCCTTCTTTCTCACCCCTTAATTTAATTTTTTAGATATTATTCCATCATATTCAACTCACATCAGCCCTCTATCTATGAATGCTCCTTCTAACTGCCCTAGTAATGATAAAGTTCTTAGGCATTATAATTATCATCTTCCCATGTAGGAATGTAAACAGTTTACCTTTATTAAATCCCTTATGTTTCCTCTTTCCTATTTATCTTTTTATGCTCTTGAGTTTTATATTTGGAAGTCAGATTTTCCATTCATCAGAAATGCTTGAAACTCCTCTATTTCGTTGAATATCAATTTTTTTTTTCTCTTAAAAGATTATGCTCAGTTTTGCTGGGTAGGTGATTTTTGGTTGTAATCTTAGCTCCTTTGACCTCTGGAATTTCATATTCTAAGTCCTTTAAAGCAGAAACTCATAAATCTTGTGTTATCTTGGCTCCAAGATGTTTGAATTGTTTCTTTCTAGCTACTTAAAACATCTTCTCCTTGACCTAGAAGCTCTGGAATTTGGCTACAAAATATTCCTGGGAGTTTTCATTTTGGGAGCTCTTTGAAGAAGTGTTTGGTGAATTCTTTCAATATCTATTTTGCCTTCTGATTCTAGACTGTCAGGGCAGTTTTCTTCGACAATTTCTTGAAAGATGATGTCTAGGGTCTTTTTAAAAAATTATGACTTTCAGGTAGTCTAATAATTCTTTTTTAAAAAATATAACTAATATGCATTTATTATAGTTGTAGATTAAGCAATTTTAAGTAGCTATTTGCAGTCTTTAAAACAATGCACTGAAAAGAAGTCTTAAATTTCAGACTTACTGTATTGCACTAAGGAATAGCAGGGTTCTCTCTCGTTTTCTTTTCTGAACATTTAAGGTATAACTTGCAAGTCCTTAAGAATATCTTTTATGACTAGATTGTAACAGTAATTAGAATACTGAATTTCTTACTAAGTGACTGCTACAAATGAAAACATTTAAAATAACTTTAAATGCATTCCAAGATAATTTAATATATCTTAAGAATTAAAGTATATGAATTTTATGGAACTATTATGGGAAATCCCTAGGTCATGCAATATATAGGACTAGTATTTAAATGTTAAGAAAAAACATCCCACAATCTTTACATCTGCAGATATATCCATGTTATCTTCTACATGAGATATGAAGAAACCTATGATGCTTCCCACAAGGTCACATACACAAAGTTTTCAGTTCTTCAAAAGCACTTGACCTCTAAAAGCTGGTTTATAATCAGTCAGTATTTCAATAAAACTAAAATAAGCTACTATAAGCTTCTGTAAACAAAAACTTTTGACAGACTAAGGACAGTCAGCAATTAATACAGTTATTCAGAAAATTATGACTATTCCTAGGGAGTACAAGTTCAAACCTGTCAATACCAGAGGTAATTATGTTATACTCATTTATATGTAATTCCATTTAATTTTTTTGTCTAAGCATAACATACGAAAACAGTCTTTCCACAAATCAAAAGTGTGGAAACATTTAAAAAATAAGTTGTTTTTTAAACTAACTGATCATATTCCATAAGGTAATCTTGAAAACAGGTTGTTGTTGGACAGATTCCTTTCACTTTGTGGCTTTTGCATGCATTTAACTGGACTAAGTCTGTTGTAAATCATCTTGAGAGCTCACCAAAACATAAATCATACTGAGTACGTAGTAAAAGTGATAGTAAGTAAAAGGCTAATTTGCACCATCCTTCTTTCTGACAGTAGGCTAGAATATTTGTATTCATGATCGTTGTAGGATCATAGAGTCCTGGTCCACTTGTCACTGGTCTACTCATGTACCTGCAAATGTGATATGCCAAGAGTGGCATATTGAGACCCACTATAAGCCACTCTGCTGCACAAAGAAACATTTCACAGAAGAAAGAGTGGATGAGATATTCTGGAAGTACAAGAGGATTGAGTGTATTACATTGGTCTATAGGATTCTTGGGATCAGTCTTCAGTTCATCAAATGCTAAAATCAGATGATGAAGAAGATGAGCGCAGTGGTAAGCAGCAGTGCCAGCATGGAGCAGAAGGCAGCAAACATGAACACCATGGCCCAGTGGAAAGGGGAAGATGGCCATGGGTGAAGTGACCAAGGCGAAGGCAGATGTGGGGCCCACTCTAGTCTAATAATTCTTAAATGATCTCTCCTTTATCTATTTTCAGGTCATTTGTTTTTCCAATTAGATATTTTACATTTTCTCTTTTTTATTCTTTTGATTTTGTTTTCTTGTTATTTGATATCTCATTGAGTCATTATATTCCACCTGTTCAATTCTAATTTTTAAGGAATTATTTACTTTAGTGAGCTTTTGTACCTCCTTTTCCATTTGACCAATTCTTCTTTTTAGGCAGTTCTTTTCTTCAGTGAATTTTTGTAAATCTTTTCTCATTTGGCCAATTCTGCTTTTTGGAGTTCTTCTTTATAGTGAATTTTTGTGACAATTTTACCATTTGACCTTCTATTTTTTAAGGTATTATTTTCTTCAGTGTTTTTTGTGCGTCCTTTAGCAAGCTGTTGAATCTGTTTTTCATTATTTTCTTGCTTCACTATTATTTATTTTCCCAATTTTTTCTTCTACCTCTCATATTTGATTTTTAAAATCCATTTTGAGCTCTTCTGGGAATTCTTTTTGAGTCAGAGACTAGTTCACATTTTCTCGCATTGGATGTAGCAGTTTTGACTTTGTAGTCCACAAAGTTTGTGTTCCATCTTCTCTGTCACCATAGTAGCTTTCTTCCTTTTTATTGTAATTATTTTTAAAAATTAATTTATTTTTAGTTTTCAGCATTCACTTTCACAAGATTTTGAGTTCCAGTTTTCTCCCCATCTCTCTTCTCTGCCCACTCCAATACAGTGTGCATTTTGATTAGCATTTCCCCCAGTCTGCCTTCCCTTCTGTCATACCTCTCCTTTCTCTTATCCCCTTCCCCTCTATTTTCTTTTAGGGCAAGATAAATTTCTATACTCCGTTGCCTGTATGTTTCATTTCCCAGTTGCATGTAAACACAGTTTTTAACATTTGTTTTTAAAACTTTTGAGTTCCAACTACTCTCCCTTCCTTCCTCCCCACCCATCCCTGCTGAGAAGGCAAGCAATTCAATATAGGTTATATACGTGTAGTTATTCAAAACACTTCCATAACAGTCATTGTGAAAGACTAACTGTATTTACCTCCATCCTATCCTGCCCCCCTTTATTCTATTCTCTCTTTTGACCCTATCCTTCCTTAAAAGTGTTTATTTCTAATTACCCCCTTCTTCCATTTCTCTTCCCTTCTATCATCCCCCTCCCCCCTCCCCACTTATCCCCTTCCCCCTACTTTCCTGTAGTGTAAGATAGATAGATTTTCATACCAAATTGAGTGTGCATGTTATTCCCTCCTTAAACCAAATATGATGAGAATAGGGTTCACTCTTTCCCTCTCACCTCCCCCCTCTTCCCCTCAGTTGAAAAGCTTTTTCTTGCGTCTTTTACGTGAGATAGTTTGCCTCTTTCTGTTTCTCCCTTTCTCCTCCCAATATATTCCCCTCTCACCCCTTGATTTTATTTTTTTTAGATATCATCCCTACCTATTCAGCTCATCCTGTGCCCTTGGTCTATATGTATATAATCCCTCCATCTACCCTAATAATACTGAGAAAAATCTCAAGAGTTACAAATATGATCTTTCCATGTAGGAATGTAAGCAGTTCAATTTTGTAAGTCCCTTATGATTTCTCTTTCCTGTTCACTTTTCATGCCTCTCTTGATTTGCATGTTTGAAAGTCAAATTTTCTATTCAGCTTTGTTCTTTCAACAAGAATGCTTGAAAGTCCTCTATCTCGTTGAAAGACCATTTTTTCCCCTGAAATATTATACTCAGTTTTGCTGGGTACTGGATTCTTAGTTTTAATCCTAGCTCATTTGACCTCTGGAATATCATGTTCCTGGATCACAATCCTTTAGTATAACAGCTGCTAGATCTTGTGTTATCCTGATTCTGTTTCCACAATACTCAAATTGTTTCTTTCTGGCTGCTTGCAATATTTTCTCCTTGATGTGGAACCTCTGGAATTTGGTTACAGTATTCCTGGAAGTTTTCCTTTTGGGATCTCTTTCAGGAAGTGATTGGTGGATTCTTTCAATATCTATTTTACCCTCTGATTCTACAATATCAGGGCAGTTTTCCTTGATAATTTCTTGAAAGTTGATGTCTAAGCTTTCTTTCTTTCTTTTTTTATCATGGCTTTCAGGTAGTCCCATAATTTTTAAATTGTCTCTCCTGGATCTGTTTTCTAGGTCAGTTATTTTTCCAATGAGATATTTCACATTGCTTGATATTTTTTCATTCCTTTGACTTTGTTTTATAATTTCTTAATTTTTCATAAAGTCATTAGCTTCCATCTAAGGGGCAGCTAGGGGGTGCAGTGGATAGAGCACCAGTGCAGGAGTCAGGAGGACCTGAGTTCAAATGTGACCTCAGACACTTGACACTCACTAGCTGTGTGACCTTGGGCAAGTCACTTAACCCCAGCTGCCTCATCCTCGGTCATCTCCAGTCATCCTGATGAATATCTGGTCACTAGATTCAGATGGCTCTGCAGGAGAAGTGAGGCTGGTAACCTGCACAGTCGTCCCTCACTCAAAACAAAGTCAAGTGCAAGTCATGTCATTATTTCTCTGATGGCATGGTCTTCTTCAGCAACAAAGGATGAACAGACGAGCATATACCCACAGCTTCCACCTGCTCCATTCTAATCTTTAAGGAGTTATTTTCTTCAGTGAACTTTTGTACCTCCTTTTCTGTTTGGCCAGTTCTGCTGTTTGGGGCATTCTTCTCCTCATTTTCTTTTTGGATCTCTTTTACCGTTTGGGTTAGTCTATTTGTGAAGGGTTATTTTCTTCAGCATTTTTTTGGGTCTCCTTTAGCAAGCAGGTGGCTTGTTTTTCATGATTTTCTTGCATCACTCTCATTTCTCTTCCCAATTTTGCCTCTATTTCTCATACTTGATTTTCAAATTCCTTTTTGAGCTCTTCTGCGGCCTGAGACCAATTCATATATTTTTTGAAGGCTTTAGATGGAGAAGCTTTGACTTTGTTGTCTTCTGTTTGTATACTTCCTTTTCACCAAAGTAAGATTCTATAGTCTTGATTCTTTTTCTGGTTTTTGCTCATTTTCCCAGCTATTTACTTGACTTTTGAGCTCTTTGTCAAGGTAGTTCTCTGCTTCCAGTGGGGGTAGGGAGTATACTGTCAGCTGCTCTATCCCCCCATAATCTATGGGCCTCTACAGCTCCAGAAACAGTTACTGCTTCCGCCCCTGCTGCTACAGTACTTGCTTCTCCATTGCTCTGGAACTGGACCCTCAACATTGTACTCCCACAGGTTTTTTCCACTGACCTTCCAATTTATCCTCAGCCTTTTGGGGTTGTGAAGTCTGGAAACCACCACAAGTACCCTAGATTCAGTCCTCCAAGGCCTGCTCAAGTCCTATCTGTGCCAGCGTGGCCCATGCTGGATTGTGCTCCACTCCAGCGTGGCGCAATCGACACTTCCCAGCGACCTTCCAGGCTGTTTTGGGTTGCAGATTTGCTTCACTCTGTTGTTCTGTAGCTCCAGAATTTGTTTAGAGTCTTTTTTTTTTTAACAGGGATTTGGCTGGATTTGTGGGGAGAGTGCTAGCAAGTCCTTGCTGTTACTCTCCCATCTTGGCTCCACCTCCCATGTAGCTTTCTGTGGTCAGGCTATTATTATTATTATTTGTTGTTACCTGATTTTTCAAGCCTATTTCTTGACTTTTAACTTTATGTTAAAGTTGAGCTGTGCTACCAGGGTAACAGGGACGCTGTACTAAAGTTCAGATTTTTTGTGCACCGGTTTCAGAGCTCTTAATTCTAAGAGTCTTTCAAGATTGTGTGATCTAAGGAGAGGTGTGTTTACTACTTTCCTGGCTATTCTGTGGTCTTTGAGTGACTATAAGCACTCTTTTCTGCTCTGGCACTGTTACCAGGATCCCTGCTCCCCTGAAGCCTCAAGCTCTGGTGTCCTAGTGCCCCTCCTTGCCCTGGGACTGCAACCCAAGATTGCAGCCTGGATCTGTGTATGGGCAGTGCAACAGAGTCGTGCACCTTGTGCCAGCAAGGGGACCCTTTTAATCTCTTTCTGACCAGTTATCTGACTCCCTTACCATCTATAGGCTGAGAGCTTTGAAAGCTGTTTCTGCTGCTGATTCAGTTGCTTTCAGGGCATACTGCCAACTAGTTTATGGTCCGCTCTCACCTTACTAACTTTTCCTGCTGACCTTCTAAGTTGTCTTTGTCTGCAAAATTCTTTTGTAGGTTCTGTTGCTCCGGAAGTAGTTTTGAGTCATTGTTTAATTTTCGGAGAGAAATTTTGGAGAGCTCAGTTCTCTGCCTTTTCTCTGCCATCTTGGTTCCTCCTTCAACCTTAATTCTTTGTAGATTCTTGAGACATTACATATTTTACATCCATATAGTATCATTGGAAGAATGTCTTTTTTAAAAAAAAAAGTGGACCTAAGTTTGTGCACAAGCTCTCTGTATTGGTCATCTAACTGAACAGCAAAATCTAAATAGTACCTGTTCTTGATCCCCTTGGTTTTTCCTATATCCCTAGTTAAACTGAACACTTTGATGCTTTACAATCTCCTTAGGAGGTGACAGTGTTCCATGAATGAATGAGCGAAAATATAAGCATGTGGAGGTCTTTACCTACTGCAGAGAAGTCCTCTTTCATCTGGACTCTGCGTAGGACATGGTGGAAGACAAGATTGAACACTTTTGGCTCACTCTTGTCTCCCTATTTATGCAGGACATGATAATTGCCAAAGATTGTCAAACAAAGTCATGCCTGTCACAGTATCTTTCAAGGAACCTTGTGTGATTTGGGCACTTGCATGGAGGTACTTTATTAGAATAGCACTTTTGTATTTTTTTAAATCAAGAAATAAACCAAATAAATAGTCAACAAATGAGCACAATGGGATCTTTTATTCTCTTTACTTTTTAGTCAACTGTGTGACTGGGAAGATGTGATATACTATAGAATGTTTGTGAAAGCCTACCCTTCTCATACCTTTGGTTAGAATGTTTGATGTATGTATAGATTAGTCTCATAAAACTCTTATGAAGATGGGAAAGTGAAAGTTCACTTAGTTAATTTTGGCTCATTGTTTTAGCCTGTTGAGAGCTTTTGGAATTTCTTTTATGTCCTTCATGAAAATCAGGATTCCCCCAAATTTCAGCTGTCTGGAAAGAAAGAATAATGTAATCAGTGCTCATCACTAAAAGTGATGGAAATAAGAATTGTGAATGAATATATGCTAGCCATGTAAAGTGCTACGTTTGAGGTTCAGTTGTTGTATCCTTTTTTGTTTTGCCCAAATATTTATTCTATGATGATTTTCTATTACTTGTGATCTAATTTGATTAATATGTTTCTGAAATTTAAGATAATTAAATAATGAGGTTTTCATTGAAGTTATACTCTGGTGCCTCAGGTGTGGAGTTGACCTGAGGTTCTCAGAGGTTATGCCAGTGGAACACTAACTCTGGCAGGTATTATGGAGTTGGAAAAGCATCAGTTAAGTGCCTGGAAGTTTTCCCTCAGCCTGGTAAGTGAGGATAATCCTAGCTGATCATCAGAGGGTTGGCACTAAGAAGTACTTTTTTTTTTGCATGGGCTATTTACAAAAAATGTCTACTAATATTTAAAGGGATTATAATCTGCATTACTAGGGCACCATGTATATCTTTTCAATTACTGAATTATTGAAATTGTGGGAAAAGTAAACACTAAATTATGGTGTATTTATTTTTTTCCTCATAGGGCATTATTGTGCAAAAGAAAGGTTGCATCAAGCATTTTACAAAATATGGATACAAATTAAAATAATTGAAGAATTCTCATTCTCAGAAATACAGCAAAATGTATAAACCATCAGAGACGGTGAAACGTCGACTCAATGTGCATGCACCACCAAGGATAAGAAGTGTGGATGTTGCTAGAGGACGAGCAGGGTATGGATTTACCCTTTCTGGACAAGCGCCTTGTATTCTTAGCTGTGTTATGAAAGGGAGTCCTGCAGATTATGTAGGACTAAAAGCTGGAGACCAGATATTTGCTGTTAATGACATCAATGTAAAAAAGGCTTCTCATGAAGATGTAGTGAAGCTCATAGGGAAGTGTTCTGGGGTGTTACATATGGTAATCAGTGAAGGCATCAGTCACATGGACTCTTGTTCTAGTGATGAAGAAGTCGGATTTTATGAAGGAAAAGGCTGGCTAAAGCCCAAACTTGATTCCAAAGCATTAGGTATCAACAGAGCAGAGAGAGTCGTTGAAGAAATGCAGTCTGGTGGAATTTTTAACATGATTTTTGAAAATCCTACTCTTTGTGCTGCTAGTTCAGATCACTCAAAACCAAAACAAAGATCCCTTTCGGAGTCAGCTACTGCTGCTGCTCGGTTTGACATTGCACAGGAAAGTATAAATACTCCAAATTATAATTTTCATTCTAAGGAAGAAATGTCTAAAGTTATACATGATGATTCAGTTTTCAGTATTGGACTAGAAAATCATGATGACTTTGGATTAGATGCAAGCATTTTAAATGTTGCCATGGTGGTGGGTTATCTAGGTTCAATAGAACTTCCTTCAACTAGCTCTAACCTTGAATATGATAGTCTGCAGGCTATTCGTGGATGTATGAGACGCTTGAGGGCTGAACAGAAAATACATTCATTAGTGATGATGAAGATTATGCATGATTGTGTTCAACTCTGCACCGACAAAGCTGGCATAGTGGCTGAATATCCTGCAGAGAAACTGGCATTTAGTGCAGTATGCCCTGATGACAGAAGATTCTTTGGACTGGTCACCATGCAGACTAATGATGATGGAAGTTTAGCTCAGGAAGATGAAGGAATTTTGAGAACTTCTTGTCATGTTTTCATGGTAGATCCAGAACTATTTAGTCATAAAATTCATCAAGGTATCGCAAGACGGTTTGGGTTTGACTGTACGGCTGATCCAGACACTAATGGTTGTTTAGAATTCCCAACATCATCTTTACCTGTTTTGCAGTTTATTTCTGTCCTCTATAGAGACATGGGGGAATTGATAGAAGGAATGAGAGCACGGGCCTTCCTGGACGGCGATGCTGATGCTCATCAGAATAATAGTACAAGTAGCAATAGTGATAGTGGCATTGGCAATTTCAACCAGGAAGAAAAAAGCAACAGAGTTCTGGTGGTTGATTTAGGAGGCAGTTCAAGTAAGCACATTCCTGGTAATGTGTGGGAAAATCCAGGAGGAAGAGCAGCAAATGCACCTGCTGCACACTGGAATGGTTTCTGTCATGATTCAGAAGGAGGTTCTTTAGAAGCAACTCAGAGTGAGAAGTTTTGTGATTTAAATAAGCATTTAGGACCTTCTTCCCGAATGGAAGTTTCTCTTGTTCCTTCACGGAGTTCAGTCCCTCCTTCCAAAAGAAGTACCATGGGTATAGGTGGTGGTTCCAATCAAAGGTGGCTGCCTGTCCATGTCCTTCAGGAATGGCAGCATGGCCATGCCAGTGATCAGGAGTCATACACGGATTCTACAGATGGATGGTCAAGTGTGAATTGTGGCACACTTCCTCCTCCAATGAATAAAATTCCAGCTGACCGATATAGGGTTGAGGGAAGCTTTGTTCAGCCTCAACTAAGTGTTCACAAGAGTGAATGGTCTAAAAAAGCTTTTGGAATGCAAACCATCTTTGGTCCTCATCGAAGCGTTAGAAAAATGAAAGAGGACAAAAAGGTAAGCATTATGAATAATCAACAAAAAAACAACTTGGATAAGTAATTTAGGTCAGTTATTTAAGAAATCATATCAGTTTGCTTTTTATATCTAACTGGCAAATACACAGTACTTTACTTTCCAAGTTCAGTGGAGCCTTCTGTTAAGAAAACTGACCAATAAAAATGTAAATTGATGAAAGAGGTCTCTTTTGCAAAACATAAAAATTAAGGGGCTTTATTCTTTACTTGATGATTCACTGAGATTCATTCAAGATGCAGGTTTCTCTTAATCACTTGTTGTGTCAAATGTATTGAAAACAGGCTTATACTCAGACAGCTTCTTCAGGAATAGAATGATTGCAAAGTGAAGTACTCATAGAATTATAGAATCCTAGTTTTGGGAGAGATATTTATAAAAGAAAGCAGTGATCATAAAGAGCCAATATGACTGCATCAAGACTAGATTGTGCCAAACTAATGTCATTAAAAAAAAAGATTTATTAAACTGGTAGATCAAGGGAACGCTGTTGATATAGTTTACCTCAATGTTAGCAAAGCACTTGGTAAACTTTTTCATGGCATTTTTGTGGAAAAGATGGGGAAATGTGGGCTAGATGATAGTATTATTAGGCAGATGGAGAATGGATTGGATGGTTGGACACAAAGAGGAATTCATTAATGGTTTGATGTCACCTGGGAAGGTGGTTTCCAGTAGAATGCCCAAGGGATTAGTGCCTGGCCTTATGCTATTTAGCTTTTTATCAGTGAATTGGCTAAAACACATAGGTGACTTTTTTTTAATCAATTTTTCAGATGACATAACTGGGAAGGATAATAATGTGTTTGTTCAAAGAAGTATACCGAAAAAGTCTTGACAGTCTAGAATACTGGGCTGAATCAGAAATACCATTTAATACGGATAAATTATTTATACTTTGAGTTAAAAAATCAACTCCATAAGTACATGATGGGGAATTCAGATAGTTCATCTGAAGATAATCTGAGGGTTTGAATGGACAGTAAGCTCAACGTAAGTTAACAGTGTGATATGGTGACCAAGAAACCCAATGAAGTCTTCACCTACATTAAGAAAGGCTTAGTTTCCAAGAACAATATAATGAGACAATCTCATTGTACTTTGTCTTGGTCAAGCCAAGTAATTTTGTGGTCAGTTCTGGGAACCACATTTTTGTGAGGACTTTGATAAATGAGAGAGTATCTGGGAAGATAAGAGAATGGTGAAGGGCCTTGAATTCTCCTTGAATTCTTTCCATATGAGGATTGGCTGAAGGAACCAGGTGGGATATTTTGGCTGAAAAAGGGAAGAACTTAGGTAGGAGAGTGGGATGTGATAATTGTCTTCAAGTATTTAAAAGGCTGTCTTATTGAAAAATGGATTAAACTTGTTATTCTTGGACTTAGAGTAATGGGTAAAGTTTCAAAGAGAATTTAGGCTTGATATAAGGAAATACAACTAGAAGTTTACAAAAATGAAATGGGTTACCTCAAATCATGTAGATTCTCATTCAAGGTCTTTAAGCAAAGACTACTTTTAAAAAAAATTTAATGAATTTTTTTTCAGTTTTCAACAATCACTTCCATAAATGTTAAATTTTCTCCCTCTCCATCTCCCCACCCTCCCTGACCAAAGACTACTTTTTAGGAATGATGTAGAGAGAATTATTTTTTTTTTCAACTTGTACTCGATAACTGAGTCCTAAATCTGAAATTCCATGATTAGAGATCATATAATCCAGCCTCCTTCTTTGATAGGTGAGGAAACTCATTTTCAGATAGGGAAAAATGTCTGCTTTGGATGATTTCAGATAGTATGCAGCAGGGCCAAAATTATTGTTTAAAATAATCTTATGAATTCAAAAGAAATGCTCTGTTTTAGCATCTTTATTTCTTATTATTTAACATAGGTGTTTATCATTGTATAACTTATTTCCATGTTTGTTTCTGAATGAATCTTTTATTTGAGGAAAGTGGGTGAGATTAAATACCAATGTAGGAGCTGGAAAAATTATATATTTATGAGATTTGAACTAGGTTAGCAAGGGTTGTGGTGCTACATTTTAAAAGGCAACATGTTCCAGTAGAAAGAATCAAGTATAAGAGATCTGTCATAGCTAACTTTGGGGCTCAGAGATTCAATAGCTATGTGAGCTGAGCAATTAGTTAACCTTTCTTACCCTCAGTATCCTTTTCTATAAAACAGGAATTCTTGGTCTACCTGTCTCATAGGCATATTGTGAAGACTGTGGCCTGTGAACTTGTAAATGCTACAGATGTAAATGCTTCTCTGTAGGTAAAATAGCTTGCAGTTCTGTAGCACTTAATGGTGTATAAAGTAATTTCCTTATAATACGCTTGTGTGGTTAGGTAGTGCCATTGTTACTATTCTCATTTGATACCTAAAGAAACCTAGACACAGAGAGATGAAATGACTTGGCCAAATGACAGATCAAGGACTTGTACCTAGCTCTTCTGAGGCTATCATGTTTTCAGAACCAATTGACTTTCTATTCTCCTTTCTTTCTCAAATCCTCACTTGGTAATACTTTAGAAAGTAGCATAAGCCTGTAGATACCTATAATTCCAGATGTGAGTTCAAAATGAAAACATTGGAATGTTTAAAGATAACTAATTTCCTACCTTTGCTTCCCACTCCAACTTATTCTGCTTTTCCTTCTAGCCTTGCATCTCGAGTGAGGGGAAATAGATAGTGAGAAAGGAGAGGACTTAGAAGTCTTTGAGTTATGTGACAGTAAAGGGAGAGATGCAAGCTGAGCTGTTATTTATCACCTTCATGTCATCCTTACAATCAGAGAAGAAGTCTGGCCACCGTAGTGTGTACCACAATCCTATAAAAATAGAATCCGAGGACTGTTTTGTTCAAATGAAGTAGGACACAATTTGAGGCCATTGTTAAAATAAGAGGCCCTTTATTCAAATATTTTTTTTAAAATTTATTCATTTATTTATTTATTTAACTTTTTACATTGATTTTAACAAAATTTTCTCCCCATTTATCCCCTCTCCCCACCCCAATACACCAAGCATTCTAATTTTCCCTATCACCAATCTACCCTCTCTTCTATCATCCCTCCCTTCTCTTTTGTCCTGTAGGGCCAGATGACTTTCTATTCCCCATTAACTGTATTCCTTATTTCCTAGTAGCAAGAACAATACTCAACAGTTGTTCCTAAAACTTTGAGTTCCAAATTCTCCCCATCCCTCCCTCCCCACCCATTCCCTTTGGGAAGGCAGGCAATTCAATATAGGCCATATCTGTGTAGTTTTGCAAATGACTTCGATAACAGTCATGTTGTATAAGACTAACTATTTCCCTCCATCCTATTCTGCCCCCCATTGTTTCAGTTCTGTCTTTTGATCCTGTCCCTCCCCAAGAATGTTGACCTCAAATTGCTCCCTCCTCCCATTGCCCTCCCTTCCATCATCCCTCCTTCCCTGCTTATCTCCTTCTTCCCCATTTTTCTGTACTGTAAGATAGGTTTTCATACCAAAATGAGTGTGCATTTTACTCCTTCCATTAGTCGAATATGATGAGGGTGAACTTCATGTTTTTTTCTCAGCTCTCCTCTTTTTCCCTCCACTAAAAAGTCTCCTGCTTGCCTCTTTAATGAGATATAATTTACCCCATTCCATTTCACCCTCTTTCCTCCCACTGCATTTCTCTCTCACCATGTACCTTAATTTCTTTTAAGATATGGTCCCATCCTATGCAATTCACTCTGTGCTCTCTGTCTCTGTGTGTGCGTACTTGTGTGTATGTGTGCGTGCACATGTGTGTGTGGTCCCACCAACTACCCAGATACTGAAACGTTTCAAGAGTTACAAATATTGTCTTTCCATGTAGGCATGTAAACAGTTCACCTTTGGTAAGTCCCTTATGACTTCTCTTTGCTGTTTACTTTTTCATGCTTCTTCTCATTCTTGTGTTTGAAAGTCAAATTTTCTTTTCAGCTCTGGTCTTTTCATCAAGAATGGTTGAAAGTCCTCTGTTTCATTGAAAGACCATATTTTCCCCTGAAGTATTATACTCAGTTTTGCTGGGTAGGTGATTCTTGGTTTGAGTCCTAGTTCCTTTGACTTCTGGAATATCCTATTCCACGCCCTTCGATCCCTTAATGTAGAAACTGCTAGATCTTGAGTTATCCTGATTGTATTTCCACAGTACTTCAATTGTTTCTTTCTAGCTGCTTGCAATATTTTCTCCTTGACCTGGGAACTCTGGAATTTGGTCACAATGTTCCTAGGAGTTTCTCTTTTTGGATCTCTTTCAGGCAGTGATTGATGGATTCCTTCAATACTTATTTTGCCCTCTGGTTCTAGAATCTCAGGGCAGTTTTCCTTGATAATTTCATGAAAGATGATGTCTAGGCTCTTTTTTTGATCATGACTTTCAGGTAGTTCCATAATTTTTAAATAGTCTCTCCTGGACCTATTTTCCAGGTCAGTTGTTTTTCCAATGAGATATTTCACATTCTCTTCCATTTTTTCATTCTTTTGGTTTTGTTTTATGATTTCTTGGTTTCTCAGAAAGTCATTAGACTCCATCTGTTCCATTCTAATTTTGAGAGAACTATTTTTCTTCAGTGAGCTTTTGAACCTCTTTTTCCATTTGGCTAATTTTGCTTTTGAAAGCATTCTTCTCCTCATTGGCTTTTTGAACCTCTTTTGCCAACTGAGTGAGCCTATTTTTCAAGGTGTTTTTTTCTTCAGCATTTTTTTGGGTCTCCTTTGGCAAGGTATTGACCCGTTTTTCATGCTTTTCTTGCATCTCTCTCATTTGTCTTCCCAGTTTTTCCTCCACCTGTCTAACTTGATTTTCAAAATCCTTTTTGAGCTCTTGCATGGCCTGAGCCCACCGGACATCCACCTCAGATGTCTGGGATAGAGAAGCCCCGACCTCCACGTCTTTCTTTGATGGCAAGCGTTGTACTTCGTCATCAGAAGGAACATCTCTTCCCCAAGAAAGTAGCTCTCTATGGTCTTATTTTGCTTCCTTTTTCTGGGCATTTTCCCAGCCAGTTACTTGACTTCTGAGATTCCTCTCCACCCCTGCCCAGATCTGCCCAGCTAGTGCTTGGGCTCTGAGATTCAAATGCTGCTTCCCAGTCTCAGGGCTATCTGTGGTGGGAGTGGCTGCTATTCAATATGAGCTTAAGTTCTGGTGCTGGGGTGGGGGCAGAGCTGCCTCCCAGGCTCAGTTCCCTCAGGGGGTTTATGCAGAGACCTTCAGTAATGGAGCAAGTGGGGGCAGGGCCGCCTCCCAGGCTCAGTTCCCTCAGGGGGTTTATGCAGAGACCTTCAGTAATGGAGCGGGTGGGGGCAGGGCCACCTCCCAGGCTCAGCTCCCTCAGGGGGTTTATGCAGATATCTTCGGTAATGGAGCGCCTGCCTGCTCGGGGAGTCCCAGCCACTGCTGCCTCTGCCGCTCCCTCCACTGCTGCCTCCCGAGGGGGCCCGAGTCACGGAGACACCACGCTCCCCTCTCGGCCAGCCCAGACATCTCTCTCACTGACCTGTAGTGCCTGTGGGCAGAGGGACCTTCCCGGCCACCGGACGTTCCGTCCCTGAAGCCTGCCCGGATCTGCTCCTCTGGGGCCACGGGGCCAGGGCAGTGCAGGGGTGCGCTCTGCTTTCCCGGGCACGATGGACCCCTGGGGACAGCTCTCCAGGGCTCTCTGGAACGGAAATCTCTTCCACTGTGTTTCTGTGCGCCTTGCAGTGATCCAGAATTTCTGGGAAGTTCTTCTTACAGGAAATTTATGGGCTGTGGATTCGGAGCTAGCATACGCGAGTCCTTCTACTCCGCCATCTTGGCTCCTCCCCCCTTTATTCAAATATTGCATATTTATTTTACACTAAAATTGCATGATAAAAAGCTGGCTTATTCCTATTGCTCTTATTAGTCCACTTTTCCATGTGATGATCCTACAGTCTTGAAAGATCTCACTCTGCTTTCTGAGTCATCTAAAAGAGATTTAGCTATTGAACTGAACAGGCCTGTATTAAGAACATGCCATTTGCAAGGCACTCTCTCAGAGCAATTGTGATACAATGACTTTTTGTCTTTTCAATAAGTTAATAGTCCTTGTCCCAAAGGAACATACAAACCATTTTAAATTAATTTAGATTCAAATCTCTTAAGTCTAATTCTTTGAAAATTGAAAATTTATATTCCATGTTTAGAATTCCACATATAGAATATTCTGTAATATGGAATTACTAGTATTTGTTAAATGCCTGTGATGGTACTGGGGATACCAATACAAAAAGTTAGATAGTCTGTCTTCAAGGAGTTTAAATTCTATTTAGGCATGGGATATAACATGTTTATAGACAACTAAGTATAGGATATATACAAAAATGTATACAGAGTTATGGATGAGGGACTTGAAAAAATGACCTTTATAGGTAACATTTGAGTTGAGCTTTAACGGGAGTTAAGGGTTCCAGTTGAGGTGAATAGGGGGAGCATTCAAGAATGTGGGACAACCTATTAAAAGATACAGAAGTAGAGCTGAGATGTCATCTAGGAACAACAAATAGTCTAGTTTGCATGGAGGATAGAATAATTAAAAATTTATTTTAATTTTTTCACCAACTACATGTTAAAACAATTTTTAAACTTTTTTTTTTGAGTTCCAAATTCTGTCCCTTGCTGCCTCCTTTCCCTCCCCTCTCCCAGAGACTGTAAGCAATCATATAAATCATTTCCATATTAGTCATTTTGTACAAGAAAACTTGAAGAAAAGACAAAATAATGAAAGAAAGAAAGTGAAAAATAGCATTCTTCAGTTTGTATTCAAACAATATCAGTTCTTTCTCTGGAGGCAGATAATATGCGTCATCATTAGACCTTTGGGATTTTCTTGGATAGTTGTGTTGCTGAGAATAGTTAAGTCATTCGCAGTTCTTCATTGAACAATGTTTCTGTTACTGTGCATAACGTTTTCCTGGTTTTGTTCACTTCACTTTGTGTCAGTTCGTATAAGTCTTTCCAGGTTTTTCTGAAATCATTCTGCTTGTCATTTCTTATAGCATTTCTTATTCTATTGTAATCATATACCACAGCTTGCTTAGCCAGTCCCCAGTTGATGGGCATCTCTTCAATTTCCAATTCATAGCTGAAGGTAGAGTAATTTATAACTAGCCTGGAACCAGATTGTAAAATGCTTTTTATGCCAAACAGAGGAGATAATATTTTGTAGGATGTAGGAAGCAGAGGGGTAACATAGTCATATATGTGCTTTAGCAGTATCAGTGTGGAAACCACATAGAAGATGAATTGGTGACTGGAGAGACTGGAAACATAGGAACCAGCTTTGAGGCTATTACAGGAGTCTAGATTGGAAGTCATTTCATTGGAGATCAAAGGTTGGATGAAGAGATGTTGAGGTAGACTGTGAAAGCCCTGGCAACTGTTTGAATATAATGGGTTAGGGACAGTTAAGAATAACTTGAAAGTTTTGAACTTGGGTGACCAGAAGAATGGTGCCCTTGACAGAAGTTAGGAAACTAAGAAGAAGAGTGAATGTGAGGAGAAGGAAAATTTTTAGACTTGTTGACTTTGAAATACCTTTGGAACATCCAGTGGACATATCCATCAGCACTTGGAGATACAGGATTGGAGTTAAGGGGAAAAGTGAGGGGGGGCTGGTTATGTTGATTTGAGGCATCTGCAGAGAGATGGTAATTGAATCCATGAGAAATGATGAGGGAGTCCTGAGATAGTATAGAGGGAAAACAGAAGACCCAAGAAGGAACTTTGGAGTATATTCACAAATAAGGGTTAAGATAAGGGTGATGGTGCTTTCAAGGATATTGAGTAGTGAGTTCTCTTTAAGGGTCTTTAAGACCCTGGAGGTCTTAAAGTGAAGACTTGATGACCTTTCAGGGAAATTATGGAATAGATTTTCCCAGGTAGTGGGAGCTGTAGGTTGTGTTGGGAATATAATAGCCTTTGTAGCTCCTTATATGACTACGGGTTCTGCCTTACTTCTGTAGCAGTAATGTTGGACTCCCTAGAATGTTTGAATTAATATGTGAGTGAGAGAAAATGTCATACTTGCACCAGTTTTTGAATTTGGAGATAAAAAAGGGGACTCAGAATCGCAGAGCATGGTAACTTGAAAAGGGGAATTTGGAGATCAGCAAGTCCAAAGAACTTTAATTTTAGTTCAAAGAACTAAAATTCTTAACTATGTCATGAAACAATGTTTATTGTTTCTAGCATTGAGGTATATTTTATCATCGATGCTAAGGATATAGAAAAATCTTCAGCTATCTACCTGATTCTGCAGTAAAGTAATTGTATAACATTACTTATGATAGGGGACCTACAGAGTGAGGTAGAATATTGTGAAAAATAACGGTTCTGGGGAAAACACTTCTCTATGGGGAAAACACTTCTCTATGCAGAAAACTTTAAAAAAAAATACTGTGATTTCAGTGGTGATGACACACCCTTTCCTCATGTAAATCTAAGCCTTTCATACCTTAAGAGATGCTTTTCATGAGTTGTCACCATTAAACAAAACAAGACAAACTCTTCACCTGATGACCATGGTGAAACTCCAGACCCAAATAAAGGACCAGTGATATTTGGAAAAATGATTAAATATCTCTTAGCTACTTAAAAATGTCATTTTCATGATTATCCATAGTAACTCATGTTAGTACAGCATCTCTTAAGATTCACAAGCTGTTCCTCACAATAGCCCTGCTTTCACTCAGGTAGTAAGTGTGAGAACTGTGACTCCAGCTGAGGTGCTGTGGCTCAGAAATTGTACACATTTGTGGCCCCTCAAAAATAGATTTATTGAATCAAAATGTTAGTTGGTAAAATATTTTAAACCTTAGTGTTACTGAAGAATGCACACAAAATCTGACCTGTTGATCAATTTCTATTGCAGCTGTCCATGATAGGAATCTTGGCATAGGAACAGTTAATCATGGTGTATTTTGTAGTTGATTTATAGCTCAGAACTAAAAAAAATCCACAAAAATTTGATTTATACACTGACTAGCTTAATTGATATTGGCAATAAATATGGCAGTAGTATGGCACTAAATAGTTTGGGCAAATCTATAAATTAAAAACAAAGGAGAAACTAAAATGGATGTCTAACTGCTTCCTTAGAGTTTTCTGTAGCAAATGGGGAGTATTACTGAACTAGTTGTGATTCTTGAAACCAGTGAATGTCATACTCAGAGAAAATGTACTACTTACTCATCTGTTGCGTAAAAAATAAAACCAAGCCAAACCTATGTCTTTTAATGGATTTACAAATTAGACAAAGAACAGTTTTATGATCCAGAAACCATGGCAGACACTAGGGAGTGATTTCTTACCAAGGTTTAAATGAGAGGCTCCCAGAAGATCGTTTGTTTTTGTGCATATGAGGGGATAGAATTCTGGAGAAACATGTACTTAGCTTTCCGACAACAAACAGGATCAGTAACCTTGTCTTTTTTTGACCATAAGGCCTCATTTTGTTATGTTTTAATTTTCCAGTAAGGAGAAACTGATTAAGAAAACAAAAATAATGAGGAGGGACCTTAGTGACCACAAGCCATTTTCTTATGGCATAACAAATTACAGGTTCATCAAATACTACACCAAAAGGATTTCAGTGAAGCAGATTTTCTGTCTTGTATGATGAAAAGGAATGTTATAATAGATTGTGGGAAAAGTTTAGAGAATACCAAAAGACTATATTTAAGGCAGAACAGATTATAATTCCCCTGTAAGATATGACTTTAAGAAATAAAAAATATTAAGAAAAAATAAAAATAAAAAATGAACCTCAAAGGATAAGAAACTTAATAGAGTTATACAATATAAACTGGAACCAACCTCAGAGGTTGTAATCCCTGCTGAACTGAAACCTCATAACTGTTCTGACTGGTGGTCACCTAGTCTTTATTCTGAGACTTCCAGGTATGGGGAATTCACTTCTTCCTAAGGATTCTTGTTCTGCTTTTGGACTTTTCTGACCTGAGAGAAAATTAATCAAACAACAGGGCAACTGCCTAAGACATAAAAGGTTTACAGCAAGCCAGATATAGTTAGTTAGAAAGTCAAACAGGTCTATTTATTTATTTATTTTCTTAAAAAAATATTTAATTTATTTTCGGTTTTCAACATTTACTTCCATAAATTAAAATTTTTCTTTCCTTGTCTTCCCTCTCCCTCCTCAAGACAACATGCAATCCCATATGGGCTTTATCCATACTTTCCTACTAAACACATTTTCACATTAGTCATGTTGCATAGAAGAATTATAACATACGGGAGAAACCATGAGAAAGAAAACAAAAAAGAAAAGAAAAGATTCCGCTTCACTCTACAATCCAACTTCATAGCTGTTTCTCGGATATGGATGGCATTTTCGATCATATGCCCTTTGGAAAAGTTTTAGGTCCTTCCTTGCTGAGAAGGGCTGAGTCTATCAAAATCAGTCCTCACATACTGAGGCTGTTACTGTATGCAATGTTCATCCTGCTTCTGCTCACTTTACTCAACATCAGTTCATATAAGTCTTTCCAGGTTTTCCTGCTCATCATTTCTTATAGCACAATTCATGTACCACAGCTTGTTTAGCCGTTCCCCAATTGATGGATATACCCTTGATTTCCAGTTCTTGGCCACCACAAAAAGAGCTGCTATAAATATTTTTATACATGTGGGTCCTTTTCCCATTTTTATGATCTCTTTGGGATACAGCCCTAGAAGTAGTGTTGCTGGGTTGGTTTATAGATTTCTTAATGGGGAGGCTGAGAAATGGGTATTTAAATCTAAACACTTAAATATACAAGTAGACCAGTTTTACATATATGAATTCTTTTTAAAGGGAAGGATATTTTGGTAATAGTACTGCCTTCTAATTTGTATGACAATGTAAAATGTTTATTGAATTTTTACAAAGTAGGAGATAACTATCTATTTGTACATATTAATAACCACCACAAAAAGAGCTGCTATAAATATTTTTATACATGTGGGTCCTTTCTCCATTTTTATGATCTCTTTGGGATACAGCCCAGAAGTATATTGCTGAGTCAAAGAGTATGTACATTTTTGTAGCACTTTGGGCGTAGTTCCAAATTGTTCTCCAGAATGGTTGGATTAGCTCACAGCTCTACCAACAATGAATTAGTGTTCCAACCTTCCCACGTCCTCTCCAAAATTTATCATTTTCCAAATAGGTCTATTTAAAAGAAAAGAAAAACATTCCCCCAGAGTTCCTGCCTAACTGATAGGTTTCTACAAAAAATGGGAGGTATAATAAAGCTTGTGTTGAAGATTAACCATCCTTTGTAGTTCATGTATGTCTATGGCACTGAATTACTTCTTGTAGTTGTAGTTCTTGGACTCCAAAATACTTGAGTTAAGATGTGTCTGAGAGGGAATGTCAGATCTGTACCAAGTTTTGGATTTGGATGTAGGGGAAAGAACTCGGAATCACAGAACACAGTAAGTAAAAGGGGACCTTGAAAGGTTATCTAGTTTGAGCACAGTTAGGATTTGAATAAGAGTGAAAAGAATGCTGGATTTGGAGTCAGAGGACTTGGGATTGAATCCTGACTTTGCTTCTTATAAGTTTTGACACTTTGCAGAGTCCTTTATCTTCTCTAGATCTCAGTATCTTTATCCTTAAAATGAGAATATTGCATTAAATTGATCCCCTGCTCACTCTAAATTCAGTGATCAGTTCCTGGTATTTGGAAATCTAGCTTGGCTTATTAAAGTAATACGCTTTATTAAGTAGAGGAGGGGAGGGTAGCAACAGATTTTTCCTATCCCTTCAGATGTCTGAATTGAAGAAATGTTAGGAGCTCATATTATCATTAATACCTGTCCCCACTATTATTTGGCATAGTTCTGGAAGTGTTAGCAGTAGCAATAAGGTAAGAGAAAGGAGTTAAAGGAATAAAAATAGGTAAGGAAGAGATAAAATTATTCCTGTTTGTTGATGTTATGATAACTTCCATGGAAAACTCCAGGGAATTAGCAAAGATACCACTTGAGATAGCTTTAACAAAGTTGCAGGCTACAAAACAAATTCTAAAAAATCAGTAGAATTCTATATAATAACAAAACCCAAGAAGCAGTCATAGAAAGGGAAATCCTATTCTAAATAACTACAAAATGCATAATGTATCTGGGGAATCTACCTCCTAAAGCATATAAAAACTTACATAGATTCAATTATAAATAATTTCTTCAAGGATTGAAGAACAACCTAAATAGAGGTATACTCAGTGCTCATGGCTAGGCCATAATTAATTCATACTTTTAATGCTGTACCAATCAAATCACCAAGAGGATACTTTATAGAGCTTGATAAAATAGTTACAGAATTCATTTGGAAAAACAAAAGATCTGCCATACTAAGGGAAATGATGAAAAGAAGTAAGGACAAAGTGGGAATAGCACTTCTAAACCTCAAACTATATTATAAAACATCAGTCATTAAAACCATTTGGTATTGGTTAAACAATAGAGAGATAGATAGATCAGTGAAACAGAGTAGACAAAGAAGATTCAGAAATAACAGAACTCCATAATCCAGTGTTTGATAAAGAGGAAAACATAAGTTAGAGAAAAACTCCCTATTTGTTAAAAACTACTAGGAAAACTAGAAAGCAGTCTGGCAGCAATTAGGCTTAGACTAATATCTCATACTCCACAATGCTTTCTAAATGGATACCTGATCTTAATATAAAAGGCCATATTATAAAAAATTTAGAAGAGAAACAGATCATCTGCCTTTCACAGCTATGGGTAAGAGATGTATTCTTAACTAATGCAAAAGATAAAATAGATAACTTTGAATACTTGAAACTGAAAGCTTCTACATAGATAGCATATCTAGAATAAGAAGGGAAGTGGTTGAATGGGAAAAAACATCTTTGCATTAAATTTCTCCGATCGGGGTTTGATAGCCAAGATACATAAACATTTAATAAGTAAATATTATTAATAGCCATTCCCCAGCAGATAAATGGCCAAAGGATATGAACAAACAGTTCTGAGATGAAGACTGCAAAGTTTTCACAACCATGTGAAAAGAAGTTCCAAATGGCTAAAAACAGGAGAGATGCAAATCAAAACAAGGCTGTAGTTTCACTTCCCACCCTGCAAATTGGCCAGAAAAAAATGACAAAAAATGGCAAGTCATTGTTGGAGAGGGTGTGAGAAGATAGATACACTCACACCTTGTTGGTGGCCCTGTGAAATGGTATAACCATTTTGGGAAGCAATTTGGAATCAAGCAAATGAAGTGACTTAAATGTCTGTACCCTTGGAACCATCCAGAAGTGGAATGAGACTCTTACTTTTTCTAGTATGGCTTTATGCAAGTTATTTAATCATTGGGCCTTAATTTTAGCTATAAAATGATGGTGTTGGACTAAGTTGGACTAATCTAATTGATAATTGTTCCCTACTCTGCACTTCTGTATTTAACTTTGTACTTCTTATATGGCCCTTGGCATTTTCTGCTTTGTATTTTTCTTTTTGACTAGACTTTTGATTTCACTGGGACAGGGACTTCTACGGAGGAAACTCCCTTTACCAAAACGACCAGCATTTGATCTATAATTTATAGTCTTAGCTGTCTGTAGCATTGATAGGTTAAATGATTTGCTCAGGATCAAGCCGCATATGCTAGAGGCATTACTTGAACCCAGGTCTTTTTTACTGCAAGGCTTGAATGTGCCATGTTGTCTTTTTCTGTTCTGAGGATACCTACTCAACTCAGTGCTTAAAGATCTGTCGACTAGGTCCTTGGGACAACACACAACTACTGTGGTAGATTCCAGGGTACTCTATGGGTCTGTACTCCTGAATCTGACTAGTGAGCTTACCTTTAACAGTCAGCCAGTAGACACATTTTGCTCAAAAGATTTTGTCTGCTAAAATGCCATAGCAAGACTAGGTTCACGTTGGCTGTTGCGCTTTCACAGGCTCACAAAAAATTCCAGAGTTGTTAGGAGCCTCTGGCATTCTGGTTAGATTTTTTTTTCTTTTTAGGTAACTTTCACCAACTGGTCTTAGTTTTGCCCTCCAGGGCCAAGAACAAGAAGTCTAAGTTTCTCTTTCTTCTGACAGGCCTTCACATATTTAGAGACAACTATCAGATCCCTCTTCAGTCTTTTCTTTACCAGGCTAACCATCCTCAGTTCTCTTAGCCAGTCTTCATATGCATTTGCGGACTTCTTCGTGATCCTCTTTGCACTCTTCTAGCTGCTCTTCAGCTTATCAATTAATGTCCTTATAAAAGGTGCTTAGAATTGAACACACTATTGTAGATGTGACTGGACCAGAACAGAATATAGTGGGCCTCTTACCTTATTCTTGGAAACTCTCTTTTGATGCAGTCTAAGATTGCATTTGGTTTCTTGGCTGCCATATGCCGCCGCTGACTCATATATCTAGCCCTAGACCCCTGACCACCAGTCTTGTGTTCATCCTTTGTTTTTGAAGAAGACCATGACATCAGAGAAATGATGACATGACTCGCACTTGACTTTGTTTTGAGTGAGGGAGGGCTGTGCAAGGTCACCAGCTTCACTTTCTCCTCCTGAGTCATCTGGATGCAGTGACCAGATATTCATCAGGATGACTGGAGATGGCCCAGGATGCTTTGGGAGACCCTAGCCTTTTTATACTAGGTCTTTTCAGGTGCTCACTTAGATGGTGGTAATGGCCATTCAATGAATAGGCCTCTTTAAGAAGTAGTCAGGGAATGGCCCCTTTAATGAGCCAAAAAAAAAAAATAACTAAATCAACATCGGAAGGAAAGAGAAACTGTTGCTATTGATAGTCACTCTAAGCCTGCCATTAAATAAAGATTGGGCAGAGACCTATTGTTGTCCCATCTATGGGCTTCAGAGTGCACTGGGTTTAAGATTTTAGGAATGACAAGACAGACCACCAGTCTTATGTCGCCAGCTGCCTGCCAGACATTTCAAATGCCCTGTAGCCATCTCCAAAACAATTCATTGCCCTCCCCTCCACTCCCTAAACCTAAGTCTCCACTGAACTTTTCTGTTTCTATTGAGGCCACTTCTACCTTCCAGGGTACCGAATCTTGTCACCCCAGAAACATCCTGAACTTCTAATTCTTTCTTACCCACAATATCCAGTTGGCTTTCAAGTTTTATTTTACCTCCACAGCATGTCTTGTAGCTGTCTTCTTCCTCTCCACTCACACAGTCACCTCCCAACATGATGCCTTCATTACTTCTTATTGAACTATTGCAATAACTTTCTAATTATTCTAACTTCCTGCCTATAATTATTCTCACTTCCTGCCTCAAGTTTCTCCCTTTTGTAATTTATTTACCATATAGCTGCCAAAGTGATAGTCTTAAGGCATAATCATTGTCAATAAGCATTTATTGAGCTCTTACTATGTGTCAGGGACTGGAGATAACAAGTAAAATGAAAGTTGCTGTTCATTAGGACCTTACATTCTAATGGCCTGACCTTGCCACTTCTCTGATAAATTCCAATGGCCACCTATTACCTTTCAGATCAAGTACAAACTCCACTGAGTTATTTAAAGCCTGTCATAACCCAGCCCGGACATACCTTTCTAGCATTAATTTACATTACTCTCCTTCGCATACATTATGGCCCAGTCAACTGACCGTATCTGTCATCTCCTTAGCTTTGTATTGGTTAAACCCCTTTCCCTTCTTACCTCTGCCTCTCAGAATCCCTAGCTGCCTTCCAGGTTAAGTGCCAGCTTCTACACAGTCCTTCCTGTCCCCCCATGTTAATGCAGCCCCCCAATTAATCTTGTATCTATTTTATACCTATATATGTATATGTTAGCTCTGAAAGACTGTAACTTCTTGAGGACAGGGACTGTCTCATTTTTGTGTTTGTGTCCCTAGTGCTTAGCATAATGCCTGGTATGTAGGAAGTGTTTAGTAAGTGCTTATTGACTGAATGATTTCCTCTGTTGAGTTCTGTGTTTGGGGGGAATAGGGATCATGTCTTAATTATCACTGTATCTGCCCCAGTACCTATACCACAGTTCTTTGTATGTAGTAAGCACTTAATGAATAAATGAATCAGAGGAAATGTATTAGACCCCTGAAGTTGGAGGGGCAGAACAATATGTGTGTGTAAATATATATGTATATGTAAATACACAACTACCTTGTAAAATAATCTTCATAAATCATGCTGATAGAGCTTCATGGATGTGCAGCTGTATGACTGAAACTCATCACATCCTTTTAGCATAAGTATATGTATGAAGAGGTATATATTATATCCCATATATAGTGATATATCCCATATATCTCCTGTATATGTAGTATACATTTTATCCCACACATTCACATATATCCCATATGTTTATATTCACATACATATGTACATATACATATATATAAACATGCACATATATATACACACATATGAAAGGATATAATGAATTTCAGTCATGCAGCTTCACATTCCTGCAGCTCCAGCAGCATAAAATGTGAAGATTGCTTAAAAAGGCAACTATATCTCCCCAGTAAGAAGCACAGGACCTTACATGTAGTCGATGTTTAATATGTTTGTATTAAAAGTTAGTGAATGATGTCATTGTACCAGGGAAGCTAACTTGAAGGAGCCTTAATAATTTGATGCCAGCAGGTGGTGCTAAATCAGTCAACATTTATATAGATTCTCTTTCAGTTTGACTTAGTTTCACCTCAGCCACTAGGTGGCAGTGGAATATTAGTTTGTTTTCTAACCTGACAGAGACCTTCAGTCCGGCTGGGGAATTTAGAGATCATTTATTCCAGTATTTCCCCGACTAATTTGACCAGTCCATCAAGCAGTCAGTCAGTCAGCAAGCATTTATTAAGGGTCTGCTTTGTGCTAGTTTATGAAAGAGTACTGATTTTGAAACATTATTGAATTCCATAATGTTACTCAGAGGTTGTAGACTACCCCTTGATTAAAGAGAGGTTACAGACAATTTGGAGTAGAATGGAGAAAATTCAGACTTTTTTCATAATGAAAAATTGATGTGCAGAGTAACTTTGTTGCCTACATAGTTTCATATTTAATATTTTAAGAGAACTATCGCTTGCCTCATGGAGTATCAGAATTCTACAGACTTAAGTTTAGGAAATTCTGTCACTGAACTGGCTTTCTCATTTTGCTGTTAGATTTATCCATATTATATTTCATTGTATAGTGAAAATCATGCAGTCTTTCCTTCATTCAAGCCGTTGATAGGAATGATAAACAGCACAGGTCCATGAAGTACCTGAGGGACTGCACTTGAGACCATTTTCCAAGATGGCTTCAACCCATTAATGAGGGCTGTGCTTTGAGTTCAGTCATCCAATGAGCTTTGAATTCATGTAACTATATAAAAGTGGTCTAGCTACTTCACTGCATTTTTTCCAGAACTATAGCTTGAGAGTTCTACACTTGGGTTCAAAAAAAATCAAGCGCATGTTTATTTTAGATTGATAAATTTAGGATGTGAAAGATGAGGCTCAGTGATATTTGTATAGAAAATGTATTAGGATTTTAAGTGGACTTGAAGCCCAATGGTAAGACTGTATTCTGTATGAATAGAAACAGTGGTGTCATTTCACGGGCTGTCGTATGGAAGACAGTTTTAGACTTGTTCTGTTTGTCCCCATTTTGAAGATACAGAAACCGACCCAGTGAAGTCATTTGCTCAAGGTCCTGCAGGTAGGAAGGAACGTGGCTGAAATTTGAATCCTGGTCCTCTTACTCTAAATCTATTCTTTCTTATCTACCGTACTGTACATGATCAGTCTTCAAAGGGCAGACTAACTTTTTGTCTGTTTGTTCGTTCTAGGCTTGTTGCTATAGGATTCTTGTTAAACAAACAGAGACTATAGCTGTCAGAATATATGTTCTTAACTCCTTCCTTGCCTTTCCTGCAAGGGATTAAGTTCCTGAATTGTTTTTCTTTGATAGCACTTTTGAAAATCTGACTGACTACTTAAATGAAACCTTCCCTGCTTACCCAAGCCAGCTTCCTTTGATCTCACCTGAACTACTGTGCCACTCATTTAGCCCTTAATCAAAGACTGCCTTGTATTATGTTATTAATGAACTACTTACTATAATAATACTAATACCTTAATTTGTATAGCACTTGACAATTTTCAGAGAGCTTTTGTATATACTATCTTATGTGATCCTCACATTTGTTTTTTAAATTAATTTTCAGTTTTCCACATTCACTTTTGTAAGGTTTTGAGTTCCAATTTTATTTCTACCTTCTCCCCAAGATGGCATGCAATTTGATATAGGCTATACATGTACAATCATATAAAACATTTTCACATTAGTCATGTTGTGAAAGAAGAAATCAGAATGAAAGGGAAAATCACAAGAAAGAAAAAAAAAGAAATAGTATGCTTCAATCTGCATTTAGACTCCTTGTGTTATTGCTGAGAAGAGCAGTCTATCAAAATTGATCATAGCTCAATGTTGCTGTTACTGTGTACAATGTTATTCTGGTTCTGCTCACTTCAGTCAGGATCAGTTCATATAAATCTTTCCAGGTTTCTCTGAATTCTGCCTGCTCAGCATTTCTTATGTAACAATAGTATTCCATTACATTCATGTACTACAACTTTTTCAACCATTCCTCAGTTGATGAGCAGAATTTCTCAATTTCTAATTCTTTGCCGCCACAAAAGAGCTGCTACAAATATTTTTGTACATGAGGTCTTTTTTCCTTTTTTATGATCTCTTTGGGATATAGACCTAGTAGTCCCATTGCTGGATCAAAAGGTATGCACGGTTTTATAGCCCTTTTGGTATAGTTCCTAACTGTTCTCCAGAATGGTTGGATCACTTCACAACTCCACCAACAATGCACTAGTGTTCCAATTTTCCCACATTTCCAACATTTATCATTTTCCAGCCAATCTGATAAGTGTGAGGTGGTACCTCAGAAGTTGTTTCAATTTGCATTTTTCTAATCAGTAGTGATTTAGAGCATTTTTCATATGGCTATAGATAGTTTTAATTTCTTTATCTGAAAACTATTTGTTCATATCCTTCAACCATTTATCAATTGGATAATGACTTGTATTCTTATTAATTTAACTCAGTTCTCTCTGTATTTTAGAAATGAGGCCTTTATCACAGACACTGACTGTAAAAATTATTTCCCAGCTTTCTGCTTCCCTTCTAATCATAGTTGTATTGGCTTTGTTTGTGCAAAACCTTTTAAACTTAATGTGATCAAAATGATCCATTTTGCATCTCACTTAGCTGTTTGGTCATAAATTCTTCCCTTCTCCATAGATCTGACAGGTAAATTCTTTCTTGCTCTCCATATTTGCTTTTGGTAATTACCCTTTATGTCTAAATCACATACCCATTTTGACCTTATCTTCGTTTACAGTGTAAGATGTTGATCTCTACAGTTTCTACCATATTATTTTCTACTTTGTCAGATAGTGAATTCTTATCCTGGAAGCTGGAGTCTGTGGGTTTGTCAAACACTAGATTACTGTTGTCATTGACTACTGTGTCTTATGTACCTAACCTATTCCACTGATCCACTACTCTAGTACCAAGTACCCACCACTGCCAGTACCAAGTAGTTTTGATGATTGCTGCTTTATAGTGCAGCCCAACAACATTTGTGAAGTAGGAAGAGAACATATTTTTGTGCTTCCCATTTTAACTAAGGAAACCGAGGCTTAGAGAGGTTAAGTATTTATGAACCAGAAATAGGACTAGATTCAGGGTCTTTTGACTGTGAGTTCAGTGCTCTTTCCTCTAAATCATACTACTTCTTGTATTGTAGTAATAGTGACTAACATTTTTATCCAAATTAAAATGGAAATAGTTATTAATTTGAATATATACAAGACACTACATGAAAATTTAAAAAAGCCTTTACATTGAAGGGATTTACATTTTACTAGGGAAGGATCTCAACATGTACACAGATAAATATAAAGTAATTTGAGGAGAAAGTGTATTAGCAATTTGGGGTATTGGAGAGACTTAATAGAGGACATTTTAGCAGAGCCTTGAAGAAAGAGAAGGATTTTTAGAGGTGAGTAGGAAGTGCATCCTAAACATCGAGGATGGCTTGTGTAAATTCAGAGGCAGGAAGGGGAATGTCCCATTTGAGGAATAGCTGTGGTCATCCTGATGCCAGGACTTAACTCAGGTTTGATTATGAGATGAAATAAGATACTCGAAAGTCATCGAACAGCTAAACTAACAAAAAGGAGGTTGACTTTTCCCTAATACATACAAGAAGGATACATTGGCACTTAGTTTCCACTTTGGTCATGTGCCCTGCCTTCTCCTTATAGAAAATGCTTCTGGTGAGTAGCTTATCAGGACAGGGTAGGGTGACTGGTATGATTTTAGGTATCTATCAAATCTGAGAGGCCTAGCCTAATCATAATTGGGGCTATTTTTATTCCCTTAAGTGACTAGGAAACTTCTTCAGGGAAGTCAGGTCTGGGACAACTTTGTCTTCTTTTAGGGAGGAAAGGAGGAGGAGCCTTGGCCTACTTTGTGTTGAGGTTGGCGGGAAAGAAGCATCGAGAGAAATTGCTCTAGTTCAATCCTGGGTCCAGCTTTGCCTCCTTTTAGGTGAAAGCTAATCCCTTTCATAGTAGGGAAGGAGGATTTGTGGGCCTAACTTATGTTGCGGGGAGATTCTGGCAGATGCTCATCCTATAATAAGCTGATTGTCCAATTTCCCTAGAATGTAGAATATGTGAAGAGAAGTAATATGAAATAAGGTGGCAAAAATCTATTAGAGGTAGATTGTCGAACAGCTGGATCCTTGGCTAAGAAGATTGTGTTTTACCTTAGAGACAATAGGGAGCCACTGAGGACTTTATAACTCACAGTTTCCAAGTCACTTTCCTTACAATGAAACCCTGAAAGGGAGGTAATATATTGTTAAGTATTGATAACTTAATTTTACAGTGAGGAAACTGAGGCTCAAAAGTTAATTTGTCTGAAATTACATAGCTTGTGTCATGGCCAGGAGTCATAGGTTATGAATATTCTTAGACATAATTCAGTCAAACTTGCTTGTTTTACAGATAAAAAAGTTGGGACCCATTGAGATGAAATGACTTTTCCAAGGTCATTGACAGAGCCAGGACTTGAACCCAGATTTCCTTGACTCTCACTTCAGTATTATGTCCAAGACACCATGGACTCAAAGCTGGGTCTTTTGATACTAAATCAGTACAATCTCCTTATATCTTGTCTCCCCAGCTAGAATATGAGTTTTGTCTTACCTTTCTCACCAAAGGTCTTAACATAGTAGTTTGTGCAGAATAGGTGTCATTAAATACTTGTTGAATTGGAATGTGATTGCTTGGGGCTTATTATGTAAATTCTTCAGACCTTTGGTTACATCCTCTTACCTTGGCTGCTCTGCTTTGCTTTCAAGTGTAATTAAGGGATTTGGCTAAAATATATTGGGTCTTTCCTATTTAACGTTACTTCTGCCCTTTTCTGCTCTCAGGGGTTTGAGTGAGGCCAAATAAAATGGCAACCCAGTTTTTAACTAAGAACATCTGAGAAAACTAATAGTAGGGGAATACATACCCTTTGAATAGATGAAGGCAAGCTCTTTAAAGCTGGGGGCTATTTCCGTTCCTATTCTGGCCCTAGCACAATGCCTGGCACACAGTAAGAACTTAATAAGTATTTATTGAATTCAATCGAATTTTCTTGGCAGGGGTCAAAATTTTAGAAAAAAATTTGTCTCCATCAATCATTATACATAGTTTTGGGCCATTGTACAAAGCCTGTCTTTTAACATATGGTTTGGTTCTTATTTTTACAAGTATATTGAGGCATTTTATGTGTTCCTCAGAAGCAGGTGTGTCGTCATATAGAATATTACCTCTTGTACCCATTTGAGATACTTCATGTACATTGGCTTGTAAATGCAGGTACATTTTTGTGAAGGTATTTAACTCATTTTTACTCTCAGAAGCAGGTGTATTATTGAACAGTAACAGCAGAAAGGAAGATCATGGTTTTAAAATGTGACCAGTCATGCCTTTTTAATTTTTAAATTGTCTCTCCTAGATCTATTTTCCAGGTCAGTTGTTTTTCCCATGAGATATTTCACATTTTCTTCCATTTTTTCATTCTTTTGGTTTTGTTTGGTGATTTCTTGGTTTCTCGTAAAGTCATTAGACTCCATCTGTTCCATTCTAATTTTGAGAGAACTATTATCTTCAGTGAGCTTTTGAACCTCTTTTTCCATTTGGCTCATTCTGCTTTTGAAAGTATTCTTCTCCTCATTGGCTTTTTGAACCTCCTTTGCCAATTGAGTGAGCCTATTTTTCAAGGTGTTATTTTCCTCAGCATTTTTTTGGGTCTCCTTTACCAAGGTATTGACCCGTTTTTCATACTTTTCTTGCATCTCTCTCATTTCTCTTCCCAGTTTTTCCTCCACCTGTCTAACTTGCTTTTCAAAATCCTTTTTGAGCTCTTCCAGGGCCTGAGCCCACCCGACATCCCCCTGGGATGTCTGGGGTACTGAGGCCCCACCCTCCACGTCTTTCCCTGATGGCAAGAATATGTCCTCGTCATCGTCAGATCCGAAAGTTGGGATCATTTGCATCTGTTTGAAAAAACTCTCTATAGTCTTATTTTTCTTCCCTTTTCTAGGCATTTTCCCAGCCAGTTACTTGACTTCTGAGATTCCTGTCCACCCCTGCCTAGTTCCGCCCAGCTAGTGCTTGGGGTCTGAGATTCAAATGGGCTTTTCGCGCCGCCCAGCTGCTAATCAATGTGAGCTTTAGTTCTGGTGCTGGGGTGGGGGCAGGGCCGCCTCCCAGGCTCGGCTTCCTCAGGGGCTTTATGCAGAGACTTTCAGGAACGGAGCGGGTGGGGGGGGCCTCCTCCCAGGCTCAGCTCCCTCAGGGACTTTATGCAGAAGCCTTCAGTAATATAGCGGGGTGGGGCAGGGCCGTCTCCCAGGCTCAGCTCCCTCAGGTTGTTTATGCAGAGACCTTCCGTAATGAAGATCCTGCCTGCTGCTGGGGGGAGTCTCGGGCCGGCCGCCGCCGCGCTGCCTCCGCTGCCGCCCATGCCTCTGCCTCCCCCGCTTCCTGCCCCCATCTATGCCTCTGCCGCTTCCTCCCGAGGGGGCCCGAGCCACGGAGACACTCCGCTCCCCTCCTCTGGCCCAGCCATCTCTCTCACTGACCTGTAGCTTCTGTGGGCGGAGGGACTTTCCCGGCCACCGGAGCTTCTGTCCCTGAAGCCTGCTCGGATCAGCTTCTCTGGGGCCGTGGCCAGGGCAGCACTGGTGTGGGGTCCGCTTTCCGGGGCGCGACGGACCGTGTGGATGGCTCTCCAGGGCTCTCTGGAACGGAAATCTCTTCCACTATGTTTATACACCCCCTGCAGTGATTCAGAACTTACGGGGATCTCTTTTTACCTTAATTCTATGGGCTGTGGGATCGGAGCTCGTAAACGTGCATCTTTCTACTCTGCCATCTTGGCTCCGCCCCCCAGTCATGCCTTTTTAATGATTCATTGTGGGTTTTTTTTGCTGCCAGAGATTAAGAACAAGATTTTCATTCAGGTGAAAAGGGAAGACAAAAGTTGAAGAGCCTCAATGTCAAATCACTTTATTCTTAGATTTTGCCTTTTGTTATTTAAGTTAGGAAATCGCAGTATCTGATGTTTGATAGCATCAGTTTTAGACCCTGTGCCATTTTTGTGAAAACTAAGATAATGGTTAGGTAAGTATAGAAAATTCTGTGATATAACTGGCCTCCACCTGAAAGATCCAGCTTCTAATTTATTGATCTTAAGCGGATCCTTTCTTGTTTTCTGAGCCTCTGTTTCTTCATCTGTAAAATGGTAATAATATCTCTAGCACTCATCTTACAGAGTAGTTACGTGAGATATCAAGTGCGATAAAGTGTGCTTTGGAATCATAGATCTCTAAACATGAAGACTAAGCCCATCATTTTGTAGGTTTGATTCAATTCAATTCAATTTAACAAGCATCTATTCAGCTCCCCTATGTGCCACATGTGGTGTTGGGTGTTGGGATAGAAAGACAAAAGTGGAAGTTTCCCTGCCTTCAGGTAATTTGCATTTTATTGGAGGAAAACAACATGTGTGTAGAAATCCAATAAAACATATGTATGTATGTATGTATGTGTGTTAGTACACATCTATACCTGTACACACCTAAATATGTGTGTGTGTGTGCGTGTAACTTCAGGAAGTGAAGACACTAGCAACTGATGAGCTGATGGGGAAGCTGAGGTCTGAAGTCCAGAGAAGTTAAATCACTTGTCCGGGGTCATACGCGTAGTAAACAGGAGAACTGGGATTCATCCTCTGATTTTTTAATGCCAGATTCAGTGTTCCTTCTATCACACCATGCTCTTTTGTCACAGCTCTTTATAAAATAAAGTACAATGGGAATTGTAAGGATTATTATTGTTATTGTCTGACCTTGCTCCAGAAAGACACGAGGAAGAAAGATCTTAATATGTTAGGGTTTTTCATTTGTTTTAATCACTTATGGCTTCATATTCTCATATAGAAACATAGATATATTAACTTAAAAGTTTACTATGAAATGTAAATATGACATTTCATAGATGAGTTTAAGTAAAATCCCTCAGACAAGTGATATATATCAAAGATAGATTTTTAATTGTTGACAGGCCAAAATTCTGGCAAAAATAATCTTCCCTTCTTGGCATCTTTTTTGTGTCAATTAATAAATCACTGAATCTGGGATCTTTAAGGGACTGTCTGAGGCCACTTAAAACAATATTGCTCCTTTTTCTTTCTTTAGGGTTACTTCCAGGAGCCCTTGCCTCATTATTGAACCTTTAAGACGGAGTGTTTTTTCTTTAAACTTAACATTAGAATAAATGAATGAATGAATTATATACATATAATGAAACTTGTAAAAAAAAAAAAGTCAGCCACTGACTAATCTTTTAGTGTAGACAGGCAGCACACATCTCTGCATCACACTTCAGACATCAGTAGGAGTCTAATGCTGTGGATGCTTCCTTTATCCAAAGAAAAGGATTATTGACTGTGACTGTCTAGTCAGAGGCCCCCTAGTGTCTCTCATTCTGATCACATTTAGTTTTCCCAGATGAGTCGGCTACTGTTATTAAGTATCTGTAGTCATCATCTTTCTTCTGCTTTGTTCAGGTAAAAATGCCTCCACCTGTGACTGAATATGAGAGAGAGAGAGAGAAAGAGAGAGAGAGAGAGAGAGAGAGAGAGAGAGAGACAGAGAGACAGAGAGACAGAGAGAGACAGAGAGACAGAGACAGAGACAGAGAGAAAACGAGAATGAGGTTAGGCATTATGATGTTTGTGGGATCGAGGGCTAGTCATTGATTGAAGAGTATAAAACTGAATAAAGAAGTTAAGGTTCTGCTGTGGATCTGGACAGGTGAAACAGAGAAGACAAGGTTAGAAGAGGCAACATTTCCCTGATATCTTCTTTTCTACAAAAATGGTCATGAAATAAGTCTATTTTACCTAATGTCTTTGACTGGGTCTGAGAAAAAGCAATATTAGGCAAAATTGCATTCCCAGAAGGCAATTAGTTCCATATGATTAATGTTGTAAATGGGTGATGGGCTTAAAAATGTTATGATGAGTTTTGTAACATTCTGGTTTGTGGTGTATTACAATGATACTATTATATAATGCCCATTGTGTGAGATGACCCTGAGTTCTCCATCCCAACAAAGCACAAGCTTTGGCATACTTTGCATGTGTTACTGGTGATGATGCAAGGACCTGATTGGCTAAGTACAGGAAAGCATCATGTCATTTGGCCATATGATCCCATAAAACAACAACAATGAATTTTAAAGTAGCCCCTAGTTTTGTACATTGGCCTTCTCTTTCTATGGGTATAGTGCTGGGGGACAAGAAAGTATGCACAAGGCCTTAAGAAACACAGTTTTAGATTGTCTATGATGGTTATATAAATGCTTATATAAATTGAGGTTCTTATCAACTGTCCAGTGAGTTAATATACTATTAAAGAAATAGAGCTGTAACAACATTGACATTTTTGCTATAAATAAAACCAGAAGACCTAACGAAGTTTGAGCTAGATGGAGGAATCCTCATGGATCATCCTTGGTGAGGTAAATAAATGAGTTGGATTCATTCTGTGTTCAAAGACTATGAGAAACATCCTTTCACGTGTCACTTGGTCAACTTGTCATGAAATACTCATTATAAGCGTAAACCAGAAGACCAACATGAAGGTAATTCCAGCTTATGTATGTGTCAACATCTGTACAGAACATGAGGAGGTGGAGAAATTATATAAAAAACTTGATCCTCCAAAATATATTTTAATTCTTAATGATGCCATGCAAAGTTTAGTATAGGGAAGGATAATTTTTTTTAAAATTTATTTATTTAGGGAAGGATAATTTAAAAAAAGTTAGAAAAGTTGGAAAATGCAGTTCAGAAATAAGAAACAAAAGAGGACAAAGTTTGTAGGCTACTCAGAAGCTTCCTACTCATATATTATGGATATTTTATTCGAGAAAAGATTTGGAAAGGTACTGGTTGTAATGAATGCAACAAAAAAATAAAAAAGAAATGAGACTGACTGTAGCATACAAGGCAAGAAATAACTGGTTACCAACATGGGAGTCATTTCTGAATTATTTGTCTGTGCATTGTCAGACCATTTACTTATTAGAACAAAGGTCAAAATCAACCCCAGACTAGAGATGACTGTGTACAAGTAAAGCACCTTCTGTCTTAATTAATCAGATAAACTATTGATTTTTAAGGGCTCCCCTTAAAGTTACCAATGAATGATCAAATTGAATGACTTTTTCTAAGTCACCTCTCTTTAGACTTTGACACTATCAATTTCCCCCTTCTCATGTATACTTTCTCCCCTCTAAATTTTTATGAAACTTTTCACTTCTGATTTTTCTCTTACTTGTCTGATTGTTTCTTCTCAGGTATTTGGCTGGATCTTCATCCAGTTTGCATCTGCTAACCACAGGTTGTCTCCCCAGGGATCTGTCCTGTGCTATGTTCTCTCCCTCTATACTATCTCACTTAGTGATAACCTCAGCTCCCATGCGTTCAGATATTTTCAAACATATGATCCCTCAATCTACTTATCTAGGCCTAACCTCTCTTCTGAACTCCATTTTTGTATCATTAACTCCTTTTGGACATCTTGAACTGGATGTCCCTTAGACACCTCACACTCAATATGTCCAAAACAGAACTCATTATCTTTATCCCCAAACCTTCTCCTTTTGTCAGCTTCACTATTACTCTTAAGGGTACCACCATCCTACCAATCACGTAGGCTTCTCAACCTTGGCATTTTCCTTGACTCCTCCTTAGCACTCACTCAATACAATTTGTTGAGAGATCTTATTGTTTCTACCTTTATATCGGTTCTCATTTGTATCTTCTTTCTATTCCAAACTGGTACAGACCTTCATCACCTTAAACCTGGACTATTGAAGTAGCCTTCAAATTACTTTTACTGTCTCAAATCCTTCTCTGTTCTAATCCATACTTCACTCAGGTATCAGTGATTTTCCTAAGTGCATGTATGATCATGATACCTCCCTCTTCACCTCAATAAACTCTAGTGTTTACCTGTCACCTCCCGGGTCAATTGTGAAAACTTTTGTTTGGTTCTTAAAGACCTTCACATTTTGGTTCCATCCTATATCCTGTATTCTGACACTTCCTTCCCCTTGGTACAATATATGATTCAGCAACACTGCCCTTCTTGCTGTTCTTTCCCCTTCTGAGCTCCTGAAAATGACAAGTGTTGAGGTACTATAGGAAAACAGGCCTAATGATGTTCTGTTGGTGGAGCTAAGAATTGATATAGCTATTCATTAAAGCAATTTTGAACTATATCCCAGGACTATACTCCAAAGAGGTCAAAGAAAGAGGAAAAGGACTCATAACAGGACATGTAAGTGGGTATATAGATAGGAAATAACTTGAAATGGGAGAGCATACTAACAACTGAGCAAAGTCTAAATTCCTTTACTTTAGATTGAAGGTTTTTTTTTATTAATTCATTTATTTTCAGTTTTGTTCAGTTTCACTTCCACAAGTCTTAGATTTTTCTCTCCCTCCTTTGCCCCTTCCTCCCCGAGATGGCATGCAGTCTTATATGGGTTCTACACATACATTCTTACTATATGTATTTTCACCTTAGTCATGTTGCATGGAAGAATTAAAATAAGTGGGAGAAACCTGAGAAAAACAAAAACAAAACAAAACAGAAGAGAAAGTAGTCTGCTTCATTCTTTGATCCAACTCCATAGTTCTTTCTCTGGGTGTGGAAGGTATTTTGCCTTAATAGTCCATTGGGAATTTTTTAGGTCTTTGCAATGCTGTGAAGGGCTAAGTCTACCAGAAAAATTACTCACACACTGTGGTTGTTACTGTTTTTACAGTAGAACTGTTCTTATGGTAGAATAGAGAACAAAGTTCTCCTGGTTCTGCTCCTTTCACTCAACATCAGTTCGTATAAGTCCTTCCAGGTCTCCCTGAAGTCTTCCCACTCATCATTTCTTATAGCACGATAGTATTCCATTACATTCATATACCACAACTTGTTCAGCCATTCCCCAGTTGATGAGTATCCTCTTGATTTCTAGTTCTTGGCCACCACAGAGGGAGATGCTATAAATATTTTTGTATATGTGGGACCCTTTCTCATTTTTATGATCTCTTTGGAATACAGTCCTAGAAGCGATATTGTTGGGTCAGAGGCTGTGCACATTTTTGTAACCCTTTGGGCTTAGTTCCAAATTGCTCTCCAGAATGGTTGGATCAGCTTACAGCTCTACCAACAATGAATTAGTGTTTCAACTCTCCCACATCTTCTCCAGTATTTATCATCTTCTTGTTTTGTCATGTTAACAATCTGATAGGTATGATGGTGGTATCTCAAAGTTGTTTTGATTTGCATCTCTAATCAATAGTGATTTAGAGCATTTTTTCATGTGACCATAGATAACTTTAATTTCTTCCTCTGAAAACTGCCTGTTCATATCCTTTGACCATTTATCAATTGGGGATGACTTGTATTCTTGCACATTTGACTCAGTTCTCTATGTATTCTAGAAATGAGGCCTTTATCACAGACACTTGTAATAAAGTTACAAAAATTCTTTCCCAGTTTTCTGCTTCCCTCATAATCTTAGTTGCATTGGGTTTGTTTGTACAAAACCTTTTCAATTTAATGTAATCTAAATTGTCCATTTTGCGCTTCATAATGTTCTCTATCTCTTGTTTGGTCAAAAGTCCTCCCTAAATCTGACAAATACACTATTCCTTGCTCCCCTAGTTTGTTTATAGTATCCATTTTTATACCTAGATCATGGAACCATTTGGTCTTTATTCTTGTGTATGGTGTCAGGCATTGATCTGTGCCTAGTTTCCACCACCCTGTTATTCAGTTTTCCCAGCAATTTTTGTCAAACAGTGAATTCTTATCCCAGAAGCTGGGGTCCTTGGGTTTATCAAATAGTAGATTGCTGTATTCATTGACTACTGTGTCTTGAGTACCTAACCTATTCCACTGGTCTACCCCTCTATTTCTTAGCCAGTACCAAGTGATTTTGATGATTGCTGCTTTATAATACAATTTGAGATCTGGTAGGGCTAGGCCACCTTCCCTAGCATTTCTTTTCATTAGTTCCCTTGATATTCTGGACCTTTTGTTCTTTCAGATGAATTTTAATATTTTTTTTCTTGCTCTATAAAATAATTATCTGGTAGTTTGATTGGTATGACACTAAATAAGTAAATTAATTTAATTACAGTTGTCATTTTTTTTATATTAGCCTGGCCTACCCTTGAGCAACTGATGTTTTTCCACTTACTTAGATCTGACTTTATTTGTGAGAAAAGTGTTTTGTAATTGTGTTCATATAGTCTCTGGGTTTGTTTTGTCAGGTAGACTCCCTGATATTTTATAGTGTTTATGAGAGTAAATCTTAAATAGTGTTCATCACCCTCCCTTCTTTCCCTCTACTGAATATGTTTTTTTCCTCTTCCTATGATGTAATTTACCTTTTCCTGCCTCCTCTTTTTCACATCTCCCATTACAATCCCTTCACATCCGTAAATCACATTTTTATCATTATATCATTTAATTTATACCCACTTCCTCTATTTATGTCTATCCCTTTTGAATATCATAATAAATATATAATTCTGAAGATTACTAAGTATCATCTTTCCTTCCCAGGATGTAAACAGTTTGCCCATATTGAATAATAAGCTTTTTTCCCCTCCTATTTACTGTTTTATGCCTTTTTTGAGACTTGTGTTTGAAGATTGAATTTTCTACTGAGTTCTGGCCTTTTCATAAGGAAGGTCTGAAAATCCCTTATTTCATTGAATGTCCATCTCCTTGCCTGAAATATTATGCTGAATTTTGATGGGTAATTGATCCTTGGTTGTAGTCCCAGATCTTTTGCCTTACAGAATATCATATTCCAATCCCTCTGATCTTTTAATTTAGAAGCTTCAAGGTCATGTGATCCTGACTGTAGTTCCTAGATACTTGAATTGTTTCTTTCTTGCTGCCTACAGTATTTTCTGCTTCACTTGATAGTTCTGGAATTTGGCAATGATATTCCTTGGTGTTTTCAGTTTGGTATCCCTTTCAAGAGGTGATCGATGGATTCTTTCAATGACTATTTTGCCCTCTGGATCTAGGACCTCTGGGCAGCTTTCCTTGATGATTTCTTGGAAGATATTGTCCAGGCTCTCTTTTTTCATCATGACTTTCCAGTAGACTAGTAATTCTTAGATTTTCTCTCCTGGTTCTGTTTTCCAGATCAGTTGTTTTTCTGGTGAGATATTTTACATTTTCTTCTATTTTTTCATTCTTTAGATTCTGTTTGACTGATTCTTCATGTCTCATCTACTTGCCCAATTCTAATTTGTAATAGATTGTTTTCTTCAGTTAACTTTTGCATCTCCTTTTCCATTTGTCCAATTGTTTCTTTTAAGGAGTAATTTTCTCCAGTTAGGTTTTGCACTTCTTTTTCCATTTGCCCAATTTTCCTTTTTAAGGAGTTGTTCTCTCCAGTGAATCCCTTTTTCATACTTTTAAAATCATTGACCAGTTTTTCTTTTACTTCTCTAATTTGGTTTTTAAAATCTTTCTTGAACTCTTTCAAGAATGCTCTTTGGACTTGAGACCAGTTCATATTCCCTTCTGAAGTTTCAGATGGGAATACAGTCTCAATGCTGACCTCTTTGGTATTTTTTCTTTTATCTTTGTCCCTGTAGTAAGATTCTATGGTCTTTTCTGTTTTGCTTCCTGCTTATGATGATTGCTTTTTTCATAGCTTTTGAAGTGGATATCTGCTTCTGGGGCACAGGAGGCTCTGTTCCATGGTTCTTGTACTTGGAACTTAAGGCTTTGTGTATTGTGGCCTCTTGATTCTTTCAGGTAAAAGCTAAAATGCTGCAGCTTACCAGGTATTGAGCTGGCTGGTGTGCCAAAGCAGAGGCCAGGTGAAGTCTTTCTGAGTTTCCCAGGAGTTCCCCCAGAGCTCACTGTGTGAGGTGTTGGGGAGTGGTGGTCTGGCCACAGGAGGTCTCTTCTCCTAAGCTAGAGCACAGGCAGGCTCAGTGGTTGGTGAACCCCGTCTGCAACAGTGTCTTCTTGATTCTGGCTCTGCTGAGGCACACCTGGGGTCCTGGTGTTTGTGCTTATGGGCTCCACCCCTCTGCAACTCAGGATCTCTTCCTAGTTTGGTGAGACTGTATGAGCCAGCTTCAGTCCTGTACTGATCCCCTTCAGCTACAGCAAGAGGGACCCCCTTTTGTGATTTTCCTAGCCTCAGGGGCTAAGAGACTGTTTACTCCTTTGACTGAACCCACTGTTCTGGGATTTTTCCTGGGGAAATATTCTCCGAGTTTTTCAAGGTCAACAAGGGGAGGGGATGGCATTTACAGATCACTCTGCCATCTTGCTCCTGGAAGTTCAAGTAGGTGACTTGCAGACATTTAATCTGTGGGCTGATAGTCTCAGGAGCAGTTGTTGCTTTTACCTGGGGTTCTGTACTTCTCTGTCACTCAATTCCACTGCACTTGTGCCTGGGCTTATATGTTGAAAATCCACACTGCTGCTGCTTCAGATCACCCAGGGCTTCCTCCTTGGCTTTGCTATGGCAGGGTCTATGCTCTGATTGAAGATCTTTCACAGCTTGACCCCAGTGTAGCTTTCCAACCTTTCCTCCTACAACTTCCCTTTATACACCTTACACTTCTGCCAACCTAAATAATACTCACTATGTCCTAACCATTCATTCCTCTCTCTGTGCCTCTGCTTGTATTCTGTTTCCACCTGCAATTTTTAACCTCCTGCATTGGCTGTTCAATTCCCCTTTTATCTTATAGTTCCAGTTTAGATGTCATCTCCATAATGTCTTCCTTGATTCTCTTCTCCCTTATTTCAGCCAAAACTAATTTGCTCTGAACTCCTATAGCACTTTCTCCTTGTGCATTGTCACATTCTACTTTGTTGAAAACTGGTCTAATCTTCCCTACTGTTCTCTGTTGAGTGCAGGGGCTCCCTTATATGTATTTAATACCGTGCCTTGCCCATGGTAAGTGTGCAGGTATCTAAGTGAATGAATGAATGGCCCAAAAGTGGTTTTTTTTTTTTTAAGAGAGCTTACTTGCGGCTTTGTGGTGAATGCTGTACAAAAAGAAGATGCAAGTGTTACTTGGGAGACATGATCTCTTGAAGCCTGCTTTCCCCTCTAGAGCCGTATGCCTCCTTGCTGCAGTCACTTAAACAGATTCTATGAGGAAGTCAGGAGTAGCAGAGGTATCATCATACCTGGATTCTAATTGGAAGCTTGGGAGAAATTTGGTCCTTATGTACTCTCTTGGTGATCTAAACTTATTCAGTGATCCTTCCTCTATGCACATGACTCCTAAATCTCCATATGCAGCTTTTATCTCTCTCCTGAATTCTAGGTCCCACAACATTAACTGTCTGTTGGACATGTTAACCTGGATGTCCTGTAACAATCTCAAACTCATCATATCCAGAACAGAACCTGTTGTCTTTCCGGTTAAACCTTTCTCTCTTCGAGGAAGATCACTGCCACCTTTCTATTCAATCAGGTTTGAACCCTAGGAGTTATGCTTGATTCTTCTCTCACCATCTAGGGACAATCAGTTGCCAAGTCTTGTTGATCTAACTTATTTACTCACAAAACTGTCAGTATAGCTCAGACCCTTGACAAATGTCAACTAAGCCATTGCAGCAGTCTCTTAATTAGTCTCCTGGTCTCTAGTCTCTCCCCTCACCAAACCATCTTTTCTACAGTGATCAAAATGGATATTCCTAAAGCACAGCTCTGACCATATCATTATCCTGTTCTAAAAGCTGCTGTGGTTCCCTATCGCCTATGAGATAAAACAAAAATTCTGCCAGTTGACATTCAAAGCCCTTTAAGATCTAACTTCAGAGTTCCTTTCCAGACTCATTTCACTTTAATTATTCACTCAATAAGCATTTATTAAGCACCTTTTATATTCTGGGTAGGGGCAGCTAGGTAGCCCAGTGGATAGAATGCCAGACCTGGAGTCAGGAAGACTCATTTTCATGAGTTCAAATCTGACCTCAGGCATTTACTAGCTATGTGATCCTGGGCAAATCATTTTACCCTGTTTGCCTCAATTTCCTCATCTATAAAATGGAGAAGGAAATGGCAAAACATTCTAGTATCTTTTCCAGGAAAACACCAAATGGAGTCATGAAGAGTTGAGCATGACTGAAAATGACTAAGCAACATGTTCTAGGTTCAGTGTTAGGTGCTGGGCATACAAAGACAAAGATGAAAACAATTTCTGATCCCAAAGAGTTTACATTCTTTTGGAAGAGACAACATGTACTTGAATAATAATATCCAAAATATACGTTAAGTACAAGAGAATTTGGAACAGTGAAGATGTGTAGTTGGGAGGTCATATCAGACAGCTCTTCTCTTGTGAGTCTGAGAATGAATTTTGTTCTCAGCTGGCAAACATCATAGGAGGTATTCTGTAGGAGCAGAACTTAGTGATTGGTTAGGCAACTTGAAGAACACATCATTTGTAACCTGTGTCAGGAATGAAGTAAGGGCAAGCAGAGTGACTCAAGTCACGTGAATGCAGCAGTCAGAGAAGAGAAATTTGGGCTGGGACATTTAGAAAGAAAGCTATGAATGTTTTTAGTAAAAGGTAATAAAGCTGCCTTTGAAGATAAGCAGACGTTTGTGGGCCTTGTTTTCCTTTCGGGATGAGAGAGGTTTGGCTTTGGGTTTCCTAAATTATTCTTCTAAATTTCTGAAGTAATAAATTATGGACATTTCACTGAGGAGAAAGAAAAGTAGGAACTAGTGGTTATTTGTATGCATCTGAGATGGTTTGAGATTCAGGTTTTGGTTCCAGTCTTTAGGTGATTTCCTTAACTTTCTGTGACATTTATAAAGCTTCTGAAAATCTTGTGAAGGAGAGCCATTGTGCTCAGGCTTATGTAGCTCTAGTCTGATGCTTGTCATGACTTTAGGAGTGTGGGTGCTCCCTCCCCTGACAGGTATTGCAAACTCTCAGTGTCTTCCTCTCCAATAATTCTGGGCAGGATTTTATTTTCACTCCTTCGCAGAAGAGCTACTCACTTGTTTTACTCTTGTTCTTCTTGAATCCTGCATCTATGATGAAATTGAAATTCTAAATCCCTAGAGAATAACTAAAAACCTTTTCTCTTTTGCTTTTAGGGTTCAAAGTTTGGCCTTGGAATTGGTTTGGCTCATACTCCACAGCGTACTTCTACTCGGAGATCATTTGGAAGATCCAAGAGATTTAGTATTACTCGTTCACTCGATGACCTTGAGGTAATTTAACCGTAGACATGTATACATAGACACATACTCATACATGTTTAATTTTATTTACATTTTTTCAGTGAATGGAAATCTGCTATTTCTCCCTTTCTCCTCACTACCCCAATTGAAAAAGAAAGAAAAACATGAAACAAGTGTACATAGTCAGCCATAACAATTTCCTTCATTGGCTATGTCCAAAAAATATATCATGTCTCAGGTGGTACCTGGAGTCTACCACCTCTTGTCAGGAAGAGGGAGTCTACCACCTCTTGTCAGGAAGAGGGGACTTAGGCATATATTTTTAATAACCTATTAAATAAGATTCATAAAACCATAGTCCTATTATTTCAGAAGTCTGAAAGGACTGAGACTCTGTCTTGCCTAATTTGTACCTGATCTAAGGTCTTCTCTGTGACATGGGTGATAAATGACGTCAGCACAGAAGAACCCGTCACCTTCCCAGGCAGTACATGCCATTTTGGGGTACTTCCAATCGTTAAAATGTTTTTGTTTTGTAATAGGACTTCTAGAGCCAAGCACAAGCTCAAACTACTTGCAGTTACACATCACACCTTGTTTTTTATTCTCACGAGAGGTAAAGACCCTTTGCAGATTTGTGAGACTGTTGAGCAGATGTGATTTCCACTCATTTGTCCTAGCCCTGTCCTCTGGGACAAGAAACAGATCTTCCATTTGGGGATGCTTCATTAAGTCTTCTCTTTTCTAGGCAAAACACCTCTATTTCCTTCAATCAGTCCTTGTTGCTCTACTCTATATACTCTCTAACAGGAGCATAGAGGGACTGTTACCTCCTTAACCCTAGGCACCATGCTTCTCTTAATATATTCTAAAAGGGCATTTGGTTTTTTGCTTCTGACCACCACCTATCCCATCCTGCCTTTCTAGTATCTTCTCCTTCCCTTCTCTTAGCGTCCTCCCCTTCTACTTCCTTGTAGGGTAAGACTTATTTCTATACCCAACCAAGTGTGTACATTATTCCTTCTTTGAGCCAATTCTGATGAAATTAAGGTCCAAGCATTGCTTGCCCCTTACACCCCTATATTGTTTCCCCCTTCACTGTAAAAGCTCTTTTGTACCTCTTTTGTGTGAGATAATTTATCCCATTCTGTCACTCTTTCCCCCTTCTTCGAGTGCATTCCTCTTTCTCATCCCTTAATTTTTTCTTTTTAGTTATCATCGTATCATGTTCAATTCACACCTGCCCTCTGTCTATGTATACTTGTCCTAACTGCCCTAATATTAATAAAGTTAAGAGTTACAAGTATCATCTTCGCATGTAGGAATAGAAACAGCTTAACCTTATTGAATCCCTTATGATTTCTCTTTCTGGTTTACATTTTTATGCTTCTCTTGAATCTTGCATTTGAAAGTCATATTTTCTTTTCATCTCTGGTCTTTTCATCAGGAATGCTTGAAAGTCCTCTATTTCATTGAATGTCTATTTTTCCCCCTGAAAGATTATATTCAGTTTTGATGGGTAGGTGATTCTTGATCCTAATTCTTTTGCCCTCTGGAATATCACATTTCAAGCCCTCTGATCCTTTAATATCAAAACTAATAAATCTTGTGCTATCCTGACTGTGGCTTCATGGTATTTGAATGGTTTTTTTTCTGGATGCTTGCAATAGTTTCTCCTTGATCTGGGAATGCTTCCAGAAATTCATTTTTTGGGAGCTTGAGACCAATACACATTTTTCTTTGAGGTTTTGCATGTAGCTGTTTTGACATTGTTGTCTTCTTCTGAGTTTATGTTTTGTTCTTCCTTGTTATCATAGTAAGTTTCTATAAGCAGGTTATTTGCTGTTGTTGTTTGCTCATTTTCTAGTCTGTTTCTTGACTTTTAGCTTTATGTCAAAGTTGGACCCTGCTCCTGGAGCGGAGGGGACATTGTCCCAAACTTCAGCATTTTTTTCTGCTGTTATTTTCAGAACTAGTTCTGGGTAGTCTGTAAGTTTCCAGTTCTTCAAAGGTGTTATGATCTAAAGAGAGGTTTGGTTACTGCTCTCCTGGCCTGTGCCCTGATCTGTGAGCAACTACAAGCATTCTTTTCCACCCTAGAACTGTGCCTAGGGTCCCTGCTACTACTAGTACCTTCTCTCCCTGGGATTGTGATCTGGATTTATTTATGGGCAATGCAACAGAGTCCTGATCCCAGGGCCAGCAAAGGGTCTCTCCTTCTGACTAGTTGTCTGATTCCCTTATTGTCTGTGGACTGAGGATGCCAGAAACTGACACTCTCAATTCAGTTGCCTCCAAGGCCTGCTGCTGCTTGCCAGGGTATAACCTGTGCTGTACTCTCACTTCAGTGAGACAGACCTTTCCTTCCAACCTTCTAAGTTGTCTTGGGCTGGAAAATTGTTTCACTCTAGCCTTTTTTTGGTTCTGCTGCTCCTGAATTTGTTTTGAGGTGTTGTTTAAACATTGGAGGAGAATTTGGGAGAACTCAGCCAAGTCCCTGCTGTTATTCCACCATCTTGGCTATTTTTGGCATTGTTTTTGACAACCTTATCTTACTATGGGCTTATACATTATGCTTACAGTTCATATAAACCACCAGATCTTTTTCAATTAATTGTCCTCTAGCTGTACCTCTTGTAATTTATAATCTTGAACTTGATTTCTTGAATCTAAGTTTAGAGAATCTATCCAATAAGAACCTGTTTAATATCTTCTGATTTTTTTTCGTTTTGTTAGGGAGGTATTAATCCCTTGAAAATATTAGCTCTTTTCCTGTGTACAATCTGTACTTATGTCCCAGAAATGAGATTTATCCTCATTAAATTTTGTTTTATTAGATTGACACAGTATTTTAGCCTGTACAGATATTTTTGAATACTAACTCTGTTATTCAGTGCATTACATGTTCTGCCTCTCTTTTTGTCATTCGCAAATTTAATAAGTAGTTCATTTATACCTTTATCTGATCCATTGGGCCAAATGAAGATCTCTAGGGCACTCTACTAACGTTCTTTGTCCAGGCATTTGATCAGTTCCAGATCCACCTAATGGTACTATATTCCCTAGCCCACATTTCTCCATTTTTCCCCATAAGAATAGCATGAATGATTTGTTTATATAATCTAGGTAAACTGTGTGTAACATTCACCAGATAGTTGAGCCTAGAACCTCTGTGATAAAAAGACATGAAGTTTATTTGGAATGGTCCATTCTTAATGAACACAAGTTGGCTTTTTGTGATCACAGTTACCTTTTTCACTAAACATTCTTATAATAACAAATTTTAGAATTTTTCTGGGAATCTCTACTCTCTTTTCTTTCTGGAAATTAAGACATTTACCTTTCTCTAATTCCATAGTAGCTTTCTCATGCTCCATTGTCTTCCCAAGGTCCTGGAAAAAGGCTCTCAAGTGTATGTACCAGTTCTTTCAGCACTCTTGGAGATAGTTTATCTAGTCCAGGTGACTTGACCTTAACAAGGACAGCTTAGTACTCTCTTGCTCTCCATTTACTTATCTTAGATATCAAGTGCCTATTAGGCATATTTGTTCTCTCCTTTCCATTCCAAAAATCTTTATTCTTGCCCTAGAAAACAGAAATCATAGGAATTCAACAACTCTGCCTTCGTTGTTGCCATCTCATTCACCTGAAATAGCAGTGATCCTCTTTCTTCTTTGAACCTTCTGTTTTCACTCAGGCTAGCACCACCTTCAGCCCTTTCTTCTCTTTTTAGTATTCTTAGACTAGCCTCAGCTTCTTCTGGGCATTGGGCTTATAGACATTCTTTTTTAAAAATTTTATTTTTTTATTATCAGCTTAATAAATATCAGTGAACATGTACATTTCAATATACAAAGAAGAAAGAGGATTGTATATGGAACTTCTATTACATAGATTTTTAAAAACTGTGTATTAAATTTAACACCATAGTAACAAAATTACCCTGCTTGTCGGTGTCCCCTTCTGAACTTCCTTCTGGTTCTCTTCTGTATATTTTTAAAACATCTTTCCATTGGCTCTTTTTTCTTTCCTTATTTTTACATCCTTACTACCCATCAACTCCTCTCTAGAAAAGTTCTGCCTCATAGAAGCCCTCTTACTAACAAAAAAATATAGTTTTGTCACTGTTTTTAAGAGACCTCACTAAACATTTATATTCATCCTCTGTTACTCAGCCTTGCTTCTATCTTCTGTTTATGGCTCTTTAAAAATTTAAGCTTGCTGAGACTTCTTTGTGGATGCAGACAATTCAGGCTTCCTTCTTTTCCTTGCCTTATCAGAATTACTTTTCTTTGTGTTTAGAATTTTATTATTGAGGACTTTCTATACCTCATGGTTTGACTTCCTCTATAAAATTCTAGTTCATAATACCTACCTGTCCTTCTTCAGCACTCTTTGAAATCTTACCTCCCAAAATCTGCATAGAGTACATTTCAGACTCTTTGTCTTCCTCTTCTTTGTTACAAATTTGAAGACAGAATGCCTGCTTTTCCCAAGGTTTCCTCCATTTCCATCCCAGCAATCAGTTCCTCTTAAAAGACTTCTTGGAGACAAAGTGAAATAATTTTTTATTCAAATGTAAAACCAGAGTCAGAATCCTCGTAGGGTAGTAGCGTGGTACTACCATGCCAGTGCTAACTTAGAGTCAGAAGACTGGCGTGGAATCCCTAGCTTTGACACTTACCTACCTCGTTACCTTGGGCAAGTCACTTAATCTCTCTCAGTTTCCTTGTCTGTAAAATGAGGAGATTGGACTAGATTAGCTCTAAGATCTTTTCTAGCTATAGATCCTAAAATATGTAAATATACACACATATTTCTCTCTCTGTCTGATATGTGTATACATCTGTATCTCAGAGAGAGACACATTCTCTTTATGCTCAGCTTAGATTGTTAGGTCACTATTTGTATACATGTTGTATAGCCCCACGAGTAGGCAGTCTCTTTTAGGCCTTGTGAAGGAGTAAATGCTTAGTAAATATTTGTTGGCTTGAATGGAATGTTATAGAGAATAAAACTGAAACTGATGTTCAGTGAGAACTGATTTGTTGAAGGCTATCAATTAAAGGTCAGATCTGTGACTTCTGGGGTCCAGTTTAGTGTGCTTTTCAGTGTATCCATCATGTTTTAATTGGAACATTTAAAACACTTTAAAACCTTTGGCTGTGCCAAGATTGAAAATTTCTGTCTTGCACTTCTTTGTTTCTTTGAATTATGGCAACTTGTAATAAAATTGAAATTCAATGATTTTGTGTTGGTTTCATTGTGAACTTTGAACTGTTAGTCTAGTTAGATGAAAGTCCCTGACTTGAGGGTTACAAATAAATCCAAACAAAAAAAAAACATAGTTGATGACAAATGACCAACTGAAACTAATGAACCTTACATTTTAAAAAATGATAGTTTATGTTCTTTATTAAATTTGTAATATACCCCTTAATGCTAAGTTTCAGTAGATTTTTTTTGTATGTAAATGTAGTTGGTGGAATATTTAAAATGCTGAACATATGTTGCCTTTTTGTTTATTGTTGTTACAAAGATGAAATGCCAAGTTTTTGTTGAAATTTTTTTGTAATAGCAAAATAACAAGAAAATAGAAATCTTTTCAACGTTCAAAATACATAGAAAATACCTCTTGGTTTATAGCTTTGCTTCCTCCTTGGAGCCATGACTCCAAGTGGTTGTTGTTGTGCCGGTAATCTACCCTACCCTGTCCTTACATTACTGCTTATGTAGATGTACGGATTAGGAGGAAGGATAAAGGTGAAAAGAAAGTGTAGAATTACAACAACTTTCCACTGAATAGGGGAAAAAATCTCAACTGTTCTTCTTCCTCTTGGCATGAAAATAGGCAGCAGATCTTAAAGACCCTGGGAGAGAGAAAAGGAGTAGGGCTCCAGGGCTAAAAGAGGTTAGTGTCCTATAGCCCATGGTTTATTGTCGTCACCGTCAAATGGCAGTTTGGAACCATGGAAAAAGCAGAAACTGGTGGTGGTTGGGTGAATGAGCAATGGTAAGTAGGGTATCTTTTTTGTGTTTTGTACTCAGCAAGTTGACTGTTGTTTTAGGACAAGAAAGTACAGCCTGTGATTTGGGGACTGTCTTGAGAATGGAATTACAGAAACTCAGAATTGGAAAGGCTGTCAGATGACATCTGATTTAACGTATACCTGAAAATGAGTTGTATCTGCAATGTTGCCAACATTACTATATTTGAGTGGCCTTTGGCTATAATATACAATGTTTTCAAAATCCTAGAACTGAAATCCACAACAGATTTTATAGGTTTATGTATATATTTGATAGATAGTATAACAAGGAAACCACATCACCTTGTTTCCCTCATTGTCCTTTTCTTCTTTCCTATTTTAACTTTCTTTTAAAAAACAAATGATTGTCTTTTGTTTTTACTTTGACTGAGTTGCTCCCTCTCTACCTTCCTGAGAGCCATGCCATGTAACAAAGAATTTCTTCCTAATTTTAATTGCCTCAGAAGTCTACTTGTCCTCCCCAAACATAGCCTTACCAGTCTTCCCCAGGTCTCTAAATTGTCTTCACTCTTTTCCATCATTATTTCCAATACGGACAGACTTGAATACATTGAGAATACTGTTCACTGACTCTTTTTTTTAAACTTTTCTTTTAAAATTTATTTAGTATTTTACTTTTCCCCAGTTGCATATAAAAACAATCTTTAACATTTGTTTTTTAAACTTGGAGGTCCAAATTCTCTCCCTCTCTTCCTGCCCTCTCTCATTGAGAAGGCAAGCAATTTGATATAGGTTATACATGTGTAGTCATGCAAAACATATCCATAATAGTCATGTTGTGAAAGAAAACATAGACAAGAAAAAGAAAGTTAAAAAAAAATGTGCTTCAGTCTGTATTTAGACACCATCACTTCTTTCTCTGGGAAATGATAAGCATTTTTCATCATAAGTCCTTCAAAGTTGTTTTGGATCATTGTATTGGTGAGAATAGCCAAGTCATTCATAGCTGATCATCTCACAATATTGCTGTTACTTTGCACACAGAACATTTCACTTTGCATCAGCTCATGCAAGTCTTTCCAGATGTTTCTGAGAGCCTCCTGCTCATCATTTCTTATAGTACGATAGTATTCCATCATAATCACATACCACAGCTTGTTCAGCCATTCCCCAGTTCATGGGCATCCCCTCAATTTCCAATTCTCTATCCCCACAAAAGAGCTGCTATAAATATTTTTGTACATATAGGTTCTTTTCTTTTTGTTTTTAAAATCTCTTTTGGGATATAGACCTAGTGGTGGTATTGCTAGGTCAAAGGGTATGCATGGTTTTATAGCCCTTTTGGCATAGTTCCAAATTGCTCTCTAGAATGTTGATTCAGTTCACCAACTCCACCAACAGTATGTTAAAGTTTCATTTTTCCCACATCTTCTCCAACATACCCTTTACCTTTTCTGTGCTATTAGCCAATCTAATAGGTATGAGACAGTACCTCAGAATGGTTTTAATTTGCATTTCTCCAGTCAGTAGTGAGTTAGAGTGCTTTTCATATATCTATAGATAGTTTTGATTATTTCATCTGAAAACTGTTCATATCTTTTGATCATTTATCAATTAGGATGAGGCTCTCATTTTTGTAAGTTTGACTCAGTTTTCTATATTTTTGAGAAATGCAGCCTTTATCAGGGAAACTTGCTTCAAAATTTTTTTCACAGTTACTATTGTTCTCATTGAATGTCCATTTTTCCCCCTAAAGGATTATATTCAGTTTTTGTTGAGTAGTGATTCTTGGTTTTAATTCTAGCTCCTTTGTCCTCTGGAATATCATATTCTAAGTCCTCTGATCCTTTAATGTAGAAGCTGCTAAATCTTATGTTGTCCTGGCTGTGGCTCTATCATAATTGAATTATTTCTTTCTGGCGGCTTGTGTTGTTTTCTCCTTGACCTGGGAACTCTGGAATTTGACTATAATATTCCTGGGAGTTTTTATTTTGAGATCTCTAGAAAATGATTGGTGGATTCTTTCAATGTCTGTTTTACCCTCTGGTTCTAGAATCTCAGGGCAGTTTTCCTTAATAATTTCTTGAAAGATGATGTCTAGGCTCTTTTGTTGATCATGACTTTCAGGTAGTCCAATAATTTTTAAATGATCTCTCCTGGATCTGTGTTCCAGGACACTTGTTTTCCCATGGAATATTTCACATTGGCTTCTGTTTTTTTATTCTTTTGGTTTTGTTTTATTATTTCTAGATTTCTTATAAAGTCATTGGCTTCTATTTGCTCCATTCCAAATTTTTTTTTAATAAATTTATTTATTAAACTTTTTACATTCATTTTCACAAAATTTTGGGTTCCAAATTTTCTCCCCATTTGTCCCCTTCCCCCACCCCAATACACTGAGCATTCTAATTTCCCCTATCACCCATCTGCCCTCTCTTCTATCATCCCTCCCTTCCCTTGACCCCATCTTCTCTTTTGTCCTGTAGGGCCAGATAACTTTCTATTCCCCATTACCTGTATTTCTTATTTCCTAGTAGCAAGAACAATACTCAACAGTTGTTCCTAAAATTTCAGTTCCAACTTCTCCCCATCCCTCCCTCCCCACCCAATCCCTTTGGGAAGGCAGGCAATTCAATATAGGCTATATCTGTGTAGTTTTGCAAATGACTTCAGTAATAGTCATGTTGTGTAAGACTAACTGTATTTCCCTCCATCCTATCCTGCCCCGCATTGTTTCTATTCTCTCTTTTGATCCTGTCCCTTTCCAAGTGTTGAATTCAAATTGCTCCCTCCTCCCATTGCCCTCCCTTCCATCATCCCCCCCACCCTGCTTATCTCCTTCTCCCCCACTTTTCTGTATTGTAAGACAGGTTTTCATACCAAAATGAGTGTGCATTTTATTCCTTCCTTTAGTGGAATGTGATGAAAGTAAACTTCATGTTTTTCTCTCAGCTCTCCTCTTTTTCCCTCCACTAAAAAGTCTCCTGCTTGCCTCTTCTATGAGAGATAATTTGCCCCATTCCATTTCACCCTCTCTCCTCCCACTACATTTCTCTCTCACCGTTTGCCTTAATTTTTTAAAGATATGATCCCATCCTATTCAATTCACTCTGTGCTCTCTGTCTCTGTGTGTGTGTGTATGCATGTGTGTATGTGCGCGTGCGTGTGCGTGTGTGTATGTGTGTGTGTAATCCCACCAACTACCCAGATACTGAAAAATTTCAAGAGTTACAAATATTGTCTTTCCATGTAGGAATGTAAACAGTTCAACTTTGGTAAGTCCCTTATGACATCTCTTTGCTGTTTACTTTTTCATGCTTCTTCTCATTCTTGTGTTTGGAAGTCAAATTTTCTTTTCAGCTCTGGTCTTTTCATCAAGAATGCTTGAAAGTCCTCTGTTTCATTGGAAGACCATATTTTCCCCTGAAGTATTATACTCAGTTTTGCTGGGTAGGTGATTCTTGGTTTGAGTCCTAGTTCCTTTGACTTCTGGAATATCCTATTCCATGCCCTTCGATCCCTTAATGTAGAAACTGCTAGATCTTGTGTTATCCTGATTGTATTTCCACAGTACTTGAATTGTTTCTTTCTAGCTGCTTGCAAGATTTTCTCCTTGACCTCGGAACTCTGGAATTTGGTCACAGTGTTCCTAGGAGGTTCTGTTTTTGGATCTCTTTCAGGCAGTGATCGATGGATTCCTTCAATACTTATTTTGCCCTCTGGTTCTAGAATATCAGGGCAGTTTTCCTTGATTATTTCATGAAAGGTGATGTCTAGGCTCTTTTTTTGATCATGGCTTTCAGGTAGTCCCATAATTTTTGAATTGTCTCTCCTGGATCTATTTTCCAGGTCAGTTGTTTTTCCCATGAGATATTTCACATTCTCTTCCATTTTTTCATTCTTTTGGTTTTGTTTTGTGATTTCTTGGTTTCTCAGAAAGTCATTAGCCTCCATCTGTTCCATTCTAATTTTGAGAGAACTTTTCTTCAGTGAGCTTTTGAACCTCTTTTTCCATTTGGCTAATTCTGCTTTTGAAAGCATTCTTTTCCTTATTGGCTTTTTGAACCTCTTTTGCCATTTGAGTTAGCCTATTTTTCAAGGTGTTATTTTCTTCAGCATTTTTTTGGGTCTCCTTTACCAAGGTATTGACCCGTTTTTCATACTTTTCTTGCATCTGTCTCATTTGTCTTCCCAGTTTTTCCTTCACCTGTCTAACTTGATTTTCAAAATCCTTTTTGAGCTCTTCCATGGCCTGAGCCCATTGGATATCTATTTTGGATGTTTGGGATACAGAGGCCTTGACTTTTATGCCTTTCCCTGATGGTAAGCATTGTTCTTCCTCATCAGAAAGGAAAGGAGGAAACATCTGTTCACCAAGAAAGTAACCTTCTATGGTCTTATTTTTTCCCCTTTCTGGGCATTTTCCCAGTCAGTTACTTGACTTCTGAGATTCCTCTCCACCCCTGCCTCACTAGTGCTTGGGGTCTGAGATTCAAATGCTGCTTCCCAGCCTAAGGGCTTTCAGCAGGGGGCAGGGCTGCTTTTCAGTGAGAGATTAAGTTTAGGTTCTCAGGTAGGGACAGGGCCACCTCCCAGGCTCAGTTCCCTCAGGGGGTTTATTCGGAGACCTTCAACAATGGATCTGAGCTCCTGTCAGCTTTGGGAGCCCCTGTCTGCTGCTTCCCCCTCTGCTTCCTCCCGAGGGGTCCTGAGTTATGGAGACACCCCGCTCCCCTCTCGGCTAGCCCAGAAGTCTCTCTCACTGACCTGTAGTGCTTGTGAGTTGAGGGATCTTCACGGCCGCCGGAGATTCTGTCCCTGAAGCCTGCTCGGATCTGCTCCTGTCAGTGCTGTGCGGCCAAGGCAGGGCTGGGCTCTGCTCCAGGTCCGGTGTGCGATGGTCCTTTTGTGTTGGTTTTTTAGTGCTCTCTGGAACAGAAATCTCCTCCACTGCATTGCTGCGTGGGTTCCACTGCTCCAGAATTTGTTGAGAGTTCTTTTTACAGGTAATTTATGTGCTGTGGGTTTGGAGCTAGCATATGTGAGTCTTTCTACTCCACCATCTTGGCTCCTCCCCCTCCATTCCAATTTTTAAGGAATTATTTTCTTCAGGGAACTTTTGGGTCTCCTTTTCCATTTGTCTGATTCTGCTTTTGAAGTCATTCTTCTGCTCATTGACTTTCTGGACCTCTTTTATCATTTGACCTAGTCTGTTTTTTAAGGTGTTTTTTATCACTATTTTTTTATGTCTCCTTTACCAAGCTGTTGACTTGTTTTTCATGATTTCCTTGCATCAGTCTCATTTTTCTTACCAGTTTTTCATCTACCTCTCTTATTTGATTTTCAAAATCCTTTTTGAGCCCTTCCATGCCTGAGACCAATTCATATTTTTCTTGGAGGTTTTGGATGTAGGAACTTTGACTTTTTATCTTCTTCTGAGTGTATGTTTTGATTTTCCTTGTCCCCATAGTCACTCTCAGTAGTCAAGATTTTTTTCTGTTGTTTGCTCTTTTTCCAAGCCTATTAGTTGACTTTGAACTCTTTGTTAAAGTAGGGCTCTTCTTTCAGAGTGGAGGGCATATTGTCCCAAGTTTTAGGAGTTTTGTGTAACTGTTTTCAGATACTTCTAGGGAATTGTAAGTTTTTAATTCTTCCAAGTTAATATGATATAATGAAAGGTATTTGCTACTCTCCTGGCCTGTCTCTGGTCTGTGAGCAATGACAAGCACTCTTTTCTGCCCTGTAACTGTGAGGAGGGGTCACCTTTCCACTGCTGCTGCAACCTCTGCTATCCTCACCCTGAACTGCCACTGAGGGACTGTGACCTAGATCTGAGTACTGTCAAAGCAACAGAGTTCTGCCTCAGTGCTAGCAAAAAGACTCCTGTAATCTCCTTCTGACTAGTTGTTTGACGCCCTTACTGTCAATGGACTGAGAGCTCCAGAAATAGCTACTGCCCCTGCTACTGCTGATTCTGTCACTCCCAAGGTCTGCCCTTGGTTTTCTGTGGCCAGGGCTGTGTTGATGTGGCCAGTGCTGGACTTTGTTCCACTTCCACTCAAGTGTAATGAACCTTTCCTGTTGACCTTCTAAGTTGTCTTTGGTGTCTATAAGTTGAGAGGTCTAGAAACTGCCACTGCTGACCCTGATTCAGTTGTCCCCAAAGCCTGCTTCTAGTTTTTTTGGACCTGGTCTGTGCTGGGCCTGGTCTGTGCTGGCACAGCTGTGCTGGACTGTGCTCCTCTCTTATCTTCATGCAATACACCTTTCCTGCTGACCTTCCAAGTTTTCTTTTGCTGGAAATTTGTTTCACTGTCTTTTTTATGGGTTGTTCTGTTCTAGAATTTGTTTAGAATCATTTTTAAAGGTATTTGGAGGGGTTTGGAGGAGAGCTCAGATGAGTCCCTGCCTTTACTCTGCCATCTTAGCTCCACTTCCCTATTTATTGACTTTTGAGAGGGAGGTTCTTGTCAAATTTAGGTAGGTTTACCGAATAGGAAAGTAAAGCAGAGTAAGTTATTAATTGAGAGCAGGGATGGGTATATAAAGTATACTCCCTGCTTTGTCTTTTCTAAAAGTAGTGTATTTCTGATTGGATTTTGATGGTTTTTAGGGTATATGAAACACATTCTGTTTTTATACTTTGCATTAGGGCATAATCTTATATGTTATTTTTAAACTGTTTTATAGATTTCTAATGACTTCTAGTCAGGATGTGAAACCAGGCCAAACCTGTTTGTTAAGAGTAATCTGAGTTGTTGGACCATCAGCTGGTACATGGGTGTACAATGAAAGGCTTATGAAGGTGATAGGGGGTGATCTAATCTTATAGATCTTATTCTTAACACTTGGGCCAAATGCTTTAGCTTTCTGTTATCTTTGTTTCTCCATCTGCAACGTGAAATATTAATACTTTACACCTACGACCCATTCATATTTTTGGCATATTCATACTTCCCAGATTTGATGTGGAACCTTTCTTTGTTGTTTGCCTTGAGCCTGGAGTCCTGTGGAGCCACAAATAGCTTTTTGTTCTCTTTGTCACTAATTCATTTGGGCAGCCTGTCTCTAAGAGAACCTTGTTGAAATTATTGTCTGACTGCACTTCCCTTTGTAATTCTTTGGCAAGCCTTAAATTACAAGGTTATGTTAGGGCTCATTTGATTGGAGGCCTGTTGTTTTTGCCAGTGTCTGACTAGTTTCAAGTACCACTTACTGTATTTTTTTGAACAATTTTACACCAAATCGTTTCTTGGGCTCAGTTTTCTGACCTGAACCTGAATCTGACCTGAATTTGGAGTTTTTGGTATTTGAGGAATTCATTTTGTTCCAATTCACTTTTCTTGTCAGTGTACTTTGTTGTTGAGAGAGCTGGAACAAGGGGCTAAGTGAAAGGAGAACTTTTTTGCCTACATGACTTTGGGAATGGTTAGTCTCTTCTCAATTTTCTAAAATATAAAATGAAAAAAGAAGTCAACATCTTGTACCTGATACCAAGCATGGCTGTTGGAATTCATGGAGAAGTATGTGGAAAACAATGAATAATAGTTTGCATTTATATAGCACTTACTGTGAGCCAGGTATTGTGCTAAACACTTTATAATTATTACCTAATTCTAACCTCAAAACAACACTTACGTGCTATTATTACCTTCATTTTATAGTTGAGCAAACTGAAGCAAACAGAACTAAGTGACTTGTCCAGGATCACGTTAGTAAAGCAGGTGAGGCTGGATTTGAACTCATATCTTCCTGATTCCATGCCTAACTACAGCAGGGTCTGAATCCAGTCAGAGGAAGTACATACAACACCTGCTTACCCAGTTAGTATATGCAATACGTTCTCTCTAGGCTCCATACCTCTGTGTGATCTAAATAAAAGGGATTTCCCAGTATATCTGTCTACTCTCTCTACTCTATCTACTCTTCCATCTAGCATTTGGTAAAGGAACTTTTTATTGATCACAGAACTAGAAATGCTAAAAGATCATTATCTCATTTCCACAACCTACAGGCAAGATTGTACCAAAATGCTAGACAGAGGAAAATCTTTTCCTGTTTTTCTAGACCTTCAGAGAAAATGATTTTGAAACTTATTTTGATAATTCATTTGAGCATCCAAGCAAACTGTAGAAGTGAGAAAAGCATCACTAATAAGTAACAGTAATAATAATTAATTAATAGACTGATTTGAAATGTATTGGGGAAGAAATAATTTTGAATGTGAAAAGAATTTTAAAAGGTTACTTTTACTGAAGTGGAAAGAGAGAAGAATGAATATTTGATGTGAGAGCACACCCTGTGAGATTAGAATGAAGGAACTCTGAAGAGAGAAGTAGAAAAAGAAAAAATGAAAAAAGTTAGCTGTAGAATTAAAATAAGATTCTAGAGGACATGTGTAGTTGAGCATCACTGATAGTTTTAGAAGGGTAAGGGGGTGTTGTGGCAGAGAAAGGGGGGGGCAGGCTCCATAGTCTGAACATTAAGTACTCCTTTCCTGCCACGAGTATGAAGAAACAAACAAATCCTGGACCCTCAGAGCGTACTGCATGAAAACCCAAATCCTTAGCCTGGCAATTAAAACCCTCCATTTTGTGGTTCCAAGCTACTTTCCAACCTTATCTCTGTCACTCATTAAGGGCTCAGATTGTGGGAGCAACATGATAGTCAGAACCGCAGGGTGGTAACAAAAATTACTAAATTATTAAAGGTTATAGAATGAAAAGATTATCCAGAGTAGGACAAGCTGGGGAACCTCGGGTTTCTAGCAGCAGGGGGAGGGCTTGGGAAAGACTGCAAAGCAGCTTCAGGAAGCTCCACTGGTTCAATGTGGACGGAGCGTCAATGAGCCAATTAGAGCAGTCCCTTTTATTTAGATCACACTGAAGTATGATGTTGCCTCGCAGGCAGATGTTGCATATACTGTCTGACCAAACCGGAGCTGTATATAGTTCCTTTGGCTGGATGCAGGCCCAAGGATAGCAGAATAGGAGAGAGAGAGAAAGAGGGAGAAGGAGAGGGAGAGAATCCCCTTCTTGGTTCATCTTGTCATACCATATAAAATCTTCTGTACATCCTGTCTCCCGGCAGTCCACCTCCTGAACAAAGGGCTCAATTCCATGAACTGGGGCTGTGGGTAGACATTTGCATTTGTAAAACCTTTCTGACAAGTTGGCCTAGTGCTCTAAAGCCCAGTGATCCCATATTCTTTGTCTTGAACCAGTTGTGCTTCAGGGATAACTGGTGATTTTGAGAACTGGCCTCTATTCGTGGTTCTTTCTTTCTGTAGGTGGTCTCTTCTGGCAGCATCTAGCCATCATCCCAGCAGGGTCAAGAGGTAGAGAGCCAAGATAACACAGTGAGGTGGAAATGAATGGGGGCTGGGTGGTAGTAGTGGTTTTCATCTTCCATAAGAACAGGAGCAGCATTCATTCTTAGCTCCAGCCCTCATGTTAACCTCACTGAGGATTTTTAGCAAGATTCTGCAGACAGAAAGCAGCTCCACAGTGGCTAGGGGAGAGGCCTGAGACAGGGCTGTTGTAAAAATCTCTCCACTGCTCTGCATGTTCCCCCACAAATTACTTTCCCTCCAAAAAGTTACTTTTAGAGATGTACATTTTAAACACCTTGCAATTTCATTCCAAATTCTGAATGTGATAATTATAAGACTATGTATATTATAGGAAAACATAGACAGTTTTAATATAAAATTCATGTCACAAAGTTAAGACAAAATGTATAAAGACGGAAAGAATCAGAAATCCTATTTGCAAATTATAGATCATGTAAGTTATTGCCAAGATTGCTTCCGTTAATAAAAACACAGCATATATTTTAACACTATATTATTATATTATAAAATTATTGTGTCTGTGAAGAGTCAGAGATTTTAAATGTAATTTTTAATGTAAAAATTAATGTAAATTCAAAGATGGATTCTTTCTAAAGACAAAAAGACCATTTTAAATTTACAGTAACTAGAATTGATGTCTCTAAGGGGTATGAAATGAATAAGGTGTTCTAAAATGAATTCATTGGCTAAAATACCTCTATCACAAGTTTGGTTCATTTCTAAATAACTTACAATGACAAAAAATTATTCCTCAGTTACCAAACAAGCCAGTTCTATATATTTGAGCTTCTACCCCTTTCCTAAATATTGTTGCTTCATTTGTAATACCTTTATAAAAAACAACACCCCCCCACCATTTCTGTAAATATTATAAATATGAAATAGTTAAAAAAAGACAGTAATACCAGCCCCTTGGCTTAAGAACGATTTCCCATTTGACTCAGAGAAAAGAAAAGGAGAAGAAAAGAAGTCTTTATTTTTTTCTCCTCTGTCTTGCAGAAAACAAAAATAATCCAAACCAGCTCCTAAGATAAAGTCTCATAAAAACTAGAGGCTGACCCAGTGCTTTCTGCTTGAGCTGCAGTGATGTTCTTGGAACTATTAACTTACTTACATTATTCAGAAATTTATTAACTTAATTGGTTCTTTTCCAGTGCTTCAGAAATTATTAAGATTTGCTCACATATGATGTGAAGAGTGGTCACTGGGTAGAAAGATGTCTAAGACTCTTCATTTGTTTCCATATTTATCAGAACTGGGTGAATCTTTATCTTCCTCTAGCATTTGTTATGATTAGTTTCCATTTGGGTTTGCAGAGACACTGAATGTTGGACACACTCTATGAAATCTGGCAATGGCAACATTAAAGATTTTGTACTCATAGTAAAAGGGATGAAAGGTATAATAATGCCCTTCGACGTACTCTGAAGTGGTTGAGGGTGGTTTGGTGTATTCATATACCCAGCCAAGGGTGATGATGGGAAACTCCCCAACGATGCCAGACCTCTAATCTCTGTTTCACTTTTGGCATTGGTTATTTTCTGTTATCTGCTGTCTAACTGAGAAGCCTTTTCAGGAAGTGCATCTTTAGACATCTCAATCCTGATTTGGTAAGTGAAGAAATATGAGGAACTATAGTAGGAATGATATGAACACAATACCATGGTATCTCCAGTTTTTGCTAAATGTTCCTTATTCTGAACGCACCTGAAGATCAGGTCTCTGATGATTCAGTATTACAACATTGTTGTCTTTCCTGCTCGAAGAGGACCGAAATGACATCACTATGTCAGGGTCAAGGTACAGTGTGTTCAGCTGTGGCGATCAGACCAATAGAAGCTCAGAATGCTCTACCACAAATTGGGCACAAATAGTCCCTAGGTACATTTGGAGTGGAGATGTCTCTAAATTTGCACATCTCACATTTCTTTTGAGCTACTGCAGCTGTTTTGCTCACAAAACACAGTGCCTTTTTGTAGAATCCTTGACTTTCCATTCAATCATTTCCTAGTCCGCCTTCTTTAGGATTCCAATCACCTCTTGCCTCATCTAGAATTTAATACCAAGATGTACAATCTCATCTTGTAGAAGCTGATCTCTTAAAGTATCAAATTCTTTGTCCCAGCAGAAATCATTGCAAGAGCCTTGCTCTGTCTCTATAGGATCACTTTGCAGTTCTGCCACATCATTCCCAATCTACTGACTCTACCAAATTCCTACTCCTTTTGTCAAGTGATAAGATTTCAGATCCTCATCCCACTATTTCCTCTCCCTTCCTTAAAGGGTTTCTCTGTAGTATCCTACCACTATTAATATTGATTTACTACTGAGAAATGAGTTTTCCCTCCAGAAATATTTATTTATTTTTACCTCCTGATACTTCCTATTATGCCTTTTGTTCTTTAGATGTTACTTTTTAGAAAACTGGTATTTATTTTCACTCTTACGTCTTCACTTTAAAAAAATTAGTTTAATATTTTCAGTGAATAAAAACCTTCTCAATGGGTGAGTAAAACCTCAGACCCTTTTTGTGGTTTCTTTCAGGAGATGGCTGGCAGATTCTTTCTATTTCTACTTTGTCTTCTGGTTCTAAAAGATAAGGATAGTTTTCTTTTATGATTTCCTGAAATGTAACTAAACTTTTTTTCTCTCTCACAACTTTCAGGTAATCTAGTCATTTTAAAATTATCTCTTTCTCTTTTTTTTTAAATCAATTTTCTAGGTCAGTTATTTTAGCAACAAAATACCTTACATTTTCTTTTTTTGACTTTTTTATTAATATTTCCTATTGCCTCATGAAGTTACTAGCTTCTGTTTGGTCAGTTCTAACTTTCAGGGGCCAACTAAGTTTTGTACCTTGGTTAAAGTTTTGTTTGAGTTGTTACTTTTCTTTCCCTAGCTTTCTTCTATAGTTCTTATTTCTTTCCCAGTTTTTCTCTCTAGAGCTTTTAAAATAATTTTTAACTCCTTTAAAAACTAGCTTTATATTTTTTTCATGAATTCCACTTGAACTTGTGTCTAAGATGTGTTTTTGCTTGTAGATGTTTTGTAGTCATTCTCTTCTCCTGGCTGTGTCTTGAGCATTTCTGTCCCCGTAATAACTTTTCATGGTGGGATTCTTTTTTGTTTTTAAATTTGCTTACTCTTCTAGATTAATTCCTGACTTTAGACTTTAGGGCTCTGCATACTTCTGGGATGGGGGGATATCAGAGCTGAGCTTTTACTGTCCTTCATTCTCTCTCTCTGCTGCTTTCTCTCGCATTAGAGTATTGTGTTATTCCAGGATCTTGGGGACAGCACAGACTGGGGACCTGTAACTTTCAGTGCTCCCAAAGTGGTGTAATCCAGGGCAAAGTCTGATCACTTCCCTCTTAATCTAGCTCCACACCTTCCTGGACTGTGTTTGGATCTATGCAACTCTCCTGTTTTCTCTCTGGTTGGAATTTCCAGCAGCTACTATTAGCCAGCTAGAAAGCTCTGCTAGATTTGATTGACAGAACCTTAGACTCCCTTTTGTTCTGGGAGTCCTATCCTGGTTATTCAGGCTTCAGACTAGCCTGGAGGCTGGAACTGGGACCCTGCTTTGCTCGTGGGGTAAGAGCCACACAGCTACTCAATTATTTCTGAATTTGTTGCTTGTTTGCGAGTGCTCCTGAACCTGCAATGCTGCCCTTAGGCACAGGTCTCCCTTCTCAGTCTACCCTGGATCTGTGACCTGAAACTGAGCAGTGAACCAGAGCTGCCAGTTGATACTGGTTCCCACAGCCTGCAAAAAAGCCTGTATGGGTCTGTGACCTTTTCTTTCCCCAGGGCACAGCTTTCATCCTTTTTTAGTTCAGGAAAGCTCTCCCTAACTGGGGATTTTTTAAAAATTTACTTTTTCATTTCAAAATTGTTAACTATACTATAAGTAAAATATTTTAATAAACATTTTCAAAGTTGTGCCTTGACCTTTATGGAGGATTCAGGACAAAAACATGGACAAGAATTACATAGTAGGAGAAGACATAGAGTCATTGTAATCTGCTCAAACCATCAAGCCCAAAGAAGAGTTCAGGTATGTAGTAGGTCTGTGTTGAGTATCATTATGTTCATTACCATGTTTCACAAAAACATCTTTACCTACTGCTTTATTTCTGTAAATCAGTTTCACATTTCACTTGGTTCTGATGTTATGTAATTCTAGGCTTTGAAATGAAATGTTTAAAGGCATCTAGGCTGTTGCTAAAAACCTTACATTACTGAAATGCCTTCTGTATCCACTTCATTTGCTCTTAAAAGTTTCTGAGCGGTTCCGGTCTGCCCACCAACTAGCTCCCCGCCATCCTCATTGATTCTCCTGTCCTCAGCTGCTGGCTGTCCGGGCAGTAATAACAGCAGCCAGCCCCCATTCAGCTGAGACGGAGTGTGGAGCAGTGTTCCTACTTCATCTCTCTTCCATCTTCCTCAAGGGACTTTGAGTTATTTTCTTTTGTGGCAAAGTGCTTATTCATCGAGATGGAACTTGTCTTCAAATGTGTGTTTCTTTTCACTCCTCCATCAGCTTTTTTTCTTGCTTCATCAATCACTTTGCTCATTTTCTATGATGTCCTTGATATAAAGCTGTACTCTATTAAGTAATTATAATCACCACAATAGGCTCATAGAAAATTTTGTCCCATCTCTAAACTCTTCTGCAGCCATCCCTTTTCTTTCTCCTTGAGCCATATGCCTCAGGGCTGGCCTGACTGACAGCCTTCCACCTGGGGAAGGCAAGAGAAAGGAGGGCGTGGTTCTCCATGAAACTGTCACCGGGAATTAACTCTAAAGGTCATTGCAGCCACAAGGAACACAAATACATGCTTCTGTAAAGTAACCCCTTAGTATTTTTGTTTAGCACTATGAATTAATTTAGATATTATCATTTTTATCATATTGACTCAGCCTAAACATAACAGTAAATACCTCTCAAATTATCTAAATTGTCTTTTATATAAGTAAAAAATTTTTAATAATTGTTACTTATATGTCTGTTGGTGGATTAATTTTCCCAGTTTTATGCATTTTGTAATTATCTTGAATCGAATTTCTGTTTCTATAGTTTCTTCTTTTGTTGTTGTTATTACTTGTGGAGGTGGCCCTTCTTATCAAGGCTAACTTCTCTATATGAACAAACAATCCCATTTCATCCAGCAGATTGCCCCCTCTGTCTTCTTTATTCATTCACTAATCTTCAAGCTTTTCCTGTCTTCTGGCCTTCAAACATTCCCATGTCTCTTGTTTCCTCAAAAACCCCTCACTTGATCCTTTCATTTCCATGAGCTCTTCTCATATCTCTCCTCCTTTTTGTGGCTAAACTCCTTGAGAAGACTGCCAATCATAGGAGCCTCTCCTTCCTTTCTTCTTAACTCTGAATGTTTACCTCCAGCCTCTTTCTTCAACTGCTTTCTCCAAAGTTATTCATGTCACACAGTTCTATGGTGGCTCTCCCAGTCTGGAGGCCAGGGTTGTTATGTTTCATTCTTCCCCCAGGGGTCACCTGGACTCTGAAGGGAAATGAGGGGCTTCTAGGCTCTAAGCCAATGAATGGCTCCAGCCCTAATGATGGTGTTCCTTCAGATGTTGGAGGTAGTCCTCTGGACCCCAGTTCCATTTAACTATAAACTGATTAGCTTTTACACTGAAATATTTACTTGAAAAGATATAATCATAGGTATGCAAATTTATTTCCCCAGTGTGGGAGACATAATCCCCTTTCCTCCGTCTAGCTATTGAAAGGGGAAGGAGATTAGATTCTTAGTTTATCACCATTTACACAGAGCTTTACTCCCAGTTTGAAATCGAAAACTCCCCTTAAGCTTAAATCATAGGCACCATGGCTTCTCAGGTCTTCCGTGACAAACTGGCTGGCTATACTATCCTATCCCAGCTCCAACTTCCAATCTTGTAAAGGTCCCCTCTGCCACCGAAACCGAAGAGGACAAATCGTACAGCACAGAAATGATCCACCCTTCCCTCAGGCCCTTTTCTTGGAGCTGGGGTAAAAGAAGGAAGAGGGTAAGGAAGTTCTTTCCCTGTCCATGGTTGTGTTCCTGGTGCCCAGGCTGTGGGGAAACTGTGATCTGCCTCCTCTGGATGCAGGAGGCAAGAGTGGCCCAAAATAAAGGAAAATGGCTGGCTCAGTCTTGCCAGCTTTCAAGACCCAAGCAGCCCTTCGTTGACCTGAAAACTTGGTTAGAGAAAAGGCAACAGGCTAAATGCATACATTTTATGATTTAATTAATTAAACAATTCTCTATGAGGATAATGGTTACATAGCACTATGGAGCCAGGATCAGAACTGGCTGACTCAGTACAGAAATTGACTGTATTAAGTACATTTTGCCATGAGAAAGGAGTTCTCTTGGATCAGCATATTGTAAATAAAGTAGTGTCGGTTGGGTTTTATGATCCCAAGCTATGGGAATCTTCTTTCCTTAGCATGTCTCTGTGATTTAAGATAAGGAAAATGTCCCATCACCCAGATGACAGATATCCTGTCCTTTACAGGCCTTTGAAGTTGTGGTATCTTAACAGAGTTGACAAAGTTGAAGTTATAACTCAAGGTATCTGTGTTTTTCCTTACCACTCAGATGCCAGAAGAAGGGTCGGGTAAGGAGGTCCCATTTGTTTGCTTGACATCAAAAGGTGTTCTCTAAGTTAAACAAAGGGGACTATTAGGTCAGGCTCTTCTTAATTCAAACTTTGGCCATTATTAAAGTCTAAAATTTATATTAAATATTATCACCTTCTAAGGAGGCTGCCCTGACTCACGGGGTAGGGGATGCAGTGGCCTCCATGTTAGCAAAGAGCCCTCTTTGTCTTAAAAGTCTCCTAATACTGAGCATGCCCAGAACAACCCTGGTTATGCTGCTGATATCTTCATTTCCCTGGTCTTTTTACAATCTTCACACAATCTTTGACTGTTGATCACCCTCTTTTCCTTCATGAGCTTTCTAGGCTTTCATGATATTACTGTCTCCTGGTTCTCCTGCTTGTTTGACTACTCCATTTCTGCTGATTTTGCTGGATCTTTCTTTGGTCATGCCCACTAACTCTGGGAGCCCCTCAGAAGTCTGTCCTTTTTTTCCTCTTTTCCCTTTATGCTATTTCACTTGACAATCTCTTCAGCTTCATTGATGCAATTATTACCTCTGTGGAGATGATTGTCAGATCTATTTGTCCAGCCTTAACCTGCCTCTTGACTTTCAGCTTTACATTTCCAACTGATTCTTACATTAGATGTCCCATAGACATATTAAAATTAATATATCCAGAACCAAACTCATTTATTGTCTTTCCCTCCAAATCTTCTCCTCTTCCTAATTTCTGTATTATTGTTGAGGGTACCATCACCTTTCCAGTCACTCAGAATTCCAACCTTGGCATCATTCTTAACTCCTCACTCTTTTTCAGTCCACATATCCAATCTATTGTTGAGTTCTCTCATTTCTGTCTTCTTAAATATCTCCTGTGGGTTCTTTTCCTCTGACACTGCTACCACTCTGGGGCAGGCCCTTATCATCTGACACCTGACCTATTGTATCAGTCCTCTGGTTGATCTCTCTGCCACAAGTCTCTCCTCACTCCAGTTCATTTTCCACTCAGCTGCCAAAAAGATCTTTTTAAAGCACAACTGAGCATTTCACTGCTGTATTTGATAAACTCCTCTGGCACCCTATCATTTTCAGGATCAAATGAAAAATCCTGTGTTTGGCTTTTAAAACCTTTAATAACCTGGCCTCTTTCCATCTTTTGAGCTTTCTTACAACTTATTGCCATCCATATATCCTTTGATTCAGTGACACTGGCCTCCATGCTATTTCTTCTCCAGGATACACTATCCTTCAATTCAAAGGCTTTGTCACTAACTATACTCTATGCTCAGAATTCTAACCCTAACCCTGCCTATCTCTTCCTTCTAGTTTCCTTGGCTTTCTTTAAGTTTCAACCAAAGTTCTACTTTCTACAAGAAGCCTTTCCAAATCCTTCTTTATCTTAATTCCTTCCTTTTGCTATTATTTCCAGTTTATCCTGTTTTTATAATTTTTATACATAATTATTTTTATGTTATCCCTTCCATCACCCATAGTACCCTACTTCTGCAAAGCAACAGGAGAAGGTGAATTAGTCTTTTCTTTGAGACTGTGCTTGGTCATTATAATTTTGCCGAATTCAGTTTTGGTGATTTTAGTGGTGTTCTTTCCATTTACATTATCAGTATCATTGTGTATATTGTTTTCTTGATTCAGCTTATTGCCTTTTGCATCAGCTCAAGCAAGTTCCCATATTTCTCTGTATTTATCATATTCATTATTTTTCAAAGAATAGTAACATTGTGTTACATTTTTCTTCTCAGTTTTTTAGTTATTCTCTAATTATTAGTCATCTACTTTGTTTCCTGTTCTTTGCTACAAAAATTGCTGCTAGAAATATTTTGGTGAATGTGGGGCCTTTTTCCCCACATTGGCCTCCTTGGGATATATGCCTAGTAGTAGAATTTCTGGGTGAAAAGATAATGGATATTTATTCCTAGGTTTTCCAAAATGGTTGGACTAATCCAGAGCTCCACCCACAGTGCATTAGTGTGCTTGTCTTTTCACAACTTCTCCAGCATTGACTGTTCCCATCTTTTGTCATCCTTTTCAATTTTTCTGTTGTAAATGAAACCACGAAGCTGTTGTGATTTACATTCCCTTTATTATTAATGATTTGGAAGAGTCTTTCACATGGTTATTAATAGTTTTCAGGGTTTTTTTTTAAGAATTATTATCCTTTGACCATATTTCTTTTGGGAAATGACTTTTGGGCTTATATATTTCTGTTGTCTAAACCAGGGCTTCTTAAACTTTTTCCACTTGTGACCCCTTCCGTGCTTCTTAAATTGTGGGTGATTATCCTATATGGGTCCAAACATCTTGGATATCAGAAATATTTCATACCAAGATTTTTTTCCCAGGTAACTGCTGCCCTTTTTATACTAGTTATATGATTTTGAATATGCAAAAGCTTTTTAATTTCAGTAAAATTATCTGTTTTATTTTTTGTAATCATTTCTGTCTCTTGATTAGTGAATAATTCACCCAAGCCATAGCTATGAAAGGTGTATATAATCTGCTTATCTCTTAATTATTTTATATGATCCCTAATATTTATGTTGTGTTCATTTTGAATTTACTATAGTATAGTTAGCCCTCAGCTTTTTAAAAAAATTATTTAATTTTAGTTTTCAACATTCATTTCCACAAGATTTTGAGTTCCAAATTTTCTAGCCACCTCTCCCCTCCCCCACCCCAAGACATTGTGCATTCTGATTACCCCTTTTCCCAATCTGCCCTCCCTTCTATCATACCCCTCCCTTCCCATATCCCGTTCTTCTCTCTTTTCTTGTAGGGCAAGGTAGATTTCTGTACCCTATTGCCTGTATTTCTTATTTCTTTGTTGCATGCAAAAACAATTTGCAACATTTGTTCCTAAAACTTTGAGTGGTAACTTCTCTCCCTTCCTCCCTCCCCACCCATCCCCACTGAGAAGGCAGGCAATTCAGTATAGGCTATCCATGTGTAGTTATGCAAAAGACTTCCATAATTGTCATGTTGTGAAAGACTAACTATATTTCCCTCCATCCTATCCTGCCCCCATTTATTCTTTTCTCTCCTTTGACTTTGTCCCTCCCCCAAAGTGTTTACTTCTAATTATTCTCTCTTCCCATTTGCCCTCCCTTCTATCATCTCTCCCACACCCCACTTATCCACTTCCCCCTTCTTTTCCTGTAGTGTAAGATAGATTTTTCATACCAAATTGAGTGTACGTGTTATTCCCTCCTTAAGTCAAATGTGATGATGAGAGTAAGCTTCACATTTTCCCTCTCACCTCCCTATTTTCCCCTCCATTGAGAAAACTTTTTTCTTGCCTCTTTTATGAGAGGTAATTTGCCCCATTTCATTTTTATCTTTCTCCTCCCAATATATTCCTCTCTCACCCCTTAATTTTATTTTTTTAGATACCATCCCTTCCTATTCAACTCACTCTGTGCCCTCTGTCTATATGTATATAATCCCTCTACCTACCCAAATACTGAGAAAAATCTCAAGAGTTACAAATACTATCTTTCCATGTAGGAATGTAAACAGTTCAACTTTAGTAAATCCCTTATGATTTGATTTGAAAGTCAGATTTTCTATTCACTTCTGGTCTTTTCATCAAGAATGCTTGAAAATCCTCTGTTTCACTGAATAATTATTTTTTTCCCCTGAAGTAGTATATTCAGTTTTGCTAGGTAGGTTATTCTTGGTTTTAATCCTAGTTCCTTTGACTTCTGGGATATTATATTCTAAGCCCTTCAATTCCTTAACGTAGAACTGCTAGATCTTGTGTTATCCTGATTGTATTTCTACAGTACTTGAATTGTTTCTTTCTAGCTGCTTGCAATATTTGATCCTTGACCTGGGAACTCTGGAATTTGGTTACAATATTTCTAGGAGTTTCTTTTTTTGGATCTCTTTCAGAAGTTGATCAGTGAATTCTTTCAATATTTCTTTTGCCCTCTGGTTCTAGAATATCAGGTTTCCTTGATAATTTCATGAAAGATGATGTGTAGGCTCTTCTTTTGATCATGGCTTTCAGGTAGTTCCATAATTTTTAAATTGTCTCTCCTGGATCTATTTTCCAGGTCAGTTGTTTTTCCAGTGAGATATTTCACATTGTCTTCTATTTTTTCCATTCTTTTGGTTTTGTTTTGTAATTTCTTGATTTCTCATTAAGTCATTAGCTTCCATCTGCTCCGTTCTAATTTTTAAAGAACTATTTCCTTCAGTGAGTTTTTGAACTTCCCTTTTCATTTAGCTAATTCTGCTTTTTAAAGCATTTTCTCTTTTGCCAATTGAATTAGCTTATTTTTAAAGGTGTTATTTTCTTCAGGATGTTTTTAGGTCTTCTTTAGCAAGCTGTTCACTCACTTTTCATGATTTTTTTGCTTTGCTCTCATTTCTTTTCCCAGTTTTTCCTTCATGTCTCTTACTTGATTTTCAAAATCCTTTTTGAGCTCTTCCATGGCTTGAGGCCATTGCATATTTTTTTTTTTTTTTTTGAGATTTTGGATGCAAGAACCTTGACTTTTATGTCTTTCTATGATAGCATGCATTGTTCTTCCTCATCTGAAAGGATGGAAGAAAATACCCGCTCACCAAGATTATAGCCTTTTATAGCCTTATTTTTTCCCTTTTTTGGGCATTTTCCCAGCCAATTACTTAACTTTTGAATCCTTTGTCAAGAGGAGGGTATACTCTGGGGCCCTGTAAGTTCTCAGTTCCTCCACAGTGGCACAATCAGGGGAGAAAAGTTTACTCCTCTCCTACTCCTTTCTTCACCTGAACTCTGGTCTGGGAGCAACCATAGGCACTCTGTTCTGCCCAGGATCTGCCTTCAGGGTTCCCTCTCCACAGCCTCCACCAGATCCACCAAGAGCACTCTTCCTCAACCCAGGAGAGCCACTCAGGGCTACGTTCCAGATCGGTGGCTCAATTCTCCCAGGGCCTTTAGGGGGAGGACTCCAAAAATGGACACTGCTGCTGTAGTGGCTGCTGCTGGCAGGTCTAGATGGCGTTCCCTTCTCACCCAAGTGAAAGAGCTTTCTCACTGACCTTTGAAACTGTCTTTGGTGTTTGTGGGTTGAGCATTCTGGAAACTGCTGGTGCTAGTGTCACCTTGAAGTCTGTTCCAGATCCTGTCCCTGCCATGCCTCACAGCTTACTCTGGGCTGTGCTTTGCTCTGCGCCTGGTGAGATAGACCTTTCCTGTTGGCCTTCCAGGCTCTCTTGGGCTAGAAATCTCTTTCACTCTGTCATTTTGTGGCTTCTGCTACTCTAGAATTTGTTTAGATTCATATTTTTACAGGTATTTTATAGACTATGATGGGGAACTTCTACAAGTTCATCTCTTTAATCTACCATCTTAGTTCTGCCCCTCTATTCCCATATATAACTTGAGGTATGGAATTATTATTTCCCTTTTAATCTGACCTTTTTTCATTATTTCCCTTGATTCTAGACCTTTTATTTCTCCAGATTCATCCTGTTATTATTTTGTCTATCTCCTTTGATAGTTTGGTTGACATAGACCTGAATCTGTAAATTAATTTAAGTAGTATTGTAATTTTTTATTTTATTTATATTTATATTTTATTGATATATAATTATGTCATATAATTATATGATATTTATAATTATATATTTATATTTTATTTATTTTATTACATTCGCATAGTCCAACTATAAGCACTGAAAATTCTTCTAGTTATTTAAGTTCTTTAAGAAGCATTTTGTTACATCTATTCATGAATTTATTGTACTTCGAATCCTAAATATTTTACACATTTTGAAATTATTTTGAAGGGGAATCCTCTTTCCAATATTGCTTCCTAGGTTTTGTTATCACAGCACTTAGCATACAGCTTGTTGCATAGCAGGTACTTAATAAATGTTTATTGACTGATTGTATATATAGGAATGCTGTTGCTTTTTGTGGCTTTATTTTGTATACTGTTATTAAACTCTTGTTTCAGTTAGGTTCTTTGCTTATTTCTTAGTCTTTTTTAAGTCAGCTCTCATGTCATCAGCAAATAAAGATTGTTTTTCTTTCTCATGTTTTATTACCATTGCAAGTATTTTTAGAACTTTTTAAGATAATAGTGGGGAAGGAGACAGCCTTGCTTTACTCTTGTATTTATTGGGAAGACTTCTAGTGCTTCCCTAGTGCATGGAATGTTACCTTCTGCTTATGGGACCCTGGATCATAGCTTTAGAAATGTAAATGACATTAGAGACCAGTGAGTTGACCCTCTAATTTCATCAGTGAGAAAGCTGAGGTCTATGGAGGTTAAATGACATGAGGCCACGTAGATTTCTCCCAGCTCAGCTCCTGCCTCCCTCTAGTAGAAGTATGATGCAATAGATTTGAATCTGAGGGTCTGAGTTCAAATCCCAGCTCCTCTGCTTGCTATTTGTGTGACCTTTGACAGATAACTGAACCCTCCTGGGCCTCATCTTCCTTATCCATAATATTATAGAGTTGGACTCGATTGCTTCTAAGGCCTGTTCTAGATCTAAAGCTATCATTCTATATTCAGAGATAAATAACTGTTCTACCCCACTCTATGATCTTGGACAAATGATGTGACTTTTGTGGCTCTCTTTTCCTTCATTTGTAAAATGAGCTTGTTAGACCATATATTTTTGAGAGTCCTTTTAGTGCCAAAATTCTGTTTTATTCTAAGATCCACTACATTAGGGAGTTGGTAGGCTGCCTGTTTGGACTAGGCTTCCTAGGAACTGTGCCATAAACCTCTTTCAATATTGTATCTGAAATCCTACCCGTCATTCCTTCGAGAAGGGTAAGAACTCTCATTTTAATCTGCTAGACAACTTGCTATTGAATTTAAATGACAGATTCATCATAGACTTTATTTCTAATCAAACTGGCCCATCAGCAAGCAGTGCCCATCACGGCACTCTATACAACTCTAGCCATCTCCTGCCAGTTTGTCTTTGCTTACACTTTCCCTCATGTCTGGAATGCCTTCCCTCTCTGTCTCATAGAATACCCAACTTCTTTCACAGTACCAGTAAGGAGCTTCCTCTTACATTAGGCACCTCTCAAATGTTCCCACTTATTAGTACTCTTTCCCTTTTCAAATTACTTTGTATTTTTTTTATTACACTTCATATTTCTTATTTGTGTATCTGCTTCATCCTCTACTAGAAGGTCAGCTCCTTGAAGGCAGAGAGTGTTTCATTTAGTCTTTATGGCCCTAGTGTGCAGAGCAGGCAGTTACTAAAATGTTCATTGAACTGAATGACTCCTATGATTTTTCTACGCCCTGAAGTAGTTCTGCATATTAAGTACGGGCAGGAGATGTCTAAGGGAATGTTAGTAGGGATCCAGACAGTCTTTCCCTCAAACCATAAACACTTTCATGGCTCCAGATCACTTGGCTGCTCACTATACATTCTCTTATTTTCTTTGGAGACGGTGGAGGTCAGAACCTGCTACTTAAAAGACGAAATCTGTCTATTTTGTTGTTATCTTAACCCCGTAAAATATTGAGATCTCTTGCTGGGGCTCACCTAGGACTCTTCCCTACTTACTCTCTGGCATTATCAGAGGCTGGAGGCTTGTGCCCTTACCTGGTTTAGAGCCCACTTCTCACCTTTCCAACACAGAATCAGTGTACAGGATCCAAATTTTGTGTTATCTTGGCCATGACAAAGAAGTGATTCCCAGATTTACATCCAGAAGCTCTTCTTCCCAGACTGATGAGCACACATTCTCTCTGCTCATGCAGTTCTTTCAACATCAGCAGCTCTGCTGCAGCCAGACAGGAGGTTGGCTCACTAAGGATGCTTAACTACCTGTGATAACCAGAAGTCAAGGGAAGATAACTAACAGCTGTTTATAAATCCACATGTAGTCCTGTGTGTCCTCCCCCTCAATTCCCAGCTTTTAAAGAAGGGGATACACATATGTGTGAGACTAACTCCCCAAGATGCTTTTTCAGGGGTTAGTTCATCAGTGGAGAACACAGAATGCAGAGGGGTGTGTGTGTGTACATCCAGGTCACTAATACAACTCTAGCCATGCCTATTCTCTGTGCTCTAGGTCCAGTATAAATACTCAAGGACAACAAGATTTCATGGTCACTTTCACATATGCTGACCAAATTCCTTGTCTTCTCTCCCTTTCTCTCGCTTCTCTCTCATTCTCTCTTCATATGTGTATCTGTACAAATATATGTATTCATACACACATGTGTATGTGGAGTTAGAAGTTACAGTGTTCTCTCCCATTTCCAAGTGGTCTTACTCATTTTTCTTCTATTGTTCAGTGACATTAACTTCCAGCATTCTAACAGTCAGATTCATAGCCTTGAAGGTTTACAAACTCAGTTTTTATTCTTTCATCTAAGGGGTTAAACAGGTCCTGGTGATTTGGTTCATGCCAAGAAAACCTATAAAAGACCAAAATATCAATTTATTAATTTATGGTGAAGAAATATAGCTGCCAAGTGAACTAGAATGTTCCTGTTATTTTGTATGTACATTCTCTTCCTAATAGGGAAAGCTATTTTGGAAAACTGAATTTCAAATAAAGATGGTTGTTTGGTTAATAAAACACTGAAGGAAAGGGAGTTAGATGGTCTTTAGGGGCATATTCACTGAATCTTTCTGGGTCTCATTTTCTTTATTTGTGAAATGAGGAGTTTAAACTCTAAAGTTTTATCAAGCTCTCAATCTATGATCTTAGGATCAGGGTATGGTAACTTTCTGTACTCAAAGAATAAATCTGCCACAGGTGCCAAGGAGTGTGTATTTTGGCAGGTCAGGACATCCTCTACCTTGGACGTTGCTGTAGATAGCATTCTTTGTAGAAACCAAAATTTCCTAATGCTAAGTAAGTCTACTATAAAACAATTTTCATGTTTACTTAAAGGATGACTATTTTGATTAATAAAATCGAATTGAATTTTTAAAATTGTCTTTTCAAAGGAATTAATCTCCATTCAGATGCAGAGTTTCCCTAATTGTTTATATTACTTGTATGTATCTCTGTGGAGGAGGGAAGGAAAATGGGGTGGTGTGGATCTTTAGAGCCATTTTGGAATCTGTAACCTATGCTAGCACAACTGAATCCTTCTGTATACCTTCTCCAGTTATTTCACTAATAATTTCTTGATTCTTCTAAGGAATATATTTAACATTTATTAACCCTCTTTGCTTAGAACTGCTAGGATAATGGAAAGCAGTTTGGCAGAAGGCAGCTTTCAGTCAACATCTTTTATCATATGCCACAATAAATGATCTAAACAAAAATAATCTCTTCCTTAAAAAAGCTAAATAGCAAAAATAAATTTGAGGAGAATGAGAGAAACCTCTCATACCTGGAGAAAGAATTAATTAATAACCAACCAGGGATACAAGCAATCATAATAAATAGACAATTTTGATGATATAAAATTATCAGGAGAGGTGATGAGACCTTGGAATCTGGAAGATTTTTAGTGTTGCTTCTCACATCTGCTAGCTCTGTGTTTCTACTCTAGTCATTTAACTTCTCAGGCTCCCACAAAGCTCTTTGCAACTTTCATTCTTAGAGCAATTGTTGATTTTCAATGGTAGAGGGATTTCCTCATCAGGATCTCCCTGTACTAATGAAATCACAGATCTAGTACGAACAAACAAAACCAAAAACCACACCATACTAATACAAACTAAGTCTCTGCATTACTCATATCTTATAACCTAGTTATTGCACTACCGAACCTATGTCTTGAGGGTGTCAAAGACATATATACTCTTCTGGCCCAGGCCAAACCTAGTCCAATAATTCAGGCATAGGGATTAAAGTGTGGCGGGGCACTTGTAGATTGTAAAATGCAAAAAAGCTGAGTTAGAAATCACAAGAAATTTAATAATGCAACTTCTAGTTTAAAAAAGATGTAGAATCCTACATGGCCTCATGGTCACCATGGTAACCAACCAGGCCAGGTCAGAAAACCCTTCTCCCAAAGCAGTAAGAACTGATAAAATTGCATTCATTATTTCTTCCCTAGGTTCTTCATTTTGTACTTCAAGCAAGGAAGCCAAATGGCCTCTTTGCTCCCTTAAAAGACCAGCCTCCATGCCACCAGAACCACCACCCCGTCTGTAGGGGGTACATACCTCAGGATGGTGGGATACTAAAGAAGAGGAAGGGAGAGTTAGGAAGTATGGGAAAAAGAGAAAGGAAGAAGAAGGGATCAGGGAGGCAGTGCATCATAGACACTATTCCCCCGCAGTCTTGTCTTTTCTCCCTAGGTAATGGCTCTCTGCACCAAGTATGGCTCCCATCATATATAAGAAAATATTCATAGCACCATTTTTTGACATGGCAAAAAAACTAGAAACAGTGGATACTTATGGATTGAGAAATGGATAAACCAAATGTGTTTGTTTAATATTATACCTTAAGAAATTATAAGTAAAAGGAATTCAGATAAGCATGGAAGACTTGTATGAGCTGATACAGAGTGATGTAAGCATAACCAGGATAATTCATATAATGGTTGAATTAATGTAAATGAAAATAACACTGAAAATCTAATTAGAACTCTAATGAACATCTTTGACTCAACAAGTCCAAAACCAAACTCATCATATTTTATACCAAACACTTCCCTTTTCCTAACTTTCCTGTTAATAGTAGAGGGTACCACAATCCTCCCAGTCCCACAGACTTGAACCAAAGGTGTCATTCTCAGCTCCTCTCTGTCACCACCCCCTCCACTCCATATGTAATCTGTTGCTTAGGCCTGTCAGTTTTACCTTCATAATCTCTCTTCCATATACCCCCTTCTCTCTGACACTGATGGACTGTTCTATCAGCCTTCTGGTTGGTCTCTTGGTCACAAGTCTCTCTTACCTGCCAGAGTGATTTTCCTAAGGTGAAAGTCTGACCTTGTCACCATCTTATTCTCCAGTGGTGCTCTGTACCTCCAGGATCAACCATAAAAGCCTCTGTTATCTTAGCCCTTCATAATGGCCCCCTCTTCCCATACCTTACACCTCCCCGCATATTCTGGGATCCAATGACAAGACACTCCATTTCCCCGTTTACCAGCATTTTCACAAGAAAACCTATAAAGGGCCAAAATGCCAATTTGTTAATTTATGCTAAAGAACTTGACTGTTCCGGTTATCTTGTATATACCTCTTTTTCCCAATAGGGCAATCTGTTTTGGAAAACTGAATTTCGAATAAAAATGGCTGTTTGGTTAGTAAAATATTGGAGGAAAGGGAGTTAGGGGGTCTTAACGGGTATATTCACTCAGAATTTCTGTGCCTCAGTTTTCGTATTTGTCAAATGAGGAGTTTGGACTCTAAGGTCCCAATCTATGATTCCATGCCTAGAATGAGTCCCAGCTAAAGTCCATGTTCTGTAGGAAGCCTTTCCTGATCCTCCCTTCCCTTTGTTAATTTCCATAATCATTGTGTTGTCTCTTGGATATATAGCTTGTTTGTACAGAGTTGTTTGCATGTTATCTCCCTCGTTAGAATGTGAACTTCTTGAGAATGAAGACCTATCTTTTACCTTCCTTTGTATCCTAACTCTTATCCCAGATCCTGGCCCTTAATCAGTGGTTATTGACTGATCGAATAATTAGAGGCAGCATGACAAAGTAGATAAGTACTGCACTTGGAGTCAGGAAAATGGATTTAGTTCTTGAGAGAAACTTACTGTGTGACCATGGACAGGCCACTAGTCTCTCTCAGCCTTGTTTTCCTCCTTTGTAAAATGGAGATATTAATATTTGGAATAATACTTGGAGTCCTGTGAGATTCAAGTGAGAAAACGTTTGTAAGCACAACATAAACGTCAGTTATTATTATGACTGTTGCTAATAACTTGACCGAGGAGCCCAAAATGTGCATCAGAAAGGCCCAGAGGTGCAAAGAACAACTCATTATTGATTCAGTAGTTATTGAGCAACCCATCCAGAAACATTCAGATATTTATAACATGTACTAATTACTATGAAGCTGTTGACTCAGTTCCTTACTCATGATTTATTCATATATTGTAAATAAATAAAATAAATGCAAACATAATGAAAATACTAGAGCATCTGATGTCTACGTGGGGAACAATTCTCTTTTTAAAATGTCAATAAAACAACATCAAGAACAATTGATATAAAACATGGCATTTCTAGGGAGGGAATGCCTGAGCCGATTATGGTTATACTATAATGATTCTCCATGAGTTCTGCAAATCTCAGCTTACCCGAAGAGAACTGAGTAAACGAACAGATGACAGATCACCATGTTGCAAATGCAAACCTCCAACTCTTCTTTAGAATCCATCACACCAAACACTCATAACTTCCCAATGACAAGGAATGAAAAGCTCTCACTATATTGAGACTGCAGAAGAAATCAAAACTGTGTGTGAACGGGAAGAAGTATGTATCACTCTGTGATACTATGATTCCTTGTCTTGAAGATGCTTTCTGAGAGTCTCCACACGTGTTCAGTTTTAAAAGCAATTACTTTTCCCTTTTGAGCATACCCTATTTGGGATTTTTTTTTTTTTTGCAAAGATATTGGAGTGGTTTGCCATTTACTTATGCAGCTCATTTTACAGATGAGAAAACTGAGGTAAACAAGGTTAAATGATTTGCCTAGGGTTACAGAGCAAGGAAGTGTCTGAGGCCATTTAAACTCATGAAAATGAGTTTTCCTGGTTCTAAGCTCAGTGCTCTATCCACTGTACCACCTAGATTCCAAGCAATAGTTTACTAAACTTTAAATATGAAAAGAGCAGCAGTAGTAGGACAGTGAATTGTCCTAGGACTCTTGCTATCAGAACTCCATTGAATATAAAAATGAGAAAACAAGAAACAATCATAGTAATTGTAATGACCAATTCTGGACCTAGAAAACAGGTAATGAAACAAATTTCTTTCCTCTCTGCCAGAACATGAAGAACTATGGATTTGGAATGTCAGATGTCAGGTTGCTATATAGATTAGTTTTAAATAACTACTTTTCTCCCTTATAAAGGTGTTCACTATGTATGTATGTGCGTGTGTGTGTGTAAATCATGACATGACTGAAAAAGGCAGCAGTAAAACTTTTTTAAAAACGCAAGATAGGTGTTGATTTTCAGAATGTATTAAGGTGCACAACTAGAAGTTTTATTTTGTTTTCAGGGGCAATTGAGAGTCACTGTGGCTCCTGAAGTAGGTAGCAGCAAGAATAAAAATCTCAGCTTGTCAATGAGTAAATAAACTAAGCTCAAGTTGATTATGGATTCTTCTTTGTATTTGAAAATATATATTCTCAGATTCTCTCCCTCCTTCCCTCTTGGACTCTGCCCTCTCCCCCTCCACCCTTGAAATGTTCTCAAATTGGATGGAGCCCTCTATTTATTGGGATCCCCACACATTCTCATCTAGCTTAGGTACACATGGTGACCAGTGGTTGGGTATCATCTCCTAGAGGAGCCACAAATATTGTTTATGTAACTACTCTATGGAGGTTTCAATAGATGTAATTTCATGAGATATCTTGGAGTTTGAGGATCAATCAGTGTCCTATTAAAGGTAACTTTACTTACAGAAAGATTCTTTGGCTGTAGTTTTTGAAGCATGTGTGATTTGTTTTTATAAGTTTGGAGGAAATTTTCCATGGCAGACCAACTTTTATGGGCGTTACTCCTAATAGACTCAGGTCATTTTCATTTTCATGTTGGGGCTTAACCTCCTAGTTTGGTCTTTTTAAATGAGTACATGTAGCCAGATGCACGATGTAAGGAGAGTGGATAATAGCTAAATTGTCAAAGCTATCTTTAGAGATTCACTGAGACTCTTGATTTTCTCGCTTTATGACAAGACTTGGACAAGACTTACACTTAATTTTTCTGGCCTTAGTTTCCCCATCTTCAATAATAATTTTAATAAAAAACATTAATGCTTCAAGGTTTTAAAAGTGTTTTCCTTGTAACATTCTCTTGTGATACCTAGGCAAGGAGAAGAGAAGGACTTGCCCCAGGTAACCCAAGTGGTAGATAGTAGAGTCAGGATTTCAGCCTAAGTCCTCTGATTCCAAATGTATTATACTTCTCTAGAGTGTGCACCTCACTACTACCCCCAGAAAGAGGAAGGAAAGTGACAGAGAGGGAGAGAGGGGGAGCTTTTAGGTCTAGAACCTAGGTCCAGCCCCTAGCTGAGGGTGGGGCATTATACTAAATACTAAGGTCTGGTCCATCTCTTGTCTCCTATGATTCATAAAGGAAAGGTAGAGGAACCATGCAACTATTTTTTCTGTGAATGGGAAGAAACATGGGTCTTGGCCATAAACAAACAATTCAGTTGGAATAACTACTGTTGGGTACTTTGGTTCCTTTGAACTTTACTGCCAATTTTCTTTACCAGCTATTATCAAACATCTTTACTTTCCATCAGATTTTAGCTGAGTTTCTTTCCAATCCCCCCTCTGAAAAGTATGATTACTCAAACAAAATATATGAGCACATTTGTACTTGAACTGCTGTCAGTAACGTCGGGAACATGGCACATTTGTGAAGTGTCATCCCACTTCATATAATGCTTGATTGCATTTTGTGATCATCGTAGAAAGCGTCCCATAAAACAGCACTTAAAAAGGCTTGTGTGCAGGAATTTTTAACTTTGACTGGAAGATGCAGAACAAGTATTAAGCCTGGGTGGGGAGTACCGTGTAACTACTGAGGGAGGAGAACATGAAATGTGGCGTGAGGGCACCAGGCAGCCGGGCTGCATTTCTGTTTAGTTTCACTAAATCTGCGGAAGGAAGGTATCTCAATGCACAGAGGGGATTTGATAGGAAGCATTTCTCCTCCCCTCCTTCGCTGCTCCAACCATGAAAGAAACTTTCCTTAGGAACTATTTCTACATGGAGAAAACTTTTACTGTCAGTCCAGTGTCTGTGAGTATAATTTTTTTGTGTGTCTCAAGAGATCATAGAGAATAGAAGTATTCTTTAAAGTCCAAACCAGAGGGCTAAGGAATGTGGTTTGTTGTAGTGAGATGTGAGAAGATTGGTTTTAGCAGAGGAAGTTTTGGAAATTTCCTACTCTTTTCAGTTACCCTAAAGTAGTTTTGTCTGTTTTTACTTTATTGATCACTCTGCTTAAGAGAATATTAAATACTTAAAAATACTTAAAAACTTCTAATGGTTTTTCTAGGCAGTTAAAAAATTGCCCATCACATAAAAATAGCTTCATTTTGGGAACTGCGTCTTATCACTTCTTTGTTAGGAATTTAAAGCATAGCATCTAACATTATCTGTGCATGTACTTTTATTCTCAAATGTAGGAAATGTTTTCTATGGTGATGTTTGCTTAGTTATGTGATTGCCTAATTTTTATAGTATGTGAATTACGGTCACAGAGATAGTACCGAAATCATCATGGTTTGATTATTTAACATTTATCACATGCCCAGGATGCACTATGTGCTACAAAGGAAACATGAAGACTCAAAGCTCTGTAAGCACGGTGTCATAAAAAACATGGTACTAATCAGGGGCCATTTGGGTTCTAGGCTTGGCTCAGCCATATCCAGCTTATGGAGCTTTGGTTTAGTCACTTAGTTTCTCTGGGTGAGCCTCAGTCTGATCATTTTGAAACAAAGTGATCTATCTCTGAGGACCCTTCCAGCGCTGATGTCATCTGTGATTCTAAGAAGCTTTTCCTGTCACCACCTAAATGTGAATATTAGATGAATTAACCGTCAAGAGACAATGAAAAATGTAAGGAAGCATATTATAAATGTAAAAAAAAGCTTTTGTAGAGTAACAGCAATTCAGGTGTGTGTGCGTGCGTGTGCGTGCGTGTGTGTGTGTGTGCGTGCGTGTGTGTTTCTATACTCCAGTATTTCAAAGATCAGTGTTTTCAGCAGTGTGTGATTGCTCTGTTTGGAAGATCATAATTCCTTTCCATCTTCATTAGTTGCTAATCACCCGATTTCTTAACTTCTGTTTAGCAGGCTGAACCTGGTGTGATAAACATATGGTCCATCGCTAGGCCCATGCCTTTTCAGTCCGGCAGCATCTGGGAGAGCCTGTACTTCACTGGCATAGAACTTTGAGACAGAGAGAGAGACAGAGACAGAGAGAGACAGAGAGAGAGAGAGAGAGAGAGAATATGTATATAAGCAGGTGCATATATGAGTGAATCTGGAAAGAGCACTGGATATGGAGTTAGATGACCTGGGTTTGAATTTTGCCTCTGTTGCTATGACCTTGGACAAATCAGTTATTCGTCATCTTTTTTTTTCTTTAAGTTGACTAGATGATCTTTGAAATTCCTTCCAGATTCACACACACACACACACACACACACACACACACACACACAGAGTATGTTTATGTTTCTCTTTCTCTGTCAAAGCTACATGTCAGTACTAGATATCTCTGCTGACTATGAGAAGTGATAATTCTAAACTTAAGTAAGCAAGTTATTTTGGATCTTTTTTGTTATATCTATACTAGTAATTTATTTTAAACAATCTCAAGTTTCAGAATTTCATCAGTTTACTCAGAACTGATCTGAAATGGTTATAAAGCAAAAGATGCTAATTAATTTTGATTGTTACAAATTGCTACAGAAACATAATTTGAAACAATCAGCAGCATATTAATTCCCATTGCATTTTGGAAGTTTCCTTATGGTACCTCTTTTAAAGTAATTCTGGGGCCCTCCAAATTAATTGATTATTTCTTTTAAATTATAGTCAATAAAGATAAAATATTTCAGTGTCTTTAGATGAAGGTGTTAGTTTCATGCAGCACTTGAATACAATCCAAAAGATTCTCATATCTGGTACTTTTCTTTTAATTGGTCGCTGGGAGAAGAGAGGGAATTTGATCTTACTTGAGAAGGATACAAATAGTTAAGACTGACCTTTATAAGTCTCTTTAAGTTTCAATGTAGTGAACTAGCATTCTATTTGTGATATGCTTTTTTTCACTTGATTCAATTGAGAATCTACTGTGTACTTTAAATATAAATGTTTTTCTTTTATTTGATACGAGCTTTTTATTATAAAGATTCAAACCTTGGATCATTTTCTGCTTATTGTTGTATTATAAAGCATTCAGATGATTAATCTCTCCAACCATGTGGAGCATTTTTATGAGTAGAGATTTATTAGTTTCAAATGAGCCAATTTATTTATTTTTTTGAGAGGAGGGCAAAGGGAGAAGAGTGGTTTTCAGTGTTTTTGTTTTCTGAGATTTGCAGTTCTAGACATGAACAGCAGGGGCCACTCATATAGCAATTTTTCTTCAGTGGGACTTTCTTTTTAAAGGACTTGTGTTGAATTCAGAGAAAAATATGTGTTAAAAACTGAGTGTTTTATATTTTTTCCACTGAAGTAATCTGATATAAATGAATTACTCTCATTTATGTTCCAATAGTTTTCTTCCTATATTATCACTAAAGTATAATCTTTCAACCAAAAAGGCTACCAAGACTTTTTGCAATAGTAAGAGTAAACTTTGTCTTTCACATTCAATCTTGGATAACACTTTATTTTAGTCAAATTAATTTTTTAGTCATTTGGCTGAAATTTTCTTTACAAACCTCTTGTTTTTCTGGAGTGCTCTCATACAAATTGTAATTCATAAGTTTAGTTGAATATAGAATCTGTTTCTAAATCAGCTTTTTAAAAAATATTTTAACAGGAGGTAATGGGTAGAAGTTATTTTTCACTGTTTTTTTCCCCCAGAGAAATCTGACTTAGAATTTACTTTTTCTAGTTAGTTGTATAGGAAATTCCTTTGAATGAAATGTAGCTTTCAGCAACTCTGAATTCAATAATAACAGTACCTTTCATGTAGATAGTGCTTTGTAGTTTACAAAACACTTTAGGCCTATTATCTCATTGATCTTCAAAGCAACTATGTCTTGTGGTCAGGATAAGAATTTTTGTTTCTCTTTCTTAAGATGAATTAATTAACTGAGGCCCAGAGAAGTTGTTAAACTTACCCAAGACTCAGTAAATACCATAGCTGAGACTGGAACCTAGGAATTCTGTCTCCAAATCCAGTGCTTTTTCTAGTGTGTGTTACTGCTTCTCATTGATATGTAATGGAATCTCTCAGTTTCTTTTTTCCCCTTAATGTTTTAAATGCCCATCAGATCAGGAAATTGAGATCAGTGATTGAAAAATACACTGGAAAGACATTTCTTTATAGGGAGTGATCAGCTGTGAGTAAATGAGCCATCCTAGGGAGTGTGTCTAGAGGGAGAAGAATAGAGAGCCTTAGACTAAGTCTTGGAGGATTCTTCTGGTTAAGGGTAGGGAGAAAACTCATATCTGTATTTTGTTATTTTCAATTACCTGCCTCTTGAATTGATTATTTGAACTCCTCCATCTCTGTCAGCTGGCAGAGTTATTGGTCACCAAATTCTGTAGATTCATTTAAAATGTTTCTCCATTAATTTTCACTGCTATTTAATTACCTGAGTTTAGGCCCTTATTATCTAGACCACTGTAGTAGCCACCAAAGCTATTGTACTGGATTAAATAATCAACTTATATAAGTAAAGATGGGAGAGATGTAATTAGATTGCAGTTATTATAAGAAAGATTCAAGAACAGGTAGGATGGTGGGGGGATACTCATGACATGTATCATGTGAACAGTTAAAAGGAGCATTTGAAAGAACTAGAGATATTAAGCCTGGATAAGAGTTGAATTAGGTGAACCATAATAGCTGTCTTTAGATTTTCTGAAAGCCTATAATACAGAAGAGGGTACTAGAGAGAAGAGCAAGAACTGATGGGTGGACATTACAAGGATACAGTAATATTTGACTTGACATGAGGAGGAACTTCTTATTAAGTAAAGCTATGTAATCAGAAATAGAAAGGATTGCTTGTGAGATAGTGAGCTCCCAGTCACTGAAGGGTTGAGGCTGAGGGTAGAGGACTACAGGGGCAGGGAAGCAGAGGAGAGGTTTCATGAGGAGTTAAAGTGTGACTCCCAGGGTTCTTCCCAACTTCAGGATTTCAGTGTATCTCCTTTTGGGCCTTTCCATCTCCAAGGAACCCTGACCGTGAGAAGTTTTCCTAAAATATTCTTTTGTTCGTTGTTGTCATTCCCCTCTTCAGGAAGTTCCAATGGCTCATTATCTGCAGTCACTGAGGTGATCATCTACAAAGTCTCTTATAAAACATCCTAAGAATTTATGATTTCCAAAATTTAGAGACCATAGACAGGCATTCAAGATGCTTCTGTGATCTGGCCCTAACCTACCTCCTTAGCATCAATGCCATGACAGTTTCTCTCTACTAACAAACACTCCACTTCAGGCCAACTGACAAATCAACAGGTCAAGTCAACAAGCATTTATTAAGTACCTACTATGTGCCAGGTACTGTGCTAAGCACTGAGAATACAAAGAAAGACTTGACAGTTCTTGACCTCAAAGATAATATGTAAACAGTCCAATATACAAATAAGCTATAGACAGAGTAAATTGGATTCAGTCATATGGGAAGGCACTAGAATTAAGGGGGTGGGGAAAAGCTTGTAGAAGGTGAGATTTTAGATTAATCTTGAAGAAAGCCAGAGAAGTCAGGAGGTCGGTTGGAAGAAGACAGAACATTTCAATCATGAGAGATAGCCCCCCCATAAAAACCTACAGAGTCAGGGATGAGGTGCCTTATGAGAAGATTAGCAAATAGGCCAGTGTTACTGGATCAAACAGTTCATGGGGGACAGTAAGGTGTAAGAAGACTGAAAAAGAAGGGAGAGGCCTGGTCATGAAGGGCTTTTGTTTTTGACCCTGGAGGCACTGGAGTTTATGGGAGAGACTCGAGGCAGAGACACCTCCCAGTAATCTACTGCAGTAGTGCAGGTGATGCGGGCCTGCAGTAGGGTGGTGGGAGCGTCAGATGAGAGAAGAGGGTGTAAATAAGAGATGCTACAAAGGCGGTCATGAGGGAAAGAGCATTAACAGTTCAGAGAACCAAGGAAGGGATCCAGAGTCACCAGCTGGGTTCAGCCTTGAAGGAAGAAAGGGATTCTAAAAGGTGGATATTGTTTCTACTATTCCTTTCACCTAGAATGCCTTACATGCATGACTACATGCATCTCATCTCCACAACCTGGGTGGAAGTGAGCTTATTGCTTATACTGTTTCTTTCAAGTAGAATTTCCCATCCATTAATCCTCTTAATCTGTAGAAATCCCAACATCTGTCAGCTCTGACTTCAAATTCTACTTCTTCTTGTCAAGGCTGCTTGATCACCTCAACTAGAAATGGTTATTCATTCCTTTGAGCTCCTGTGACGCAGCAGATTAGAAGATAGTAGTCTACAACTCGTTTGATGTAGAGGATCTTCTAATGTCAGGTTATCTTCTTGTGCTAAAAATCCTTGAGGTTAATGACAGTGCCTTGTATGTCTTCATATGCAGTTTACTGGTTGATTGTTAGTCATTTTCTAGGTACTACTGAAGTTGGTCTATTCATGAAGTAAAGACATGTAGGTTCCCTTGGTATATATGTGCTTGGTCATCTGACCATAAGATTGGCTCCGTAAGATCACGTGGTTCCCAACTAAAGCTGGGGCTAATTTTCTTTCTTGACTTTTCAAGCTTATTTAAGATTGCAAGGGTTCACAAGGATTCCGGTCACACTAATGGAGCAGTAATTCAACAAAATCACAGTGGACACTTTTAAACTTGCCATTCTCTGTTTGTAACTCAGCATCTTTGTAGTAGGGCTTGCTAAGACTTTGTGCCATGTGCCGTGTGCCATTAGTTACATTGATGGCACAGTGAACAGAGTGCTAGACCTGGAGACAGGAAGACCTAAGGCAAGTGCGTACTAGCTGTGTGACCCAGGGCAAGTCATTTAACCTCTCTTTGCCTCAGTTTCCTCATCTGTAAAAATGGGGATTAATGTTGTTTTGAGGATTAAATGAGATAATATTTGTAAAGCTCTCAGCATAGTGCCTGGCACATAGAGAGACTTTATCCTTTCTTCTTTCTTTCCTCCTGTCCTCCCTCTCCCATACATAAAGCATCATGTTAGGCTACTAACACTAACTACATTCTACTACATGTAGAGCATTAAGCTAGTCTTTCTGAACAGACTCCTCTGAACAAGACTGTTACCTGGCTGTCAGAGAGTTATACACAAAAAAACTTAATAAAAACTAAATACTGGTCTAATAAATACTAAATACTTTTTAAAATGCAGTTTCATCCATAGTTATTATCCTTTGCTATTTTCTAGTAGAAAATAATCTCCTTGAAGATAGTGTTGTTTTGTTTGTTTTTGGATTGTACAGTGCTTGCACAGAATATTTTGTTAAATTTCATTGAATATTATCATGATATAGTAATGCCTCATTTGTCCTGGCTATTTGGGTGCCTTATTGATCCATTCATTGTCCTGCCTACAAAGGTGTAAATAAAAAAGCTTCTGAATATCCGACCTGTTATAAAATCTCTGCATTTAAAACTTTGCCTTGCTCATGGGAAAACCCTTTAGACCCTCAGCCTTTGCCTATTTTTAATTCCCCACCCCCTTTGCACACAGGTCCTAACTAGCTTAGTTATCTGGCTTCCAAGCTAGCAGCAGATCAGAAGTGGCAAATTAGAAGCTGGTAGGTACAAGGGGTGCCACAGTCTAGCATGCTGGTGGTAGGAAAAAGGGACAACCAGCAACAGCTTGAGAGTAAGGGAGGGAGGGGCACACATGCCTCCGTGAATTCTTTTTCAGTTGACATGGGTGCTCCTTTTGCCTGGACAGATTGAAATTTCTCCATACCTTCCCTTCTGATGAAATTTTTGTCCATATCTCCACAAATTATTTACCCAATATACTAGAAGCCTTCCTCAACTTCTTTTAATATTTCTTAGACATCTCAACTGTTGGTCTTCCATCATTCCTGCTGCATGAGGGTTCACTTCCTTTCTCCTTGTCCACCAGAGTCTGGGGCCATTTAGTGAGATAATCTTCTATGTAGTAGAATCGGGGGTACCATTGCTACAGTATTGTTAAATTATTTGAGTCACCAATAAAGTGGTTAAACGATCCTCCGTACTCTTTAAAAAGAGGGAAGTATGCAGAATACATTTTGGAAAGATTTCTCTTTGATTAAAAGTTTTAATGCTTTAATGCTAAGAGAATATACCCTCAGCTATCCTTATTCCTTGAAGACTCCCTGGAGCTAAGATATTACTGTGTAACATATACCTGTAAGAATACTAGTCTGAATACTAATACTACTTCATTTCCGTATCTGACCTGATAGTCTCAAGTGTACTTGTTTGGCCTAGAAATTTCTATTGCCAGAATCACCGTGGATAGCCACAAATAGCATTTGGGTCAGAGAATTGGTGATGCCAGTTCAGTTCAGTCATGTCTGATACTTCGTGACCCCACTTGGGGTTTTCTTGGCAAAGATACTGGAGTCCAGTGTATGTTCCACAGGCCTGGGGAGAGCTTCACGAGGGTGATAGGACCATCACAGGGTAGTAGCTGAGCCAGGTAGGGAAGCACAGATGGCTGGCCATGGATGGGAGCAAAGAAACTCTATACAGAGTGTAGAGCAGGTGGAGGATCATTGAGAGGAGGATGTCAGGCATTCAGGAGCAAAATGTAGTCACTCCATCTAGTTATAACTAATTCTGGTTCGGTTTTTTTTTGAAACTAGATTTGTGGAATAATTGAATATTTTGCCTTTAAGTAGTTGCTTATGGCCATGGCTTAATAAAGTATTGTCTTTCAATTGTAGATATCAACTGACCCTTCATCAATATGTGGGTGTGTATGTGTATGTGCTGAACCAGCCTGATCATCTTTATAACTTTTGGTATTAATTATTGAGATTTTAAAGACTTTTAGGAAAGGTGATAATGGGACCTGTGTCTTCTTTCCATTACCTGACCGATCTAGGAATACAGATGCTTGGATTCAATCTTTCATTAGTCAAGATGTTGTTCCTTGCAGGTTTTGGAAGGTTAGGGGTACAGTGCGTGGCCATGAAATGGAACTAAATTCACCTGCTCATTTGGCAATTGAACCTGGGCTCTTGTTATCCTTGGTGCTATATTTTACTCAGATGAACTGACTGACATTTAGCCCATTGATATGGGCTAAACCTATGTTCTGAACCTTTGCTTTTAGAAACCTAAGCTCTAGAGTCCTTCAATGTAACTGCTAATTTATTTGCCAAAGGCACTCGTTTTTCATTTTTATTCCTTTTCTCCCTTTCAGCTGATGAGCAGCATGTGGGGGAGAGTCCCAGCCTAGAGTTAGTTTAGGGATGTTTATAAACTGGTGCCACAGGAAAGTCTCCCAAGAGCACATCAGCCACCATTAATAGGCTGACTTGTGCCAGAAGCTAGAGTTTATAGACTGGAGGTACAGAGATGAGAAAATTACAGTCCTGGCCCCTTAAAGAGTTTAAGAGGTAGAACATGACACATGAGTATAATCCAGCATAGTGTGGAGAAATGAATGAGAGATCTGGACAAAGTATTCAAGGAAAATCCAAAGCTAGCGTTCTTTCAGTAGGGGTATTGTGGGTAGAGTGATACCTGAATTGAACCTCCAGGAGAGAGATTTTCAGTAGGCAGAGGGAAAGAGGAAGCAAATTCCAACTATGGGAGGTAGATTATATAAACGTATGAAGGCAGATATATAGTAGGAAAATTTGGGGAAGCAGACTAGGAGAGGTTCCTGTTTAGGTATGTGTTAGATGAGATAATCTGCTACATTCAGGTGGGGGACTAGATAAACTATTCCAACCCCTAGCCAAACAAGGATTGTTCCCTTCCATTTCTTTGATTCTAGTGGTCCGTTTTGGCCCTATCAGATTGTGTGAAGGGAAACCAGGTGAATGAGGTGAGACTGGAAAAAAACTGAGGTTACAGCTAGACTATGGAGGGTCTAAAATGCCAATTTGTATTTTATTCATTAGGCAGCAGGGAGCTACTGAAGGTTTTTCAGCAATTGAAGATTAATGCTAGTTTTTTAAAAAAAGTATTTGAGGAGTCTCCCTTCTGAAGCAAAGCAAAATGCCTGTGATCATTTGTTTCACCTACCCTGCAAAATAGCAAACGAGGATCATGTCGGAGTAGAGCCTGACAGAGACAGTAAGTGCTAATGTGGCTGTATCTAGCCTTGTGAGGTTCTGGTCATCACTCTGAGAAACTAATCAACATGTGTCTGGGCATATTTACAAAATACTGAATTTCTCATCTAACTTCATTTTTCTTACCATCTTCATCTTAGAAGTGTTTGTCTTTTAAATACTAATAATAAAGTCAAGCACAAGTCACATCATCATTTCTCTGATGGCCTGGTATTCTTCAGCAATGAAGGATGAACACAATAAAGGCATCTAAGAGAAATTGTTATATTTATTGTAAGAGGAGATAACATTCCTGTATTGTCCATATTTCTAAGTGTGGCTAAAATGCCTAAAGTATGGTCAGTATTCCTTTATGACCTTTTGCAAGTGACTCTGGTAGTTGCCCCCCACTCCCCACCCCCCACCCCCTGCAACAACAACACAACTCTGGTTTTTCAGGTCTGGTCTTTTTTTTTTTTAATTCTTATAGGTTTTAGTTCTGTCCTTTCTTCCTTACCCCTTCTTTGGGGCTCACTATCTCTGGAATCTTCAAGTTAACTAGCCGATGAGTATCTCCTTGCCTATGACCTTCATGCTAGGAATACATACATGCCTCACAGGGACTCTTCTTCTCCCTATAAAAGAAGCACCTCACTGACCCAGCTTGCTGATATTCCATGCAAGCCTGTTGTGGACTCCCTTCACTTGCTGTGGACAGATGGTCATGCCTGATATTCCCAAGCAACATCTCTGGTTGTGCCCCTTCTCTAGTCCCACTTTGCTGGTCTTCTTGCAACGAAGTTAGTGGAATGTGCTGTATCAAATTTTTGTTCACCCTATCTTCTTCTTTTGTTTTCTGACAGGAGAGACAGCAGCCCACAATACTCCCCAGAGCTGCCCAAAACCAAATTAAAATGTAATTGGAAACAAAATTATAAAACAACAACCTCCCAACATAGATAATGTTAATTTGTGGTTTTCAGAGTCAATATGCCACCTGCAGGGATCAGCTTCTACTTGAGTTTGACACCCCTGGGGAAGCTGATCTGAATAGGAAGGCCTAGTGTCAACAGAAGCTTATTAGTTCTGTGACTCTGGGCACCTCAGTTGTAACCTGTTAGAAGTGAGCCCATCTAACAAACCCCCAACAGTGAGAAACATACTCACCTTAAGCAAAGAATAACACCTGTTGTGAAATCAGGAAAGCCTTTATTAATCTTTATGTCCATTCCCATATGGACGGTCAGGTTACAGGAGTGCTACGATACCTTCAGAAAGAAGGGGCTTCTTATACTGTTTTAAGAACTTTGGATCTCCCATGTTAATGTCCCCTAGCCATATGACTTTATGTTCTCCTCTCTGATAGGCTCTTCCTCACACAGCTCACTGAGCCTGCACATTAGTTTCTGACCTCTAACCTGCCCATACTAGGTTGCAATCCTTATCACCTACAACTGTGGAAAACACAATTTCCTTGTTTCCCACATAACCTATCTGAGCCTCAGTGTTCTTCTAGAAATTGGGTTTAAAAACAGAACCTAACCTGCCTTATAGGATTGTTGTGAGGAACTGAATGAGATTACCTAGGCAAAACACTTTTGCCCTTCATTCCTGAAGACACCATGACATCAGGGAAATACTGACATGACTTCCAGTTGACTTTGATTTAAGTGAGAAAGGGCTGTCCAAGGTCACCAACCTCACTTCTCTAGAGTCTTCTGGGTCCATTGGCCAGATATTCATCAGCATGGCGGGAGATGGCCCAAGATGCAATGGGAGATGGCCCAAGATGGCCCAAAGTGTGATTATTATTGTGGCTATCATTATTGTCGTCATTATCATTATTATTCTTTGGTTGTTTCTAGTGAAGACACATGGCTTACTCTTGAATGTACCGAATAAAAGGGCCTACAGCTTTTCCTTTAGCCTGGCTTATCTTATTCTTATACAAAATCCCTTTAGCTTTAACTATGGGCCCCGGCTCAAAACACCATCAGAAGTAGTGGAGTCAAACTCAAATAGAAACTTAGGGGCCACTAAACTGTTCATAAAGAACCCTATGGGCCATATGTTGACTTAGAAAATCACATATTAAATTATTTCTATTCTATTGCATTTTTAAATTTATTTTGCTATTTCCCAATGACATTTTCATCTAGTTCAGAGATCTTGACTTAAGCCCCAAGTTTGATGCCTCTGACTTGAACATCCCATTGCTGTTAATGATTCTTAAGTACCTCCCTGAATCCAAGGACAGTCAAGCTCTTTATAGATTACTGCAGGTCATGTTCATTTATGTGCAGTCTTTATATTGCAGAAATCTGTAACTATCCTGTCTTGTCATGTACATATGTGTGTCCTAGTGTTCTCATCATGTTGTCTGTTCTATTTGTAGTTGTCCTGTTATAACTCCCCCTATAGCAGATGGTTGATTATCCTCTTATTGTCCTTCTCTGCACACGTCCAGACTGTTAGAATTGTGTAGGAGCAGGGATCATTGAGATGCTGGCTGCGTTTCAGGACTCAGGTGTTTGTTATCTTGTTTTGCTATTTAAGAGTAGCTCACAGGGGACACTGAAGAAACTGCCCAGGAATCTAGGGCTCAGTACAAACCTCATGGCTGAAGATGCAGGAAGGACCGAAGTTAGCAAATAGGGAAGAATGTTTGGCACGTTCACCAATGAGGGCTACTTAGGTTTATACTTTTTTGTATAGGAAAACCATGTGTTAGCTTGAGTATGACCCTCTCTCTTCAGTTTGGCTGATATGTGAGTGAGCCTGGGTTCAAATGAAGAGGAGACCTTGGTTCAGCCTGAGAAATGCTTATTTTTGACATCTGAAGTGTATATATAACTATGATTAATTTACAAATAGTTTTTCTCCACTAAGACTGATTTTATATAATACTCGCTAACTGCTGCTAGTATTGGTTTAGGTGTTTAAGAAAGTTGAATTAGATTGTCTGCCATAGTCATTTATTATCTGTTAATAGGATAAAACTGAGAGGCAGTATGGAGTCGTGAATAGGGAGCTGACTAGAGTCAGTAAGAGCAGTCTGTGTCTCTGATATACTTGTGGAGTGACTCTGGACAAGTCACTTCCTGGCCACATTAACTAATCTGTCCCATGGTACCACCTTCCACCCATACTTAATGTTAAGGGCTTTACTTAACTCTTTAAGATTATGAATTACTGGATCCTGATCTATATTGGTAGAGAGAATTTCCTTACTGGACCAGACTTCCAAAACCAATGAAATTACAGGTTACAAGAAGAAAGAGTAAGTGAGAAGAGTAAGAGAAGAGAAAGAGACACATATGGAGGGGACAGGGATAGAGAGGGAGAGGAGAGACAGAGAGATGGAGACAGGAGAGAGACAAAAAGAAGGTGAAAGGGGACAAAGGAGAGACAAAGAGGAGAGCAAAAGGGAAAGACAGGGAGGGAGAAACAGAAGAGATAGAAGGGGGGTGAGAGAGACAGAGAAAGAGAGAGAAAGAGAGACAGAAAGATAGAGATAGAGAGAAACAGGAGAGGGAGGGAGAGGAGAGACAGAGATGGAGACAGGAGAGAGACAAAAAGAAGGTGAAAGGAACAAAGGAGAGGCAAAGAGGAAAGAGGAGAACAAAACGGAAAGACGGGGGGGAGAAACAGAAGAGACAGAAGGGGGGTGAGAGAGACAGAGAAAGAGAGAGAGACACACACACATACACAGAGGAAGAGAGGGAAGGAGGGAGGGAGAGAGATACTCTTGATGTTTGGAAAAAGGTATCTTGTTTTCCTTGATGCTTCTGGACAGCCAATTTGCTGCCAGGATAATTTGACTGATTTTTTAAAAAGTTACATTAATATAGTTTGTTATGATCTACAGAGTCCTTTCTCAGAATCATCCAGTGAGGTAGGTAATAAAAGAAAAGAATTATTATCATTTTGTAGAAGAGCAAATGAGGCTCACAGAGATGGTGACCTCGCCAAGGTCATCCAGGTGGAACTAGGACTTGAATCCCAGGTTTTCTGATTTCAAGTTCAGAATTATTCTTCTCTTTGGTTATCTGAAACTGTAGAAACTGCTTAATGTATTTGAAGGGAGGAAAGAACTAGAATGGAAGATAGGGAGAAAAGTAATTTGGTAGTATGTACTGAGCTTAATTATCCTTCATACGGAGTGAGAGAGGGGAAAAGAGAAGTAACAGGAGGAAAGATGCTGCAGATGGAGAGAAGACAAACACTGATCTTCACTCTTGTGTTCCTAAATAGCCCTTATTTTCTACACTAAAACCTTTTGATCCAGGGCTAAGATTACACAAAACTTAAGAAAGTTGCTATATAAACATTGGTTAAGTGCCCACTATGTTCCAGGTGCTGTGCTAGCCACTTGGATATATAGACAAAAATAAAATAGCCCCTGCCCTCAAGGAGCTTACGTTTTATGGGGGGGGGATCTATTCTAAAACAATAAAAGGTGATGTTCCAAGAAAATTCAAAATTGGACATACTTCAGTGTTAATGCATTATCTTTAACAGCTCTAAGTTAGTCTAAAGACAGTTTCTCTAATGATTAATTCACCCTATTATCTTGCCTAAATTTCACCATGTATCAGACACTGGCCAGGGATAATGATGGATGTGAATTTTCAAGAGCACAGTAGAATCTGGTCTAATTTGATGCTCATTTTTGTGTAAAGCTAGTTCTAGGTCCTTTATTTTAAATCCTTCCCTAGCGCAGAAGAACTTATCCAAGCTCATGCATCAATGGCATACACCTTGAAGAGCTCATTAGACACAGGATTTATTCTAATAGGATTTATTCTAATAAATTCTAGAGAGACTTATCACCTTGATGATTGGTCATCAATGATTGGCCACCATTTGATTATATTTTGGTCATGACAGCTTAGGAAAAGCAGAGGATTTTCCTTCTGTATGAACGCGTTATGTGAGAGGAGTGTCCATATTGATTAAATCGTGGATCTTTTGAAGTTTTGAATCATATGTAGTTTCTAAAGATTGTAAGATTAATTATTCAGCAAATCAATTGTCTGTGAATTGGCTGCTTCCGAGTACAGTACACTGATTATAAAAACATGGTTACTTTCTGATGTTCAGACATTGTCCGAAATAGGTGAATGAATGAAGGCAGTAAAAAAAATTAAGTATACATGTTTAGTGGGCATCTTTGAATGAATGGAACCTAAACTATGAAACAGGTAAAGTCAGTCAGTCCTTAAGTATTTATTAGGACAAATGAGGACAATTTCTGAGTAGTAGTTCTGTCCTACTGGGGAGTCAACTGTCCAGTTCTAGTTGAGCAATGCAGCTCGCTTTTCTTCCTTTCTTCCTTCCCTTCCTCCCTCCTCTCCCTCTCTCTTCATCCTCCCTGTTTCTCCCTCTGTCCACATGAACTATCCTACCCTTGTTTGTGGGTGTTCTGCCCAAAGGAATATAAATAAATATAAATTCTGATTGCTGAAACTGCAAGATATCTTGGGGTTTATGGGTTAGATTGCTTTCTTAAGGATTGTACCTTAAATCCAGATCACTTTGACCAACAAGGGTTCCCAGCCCAAGCCCCCCTTGGTCATTATTTGGTTGCCCTGATATCTCAGATGTTGCTGCTGTTTACCCTGTTCTCATAGAGGACATCAGGGAGGTGATGCTATGACATGCAAATGAATTGAATTTAAGTGAAGGAGGTTGTGCAGTCACCAACTTCACTTTCTCCTCTGGAGCCATCTGAGTCCAGTGGCCAGACATGGATCAGCACAACCGGAGATGGCCCAGCTGTGGTTTAACTGATGGGTACACTACAATGGAATGCTCTAGAGTGGGTCGTATCCACTGAGGAATGGGGACACAGAATAAAAGCAGTTGAAAGAAGACCACTTCACTCCACTCCATTACAGTGTAATCTTGTTGTAACTTTAGTCGCCAGATAAGGAAGCAAGCCATAATCATACCAATAATAATAGCTGCATTTATATAGAGCTTTAAGGTTTGCAAAGTGATTTATATACTATCTCATTTGATCCTCATTATAACCCTGGGGATAAGTAATAGTATTGTCCTCATTTTACAGGTGAGGAAGCTGAGGATGAGTGAAAGTAAGTGACTTATCCAGGGTCACATAGCTAGTAAGAGCCTGAGACAGATTCAAAATCAGTTCTTAAGACTCAGCATGGTGCTTGCATGCCATATTGTAGGTGCTATGTAAATGAATATTTCCTGTTCTTCTCTTTGTCCTAGCTTGAAGTCCAGTTCTCTATCCACTATGACACTTTGCTTTCTCAGTAACAATTCATGTAGTTGTTGTTTTTGTAGCATTTAACATTAGATGGTATTTTGTGGTTTTGTAGAACTTCACATTCACAACAACTTTTTGAGATTAGGTAGGGCCAGCATTATTTAATGTCAATAGTGGATGAGGGAATTGAGACGCACACAGGTTAAGTCACACAGGCACTGAATGGTCAACGCTGAGCCTCAGGCTCACTTTTTTGAGCTACAGCATTGCACTTTCCACTGTATGACTTTGCCTCCAAGGTTTGTAAGTCAGTCTCTAGTCTGTGAGGCTAAGAACTCTTAAAATGTGTTTCTGATTTGACCCTAAGAAACTTGTCAAGTGAGGGAGGTACTTTTTTTTTTTACTGTAATGCTTTGACAGATAAGGGAGTAAAGAACACTTGAAACTTTTCTTTCTTTTTTAAAAGCAAGTAACAGCTATTTATGAACTCCTAAAACCGGTTACACTAGGACCTGATCCATGACTTACCTACTTTCCGTTTTATATGAAATGTTTGGAAGCCTGTCAAAGTGGTAAATAGGGAATGGAAAGAAATAAGATGGTTTTTCAGCAATGTGTCAGATTTTACTGGCTGGCACTGTGGAAACCTTGGCATATGGGAAGCTTTTAATAGAATCATCAGCAACTGTAATTAAGGTTGTGAACTGCACCATTCTACAAAAAACCAAATTCTTTGCAGCTGTTGTTCTGACTGAAAAATTACCCCCATCAGCCCAAGTTTTATTCTTCAGATTTGTTAGAGGAAATACTTAAAAAATGATATCACAGCATGATTTATGTAAACTGATCTCTCTCTTTGTGAGCAATAATTGAGATCTAATCTGAATCTCCGACGAACCACTGCTTCATGCAGTGTCCTGTTGCCATGGGTAACAAAAAGGGAGTAAAATGGAACTTCGTATGAAATGTCTTTAAACTTTTCTGACATGTACAGGCATGGTGTGGTGTTAAATGATATAATTTAAATCTGGGTGTCTGGTGTAGCAAGGAAGGTCTCCTCTCCTTAAGATGAATTTAGAAAAAAAGCTATCAGATGAAACTCAGCCTTCTTGTGATGAACAGGTAAGTGATTTGGATTACTTTATATTAGCTAGACATCATTGCTACAAGGAAACTTAGAAAATACTTTATTGGGTTATGATGTATTTTATTACTTGTTTTCTCTGCAGGTATTACAAGTAATATTTTGAAATTAACAAATGCTTATAACTATCTTTTTAAAAATTTTTCAAACTTGTAAATGCTATAGAAAATTTAACTCAAATGAGAAACAGTGTGCAGAAGTGATCTGGAAAGACACTGAATGTTCAGAATTATTCTAGGATTTCTTGATACTTGTACTTATTAACAGAATATAATATTTAACTAGTCTTTAACCCATATTGCTAAAATTATAAACATGGGCTTGTGGTACAGGACATACCATGTTTTCTTTCTTTTCTTACTCTATTTCTTTTTCCTGCAGATTATTCTTTGATGTGAAATAATATTACATAATATTTCAAAAGGTTGAGTGGATTAAATATGTGCTGACTTTTAGGAATTAAAACCTAATTGTCTTTCATTTTAGAATTTAATTTTCTATCTGACTGATATTATGTAGGTTACATAATTTACAAGTTATGAATAATGATTGATTTTTATATGTGCTTATGGAATTGTTTTATAGAATGTGATTTTGAGAAGGGGATTTTAGTTATTTGAACCAAAAAAAGCATTCATTTTTCTCTTATGTTTTTCTATTTTAATGAAATGAAATGTAATCGATGAA